>PVLA01004175.1:125897-183437 GCA_004027455.1 Hydrochoerus hydrochaeris | reverse complement strand
ACTAATATTGTTATGTACTGCTATATTCAATTATACTGCTATATTCATTTATGCCTGATGATATAGGCAATTCTATTGAAGATAATAAGAAACAATACAGCAATCATTGTAGATCACCTTGTACTGTGGTTTTATACGACTCTTTGGTTTCATGTTTTTATAGGAATTTGTTTTGTTTTGTCTTGCTATGTTTTGTTTTCCCCTCTAATACAGAAAGGATAGAAATACATGTAGAGACTCATGTATGCGTAGCGATTTACACTCTCACTGTTTGACGATCTACTTTGTATGCTTTAATTTTGTAACTTGAACAACTATTTCTAAGAGGACAATGTGTAATTTATCCACTAGTGATTTCTTATTGTTTATCTTTTCTCTGAAATTCTGTATTATCTCTACCCTTTACACGCTTTTTTTTTCTCTTTAAATAAAAATTTAAAAAAAAACAAAACTATGGAATGGAAACAAGTGTTATAGGGGATGCATATAGAAAAAGGGTGTGTCTTAGTTACTTTTCTCTTGATGCTGAGATAAAAATACCTAACACACAAAGGTAAAGGAAAAAAGGTTTATTCAGCTCACAGCTTGTAGAGGTTTCAGTCTATAAGTGGCTGGCTCCAAGGCAGGGTGGCACATGGCAGAAGGGCAACAGTTCAGGGTGGCAGAAGACAGCAAAAGAAAAGGTGGGAAAGGGGGAAGAAGATAGAAAGAACGAGCCTCTTCCTATTCCTTATATGCAGGCTACCTGCATTATGGTGGGTACAGCACTCAAACCCCTAGTCCCAGCACTAGACCATGAATCAATTACAAGCTAGATTCAGCCACCTCTAAAAGCCCCTCTACCCAATGTTGCATGAGGTTTTGGGGGAACATCTAAACACAAACCATAACAGGGAGGATAAAAAAATAGTTGAGGGACTCAGGGCACAGCATACAAAGGCAATTTGCTGGCCCTCTCAGTAAGTGCCCCTGGCATGAGACAGGAGAAGAATCACTCAGCGGCTCCCATAATCCTACAGGTGTGCAAGCTGAGAATCAACCACCCTCCGCCTCCTGTTAGCAAGTGAGACCCAGAGATCTAGACATCTCTTGCAAGGCTGACCATATGCAATTTAGGAAATAGGGGGAATTTCCTTCTATCATCTCTTTGAAGCCAAATATTGTTATCACTGTTTTGCTTTGTTCTGATTAATGGTATTGCTCTATTCAATATTGTTTTAATAAGTTCTAGAATGTCCTGTATTTCCTTTGATTTGGCTATACCTGATTGAAAGAACAACTGTTGTGAAGATAATGGGATATACTATGGTACCTATTACTGTTATGTCAGTAACCTGTTGAGGGTTTCTATACCAAGTTCACAGCACTGTCTCAGTTGGCTTTATTCCATCTTGTTCTGTTATATTTTGTTATCTTCAAAATAATAAAAAATAAAAATAAATAAATAATAAAAAGTAAAAACAAAATAAATCAGTAAGGTACTGAGCAAGCTGAAACATGATATAACTAAACAGATAATGGACTTAAAAAGCAAAAGGAGGAAAAGAAAGTGTTTTAAAGGATATAACTGCATGTATGTTTATGTGTGTAGGATTGATAACCATGTTGCTAAGTTTTTGTTGGATCGCTGAACAGAACTGTTTAAAGCCTCACTCGTGTATGAATGTCCACTTTGTATACTTTAATTTTGTAACTTGAACAACTATATCTAAGAAGACATATGTAACTTATCAACTAGTGATTTCTTACTGTTTATTTTTTTCTTTTACTTTGAAATTATGTATTATTTTTTCCCTATTTTTTCTGTTTTGCTTTTTTTTTCTCTTTAAATAAAATTTAAAAAAATAGTTGAGGAAAAAGTAACATGTTAAGTGAGAACATCCTGGTGAACTCTTCTTTCCAGAATAAATCAGTGTATTTAGGCTATAATGTTACCCATGGAACAATATTCTTAGTGAAAAAATCACCAAAAAGATACCTCATTATCAAAAGAGTTTATGGCACACATTTTGTTGTCATTGTATCACTTTTTAAAATTATTTTTATTTTTATTGATACATGTTTGAGTACATAGTGATTACATTCCTCCAGGGAAGTTGGTGTAAGATACTTTGCTTCTTTTTCATTCCTTCCCCCCTACCCAGGGCTATCAGCTTTTAAAATATTAATACATATTGTTGTTCTCTAAAGCCAGGCTCCTGTACAACAATTACACTTGACCAGGGGAGAACCATCTTCTAGTATCTCTTCACTTTTCTTCCACATGTGTGTCAGATTCAGAGATGGATGCATTTGACTAAGCTACAGCTTAGTGATATAGTGAGCTTTCCTCTCAGGAGCCTTCAGTACTTGCGGTATGAAAAACCAGGGCTGTTCCCTCTAGGGAACAGGCTTGGAGGGTTGCCTCTCTCTAATTCCATTTTCTTTTCTGGGATGCACAAGCACAGGTAGAAGGAGCTGAAAAAGCAAAGCTAACTCACCCCCTCTCTTCAACTTCCACTTTCTTTTTTCTTGCTTTTCTCTTAAATAGTTTTGCCAAATGCAAGGGTTCAGGACCTATGCCTGCCATCTTGATTTCACTGGTTCTGACTTTGAGTTTGGTGGCTTTTTTGTTCTAACTTTCTTTTTACCTTTGCATTTGCTGGTCCTCTGAAATGATTTTCCCTCATTGCCTGGACTAGAAAGAAAGAGGCAAATAGGCTGTTCTGGCTCTATGCCCTAGACTTGTTCTAGCTTAAACAGAGGACTGTGACTTGTTCCAGCCAAGCTCACGAAGGAATTGCATGGAGATTGAAAGGCCAAATGTATTACTTACAGAGTATTATCTTTTGCCTTATCCTCTGTCCATTTATTTTTCTGTTCAGTTTCCTAGGATTAGCAGAGGCATTCAGAGTAGACTTGAGAATTAGAGCTCTCGGGATATAGCTACATAGCTTCTTATTTATCCCTTGACCTCTAGAAATTGGTCTGAGTTTGAACAAACACATCTCTGCAGAACCTTGCTATCCCCGTATAGCTTTCCTAGTGGGTAGGTCCCACATATAAGAACATCTTTGACATGTACAGGTGAAAAAATGTGTTTTGTACATCTGAAAACAGTCAGAATATTATTATGGGGTTAACTGAAGACTTGATTACTTCTGATGGGTAGCTGGCCAAGGCTAGAAAGTAATACCATCTTATCAAAAGTGTTCAGCAGGCTAAAGCCCTGAAGAGATTCATACTTATGAAATATGATGAAGACAACAGAAATGACTTTAGCTTTATTTGAAAAACTGACGTGATTGAAGAAAACTAATTGGTTGCTGAGACCAAAGGCATAATGTTAATAGATGATAAAGCAGAACTATTTTATTCTATTTTCCCTGTCAGACTGGGAGAGTGGGGATAACTGCAAGTAAAACTAAGGCTTAAAATAGATGAAAATAGTACAGAGGAGAACCCTGCTGCAAGGAAAGAGATAAAATCCTCTGACCTCTGGAGATTATGTGTTGGGGCTCTAAAAGTCCTAGAAAATGACACCGTCACAGTGTTATCAGGGATCTGCAGGGAATGACAGGGAAAACTCTAATCATGTGTCCCAAGATTAGAAACAGGCAAATCATATCCAGGTTCCAACAAGGAGGACTATGGATTACACATATTAAGGAAGAAAGTGTACCAGTTTGGAATAAGATTTTAGGGTAGATCATTAAAGTAAGGCTTGCGAGTGCTGGTAAGGAAAGATGTGGCCACTGGTGGTCTACGTGTGCCTGGTAAGTGAGCACGCGCCAGCATTCCTAATCTTTCTCTCCCAATGCCTTACCCTTCATCCAGGCAGAAGAAATACTACATAGTATTTATGTGAAATTTTGGAATCAACTAAATTTTCATGATGAGGGGCTGATGATGAATAGGAACTGATATGACTAGCACCAAGAAAATTAAGAATGAAAGGAAAGTTCACATAACTGAAGAATTTCAGTCCATAAGCCACTCAACTGTGCTTCAGCTCTGTAGCATGGCTGCTGGGAAAATAAGGGTGAGTGCTAAGCATGCTGACTTTACAAGGCCAGTTCAGTTCTAAGAGGTGCCATGTGTGAAATCACAAGATCAGGGCCAGAGACCCCATGAGAAGCTCAAATAATTAAAGAATATCTGAAGAATAGTAGGGGTGTTTAAAAATGAGAAAGCCAAAAATGGGTACATGGGTGCCTCTGGGTATCTGAAGAGCTGTGATGGGAAAGACAGTCATTACATGTGAGTAGCGGGAATACAATGTCTTTCTCAATCTTGTTAATTTGTTTTCTTAAGTTGTACACAAATAATGTGTATTGCTTATATAACATAAAAAGGTACTTTTAAACAAACATTGCATGAAATAAACATGCACACCTAAATATACAAAATAAATTTTGGAGAGGAGGGCTGTCCCCAGTAAAAAAGGAGGTTCATGCTGGAAAATGCGGAGTTGCAGCTTGGCTGGTGATCAGCTTGAAACGTGACCATGAGAAGCTGAAAGGCACCTACAGGGCAATATAAGGAAACACAGGAAGGAGGAAGAAGAGAAGGGTGGGAAGCCGAAACTAGGAGGAGCTGAATGATACAGCAGGGGTAAAAGAAAAAAAAAAAAAGTATCTGAGGTAAAACAGTAGAGCCATCTATGACTTCAGGTGCACTGGCTCAGGAAAGAGAAACCAAAATTTCTAATGAGGATGCAGTTGCATCTAGTTAAGCTGACTCCAGACGTAACTGTGATGTCAGCAAAGATCTAACCAAAGCCAAAAATAGTCTCTCCAAAGGCTCAAAGAGAAAAATCTCTTCACAAGAGTTCACAAGGAATACCCAATGCTGTGAGTGTTCTAGTTGGAAAATTGTGTGTGTGTGTGTGCGCGCGCACATGCACACCAGAGAGAGAGAGAGAGAGAGAGAGAGAGAGAGAGAGAGAGAGAGACAACCCTGAGGTTGAGGCTTTGAGGAGAGACTATGGTCATTTTACATGACCACAGGCACACTGAGGTCAAGTACAATGCCACAAGTGAACGGTCTTTTAACTCCCAAGCTCTGGTAAAGTCAGTTATAAATCTGAATTATTTGTATGCAGACAGTAAAGGACAGAAAAGGAGGAATTTCATCAATGAAATTAGGAGTGTGACTTTTGAGAAGATGAACAATTTCTTGTTTTTCCTAGGTTGAATCATGCTGAACGTAGAAACTCAGCTTTCATGAAAAAGTAGGAATGCCATTCCCACTTAACACCAGTATGGAAAATGTTTACATATGGGCTAGTACATTAAAAAAAAAAAAACCCTCAAAGTGTGTATAAGAATATCTTAAGCTCCAGACAACTTACCTATTTAGGGTTTAACATCTCCCTCAGCCTATAAAATGAAAATAAATCTGCCCTTATGTTTCACAGCCAGGAAGGGAGAAAAAAAATCAAGGAAGACATAAATTCATTGAAAGAAAACACACTCTAGCAAAGCCACCAGAAATGTGTCATCACAGATACACCAATTTCAAATGTGCCTCTGGAGGCAAGGTTCAACTGCACGCATGTTCTTATGATGACATGGACATGGCTGGAGAGGCTCTTCCTACCTAATACCATTCCAGGAAACACTCAGCAGATGCTGCACTCTTAAGTGCTTCTTGGTCAGTGTCTCTGCACATCCTCACATTTACATTTTGAATGTTTAGCACTGGTCAATAAGCCACGCACTCCACAGAGAACAAGAGCTTCTTAGAACACAATTATCTCAGTCTCCTTTACAACTAGCTCTCAAAGAAGAAAATCAGAGGGAAGCTTTCTACATGCAAAACTTTATAGTGTCCGCCTGGTGCAATTCATAGTGAGGTTCAGAAAGACTTAGAGCATCAACAGAGACATGGCTGTGATTTGAAACATGATTTACTGTTTGAAGTCTAAACTGTGGAGCTTAAAGCTGAGTGCTTTAAACTACCCGAGAATCCTACAGCAGTGTATCCTAATCACAGTCCTGCCCTTCAGTTACAGAAGAAAAAGCTAACACTTTCCCTCAGAATCATGTAGTTGTGAGGTCTATTTCACTCAGAATCATATAGTGGTGAGGTCTGTTTCATGAGAATCAGCATCTTCATTTGGTTTCCACATGAATTATTCTTGGAAGCTATGAAGTCTTTGAAGGGTATCTATTTTTGCCTTGAGGTCTGGTGGTCTCAAAGTTCACATGAACCTCACAGATGCAAACTATATGCGTGTGATTCATCTAAGCTTACAGCATTCTCACCAAAGGGAAGTCCCCATATGTGGGGGATTTCTTATGTGTTTATTTGTAGTTAAAACTGTTTTCATGGTCTAAGGAACTGAATGATAACCTATAGTACACATTTAGGGAGAAGTAAGGCAAAGCTCAGCTTTTTAACCAAAACAGGGTTTGTTGTACCTTAGTGGTAAGACATATGCTTTACCAAAGCTCCACACTCATCTTTCTGCCTTAACAATTGCCTCACTCCCCAACTGATTACATTTTTATTTAAAGTTTTCAACTGTGGAGATGAGAAATGTGCCAACGACAGGTCTCCCACAGTCAGGAAATACTGGATAGCTAATGGGACTTCTCTCCTCTTGGAAATGTTGTGATGTGGTCACTTCCCAGAAAGTTTTTAAAAATTACTTTTTCTGTAAAAGGGGATAAAATGACCAAATGATCAAGATTAGTTCTGAGAGGTATACAGAGCCCCAGGTTGAAGATAATGTTTTAATCACATACTGGTCACATTCTGCACTACAAATATCTTGAGTCTGTTAGTTATGGTTCTCTGCCCTTGTTTAATTGTTCAGATGCCTGTGGATATATGATTTTCAAGTCAGAAAAGACTAGAAATAATACAAAAAGAAGAATAAAGTCTATTCTGTGCAGGTTTACTGACAATAGCAAGAAGTAACAGCCAACAACATAATAGTCTGTTAAAAAACTAACTGAAGAGCTATGGTCTCAAAGAAGACTACAGCTAACAACAAATGCCTTAAAGAAAAGTCCTAGGGATGCTGCAATTATGGAAAGTCAAGGAGATAAAAGTTTGTCCATTGATTTGGAACTACTAAGAAACGTTTAACTACTTTCCATATACTCTGCATTTAAGAAGCATTATGATTTATAACTGAACGTTCCCCCTAAAGTCTCATATGCTCACAGGTTGGGTTTTGGGGAGGTAATTGGATCGTGGAAGTATGACCCTTAACAGTGGATTAGTCCACTGGTAAGTTTAGAGCAAAATGTGAATTGGAAGTTAGAGAAGGTGGGTCACTGGGGGTGAGGCCTGGCAAGATGTACCTCCTTCCTTCCTCTCTTGATCTCTCTCTCTCTGCTTCTGTCTGCCATGCAAGGAGCAATTCTCCTCTGCCATGCCCCTCTGTCATGTTGCCCTGCTTTGGAACCAGCCGACTGTAGACTAAAACTTCTACAAAGTGTGAGCCAAAATAAACCTTTACTCCTTTAAACTGTAGGTACTGGGGATTATGTCCCAGTGGTGAAAAAAGTAACCAAGACAAACAGGAAGGAAAAAAGTAGTTCTAAAATATTATGTAGCACACAGTTTCTTGGGGGAAAAAATTATGTATGAAAAAGGCCTGGAATGATCTACCCCTGTTAATAGTGGCTGGGGAGAGGATGAGACTACAGCTAACTTTTCTGTCTTTCTTTTGCCTATTTTTATTTTCTGCAAGAAACATGATGTGTATGTGTATATATAGAAAAACTATGTAATCATGTTATGGATTAAAAACATTCCTACCCCCCCCAAAATTGAGTTTTTACACTAAAATTTGTCAAGCTTTTGCAATAGTATACAGATCTCTGTACATGTAGCTACAAAACACCAGGTACAAATATACCTGTCTATTACTTCTTACTGCCCCCATCAGGGTACTAACAAACTCCATAAAAGTCATTTATAAGAGTATCCTGTGAGAGTAACATATAGATTATTCCATAGGCCATAATCCTCTCAAACATGACCCATCTTAACTTCAGCTTAGTTACTTTTCTCAGTGCTGAAACCAAATACCTGACACCCGAAGTTAAAGGGGGAAAGGTCTATTTGGCTCATGGTTTATAGAGGTTTCAATCCATAATTGACTGGCTTCAAGGCAGGGTGTTTGTCAGAGGGGAATCATAGAGGAGAAACAGTTCACTGTAGGCAGAAGACAGCAAAAATAGGCAAGATACAAGACATAACCATAACTCTTTCTATCCCTTATATCATAATGTCCTTAATCTTAGTATTATACCATAAATCAATCCCTACCCATTCTAGATCCAGCCATCTCTGAAAGAGTCCCACCCATGGCCACATGAAGCTTTGGGGGGTTATCTAAACACAGACCGTAACATTTTGCCCCTGGGCCCCCTAAAGACTCATGCATATCCCTTTATACAAAAGATATTTTATTCCTTTAAGATTGTTAAAGTCCTAACAATTTCACCACTGACAAAAAGTCCAAGTCCAAAGTCTTCTCTGAGATTTAAAGCAAACTCTAAGCTGCAAGCCCCTGAACAAATGAAAAGAAAGTTAAATACTTCCAACATGGCACAAGATAAGACATTTCCATTCCAAAAGGTACAAAGTGGGGTACAGAAAGGAATGGGAATGAAGCAAGTCCAAATCCAGCAGGGAAAACATTTAGTCCTGTAGCCTTATATCCAGGATCTACGGCAATCTGTGGGAAGTTGTGAACTTCAAAGGGCTTTAGTGACTCTGCTCCTATGGCACTTGGTAATTGTAGTTCCCAAGGCTTCTCTCTTTGTCTGGCTCTGCTCCTCTTGCAGTTTTCCTCAGACAATCAGCACTCCTGGCTTCTCCAAAACCTTGGGTTTCAAACTCATTCCCAGGCCTTCTTCTGAAATCTAGGTAGAAGCTTTCCTGACCTCACATTCTGCATGCACCTCAAACCAGCACCACATGGATGACGCCAAGGTCTGCTGCCAGCTGGAGCAGTAGCTGGGCTTCCTTCTCTCTTGACTGTAGGGATTGACTGGATTGCTGAGTACTCTGAACCCAATCCCAAGAAACAAACTCAAGGCTGCCAGCATTCTGGAATATGGTATTCTTGGAGCTCTCTTCTCAAACAAATTCTTTCATCTTTGCAAGTTTGAAGCTACAAAGGCTGGGGTCCTGCTGTTTCATGTAATGTCCTCAGGCCATCTTTTTTATTCTCCTGCTTCTTCTCAGCAATCAAGATCTCCTCTGCTCTATCTTTGCAGTCCATAGATTTATTGGTGCTTTCTTTCTGACAAAACCAATGTTTACATCAACATTTTAAACCATTCTGCCAGGCTCTTTGTTCTTGATTCTTAACATAAATCTGGCTAAAAGAACCCAACAGCAGGCATGCCATGGCCTCAATATTAGACTGCCTTGAAATTTCTTTCACAAGATTAATCAGTCCACTGTCCTAATTTCAGTCTTAGGCAAAGTTTCTGGACATGAGCAAAATTCAGACAAACTTTCTTCAAGGAATAACACATGTTTTGGAGTCTAATAGCCAATTCAGTTCTTTTTCCCAACAGAAGTCTCCTGAACCTGGTCTTTACTGGCAGCATTTCTACGGGCTTTCTGGTCTTCTGTGCTTTGACCAGAATCACCCATCAAGGAAAGTCTCAGGCATTCCAGGGCTTCTTTTTCAGCCCACGACTGTTTAACTTTTCCAAACTCTTCCCACAAGCCAGTCTCAAGGCTCCTGAACTACATGATCAAATAACAGTCACAGAAACAACTTAATTTCACCTTAATTTCTTAAATTATTGTGCTTCCTGGAACAAGGCTTCCCTCCCTCCTCCTGGAACTAAGACTACTAAGCAAGCAGAGCATAAAGTTGTGAGAACAAGAAGCAAAAATTTTGCTTGTAGATCACTGTGGGTCACGGTGAGTGGTATCATTTCCACTTTCACCCCTTGATTCCTCAATTCATGAATCCTGGCTATGGGAGACACAGAATCATATACTGAATTCTGATTCAAAGCATATAAAGCCTTTTAAAGGACCTTTCTCAGATGCCCATGGTTCTGTTATATTGTCTTCTGTTTCCCAGCATGCACCTATGTCCTCTTGGGGTGTACCACACGATCAGCTGTCAGAGGAAGGGAAAGCTAGGGTCTGATTTATGGGTGGTTCTTGCATGTTATGAAGGGACCATCTGCAAGTGGACCATTGTAGCATTACAGTCTCTTTCCAGTGAAGGGAAATTTTCACAGTGGACAGAACTTTGGGCAATGTGCATGGTACGCTTTGCCTGAAAAAACTGGATAGATGTGTGACTGTATCATGATACATGGGTTATAGACCCAATTGTCTGGCCAGGTCAGGAACCTAGAAGGAACGTGACTAGAACACTGGTGACAAAGATATCTGGGAAAGAGGTATGTGGACAGATCTCTCCTTATGGAGGATGTAAAAATAGTTGTGCTCCATGTAAAAGCTCACCAAAAGGTGACTTAAGTAAGGTGACTGCTAAATGCCCACTATGCCAGCAGCAGAGAGCAACACTGAGTCCCCGATATCTCACCATGCCCTGGGGTAATCAGCCTGTGACCTGCGGGCAAGCTGATTATATTGGACCATTCCCATCATGGACCTTGTTTTGTCCTTACTGGCACAGGTATTTATTCTGTATATGGATTTTCATTACCTGCACATAATGCTTCTGCCGAAATTACTATCTGTGAAATCACAGAATGCCTCATCCACTCACAATGGAATTCCACACAGCCTTTCCTCTGACCAAGGAACACATTTTATGGCCAAAGAAGTAAGGCGACAGATTCATACTTACAGAATTCACTGTTATTATCATGTTCCTCACCTTCCACAAGTGGTTGGATAAAAAAGTAGAATGACCTTTTGAAGACCCAGTTACAGACAGCACAGCTAGGTGGCCGTAGCTTGTAGGCTTGGGGCAAGGTTCTCCAAAAAGCTATACATGCTTTGAATCAGAATCCACTATACGGTATTATATACCCCATAACCAGGTTTCATGGGCCCAGGAATCAAGGGGTAGAAATAGAAACGGGTGGAAATAGAAATGGTACCACTCAGCATTACCTCTAGTGATACACTAAGCAAAATATTTGCTTCCTGTTCCCATGATCTTATGCTCCACTGGCTTAGCAGTCTTAGCTCCAGAAGGAGAAGGCTTGTACCAGAAAGCACAACAATGACACCACTGAAATGGAAACTAAAACTTTCCCCTGGTCATTTTGGTCTCCTAATGCCTCTGGTGAAACAAGCTAAAAAGGGAGCTAGTGTTGGCAGGGGTGAGTGACCCAGACTATCAATGGGAAACTGTACTATTACTCCACAATGGAGGAAAGGAAGAAATTATTTGGAGTGAAGGAGATCCCTTAAGGCACCTTCTTCTATTACCATGTCCTGGTTTAAAGTCAACAGGAAACTGCAACAACCTAATTCAGATAGAATGACAAATGGTCCAGACCTTCAGGAATGAAGGTGCAGGTCATCCTACCAGGGAAAGAACCAAGAGATGCTGAGGTGCTTGCTAAAGCCCAAGGGAATACAAAATGGACAGTAGAAGAATGCAGTTTTAAATACCAGCTACAATCTCATGATCAGCTACAGAAACAAGGATTGTAACTGTAATGGTTCTCTTGTAATATGATTGCAATGTAATATGTTGATAGACTTAATATTGGTTAAGTATTATTAAACCTATGTTACGATGTTTAAATTATGAAATGTTAAGACAAGAAACATTATGGGGAGGGGATTAGTGTATTTTTGTTTGTATGTAGGATAGTTATAATGTTAGGCATAATTATGAACTTGTTCATTCAGCTGATAAGGGGCGGATTGTGAAGTTGGTTGTGTCAACTTGAGTAAGTAATGCCCAACTAAACTGGGTCAGCATAGTTCTGGGCATAGATCTACCCTAGAGAGGATTGTCACCAGAATGGCATAAAAGGAAAATGAAGAAGGAAGGATTGTTTCTTTTTCCTTCAGGGGAGTTCCAGTCTTTGTTTTCACCTTGGATGTCATCTGGCTTTCAGCACAGACGCTTCAGCTTTCTGGTGCAGCTTCGGCCTCCTGATGCAGATTCCCACGGGATGCTACGCAGAGCTCTAGGTCTTCAACTGGATCCTTCAGATCCCCAGTGTGCAAGCTGACCTTGTGCATTCTTCTCCACCCATTTCTGTGGGCTGCCACTGTAAACCCATCTGTAATTATATATTTGTATATCTTGTATCTGTTTCTCTAGTACACACTGACTAATACATTAGCCATTGCAAAGAGCTGCAAGGTTGAGAGACAAAGACTGACTTCTGCACACCAGTATAAAGTAATGGGCATGCTCCTTGCAGGGGATCTCTCTGGTGCTGAGACCCACAGGCAGGCAGAGCCCCCTGCACAGGCCAAGTCTGTGCCCTACTCTGCAGTACCATGGAGTCTGCTGGAGTGCAACAACTTGGGAGTCATTGTGTTAGAAAAACCAACTCTGCCCCAAGTCTGGCTTTTAACTAATCTTTGCCTGTATGTGACTTGTCATACAGAGAGTCTCACACAGATGGTTGGGCAGCGGTGCACCCAGCACTGTGATAGGTCTTGTGGTGGAAACTGCATCTGAAGTGCACTTGCCCAGGGAGGCTCAGCAAGATAGGGCCTGCAGCAGTGTCAGCTAAGCCAGGTGAGTAACAGGGGCCTCAGCATGGTAGGCCTTCCTTCTCCAGGCTCAGAAAACCACAAAGCTTGTAAGAAAACTCAGATGCTTGCCTTTTACACAGGCCTAGCCTTTAATTCAATTACAGATGCTCTGGGAGGCTCAGAGCAACGTGTGTGATAAAATGAATAAAAACAGGGCAATACCAGACAGAAATAAGGACGAACACACTGATGACCTAAAGGGGTGAGGCTGGCATGAAACCTTGGAGACAATAACTTTGAACTTTGAAGAATCTTGTAGGGTTGGTCCTTCTTATTTTTAAAGGGAAGGGAATTAGGATTTTGTTTGTTTTGTTTTAAAAGTGCCAGCTAAGAAACTTGTATTGGGCCTAATTTGTCTTTAACAACACAGGAAGGCAATATGCTTATTCTACATATGAGAAATCATCTTTAGTCATTAAGTGATTTGTCTGACATTACCAAGCAGGACTGAGAAGCAGGTTTATCTAGGCCCAAATATGCACCATCTCCCACATCAAACAAGAGATCCCTTCTATAAATCCATCCATGGGAATCACTTGTGCAGCTGTACTGAGAGAGCTGAATGGGTGAAGTCAGGTAGATCAGGGTTGAGTGCCAGCTTTTCCACTTGTCATCTGTAACCCTGAGCTGTCTGAAGACTCAGGCTTCCTCCTCCATCTCACAGGGCCACCTATTGCATGGCTTGCTATGAAGATCAAGTAAATCAGCACCTGTGCAGGGCTGAACACTCACCTAGTCTGGGCAAGTGGGCATGCGTGGGAGCAGTGTCAGGAGCAGTGGTTTTGATTTAAGGTCATCTGATTTGCATTTAGGGGGTTTCTTTTCAGCTGAGAGACTAACTGTTCACCTCCTGAGAAAATACAACCCGAACTACCACAGCCTCTTGCCAGTTCTCAGCTCATTCCTTCCCAGTGCCTTCTCTCTCAGCAGGTAATTACAGAGAACCTTGTCAAATACAGAGAGCTTGAAATCACTAATGTGACTCCAAACTCACCGCAGGTCATTAAACATTTACTAGAGACACATAAGGCAGAGATGTGGTAAATGCTGTTTCTGCACAGCAATTCTTGAGTTTAGAAATCTTATCAGCTTGCCTGTTTCATTTCAGGTGAAGAAACCAAGATCTGAGGGAGGTCAGCCTCTTGGCCAGGTAGAAGCCCAACTTTCATCTTAGGGTTCTTTCTTCACTATGCTGTGCTTTCTCTTGTTTGTAATAGGTAGTTCCCACCTACATACCCGTTGTTTCTGAACATTTAGTGAAATCTTGGAGATAATCAGAATCCAGAGACAGGGAACAACCACTGACACATTCCAACATCCTCCCAGAGGTTAGCACTCCTGGTTCACTCTAGCTGCCATCTTCTCTCTGTTCTGCACTGGCTTTTTGCCCCAGGTTGGTGTGGACCACTTTCTCTTCTCTCCTTTGTAAAATCCAACACAGTAGTCTCCTTATATGTGGTTTCAGTTACTGATGGGTAATCATGGTCCACAAGAATTAAATGAGAAATTACACATTCTCTCTCCCTCTCATTTTAAATAACTTTTTTATAGTACATTGATACATGTGATTTTATGAATGTCGTAATCCCTCTATTACAGTACTAGGTAGATTTAAAGGAAAACCCAGTACATATAGGGCTCAGTACTATCTGTGGTTTTAGGGATCCACTAGGGGGTCCAGCAGGGAAGTAGTGTCACTTCTGTAATACTAAAAATGTTGAACTCTGGTGAATTTCCATCCAGACAATTATCAGGAACAAAAATAGTGAAATGAGAACAAATGGGAATGACCCAGAAGAAAAAAGACAGCGCATGCACCCAGAGAGACCACTCACTTTGGAGCCAACATGTTGAGAGGCACTGTCTGGGGACACTGAAGTCCCCTGGCTTATGTCCTACATTGCCGAGAGGGGAAACGTGTGCTGCAAACTAGGTATGCCCTAAATTAGTGAGTGGAAATGATGGCCACAAATGCTAGACAGAGCCAAACCACTAATCTGAAGCAAATCTGTCTCAAATGCTGGGTAAAAGCTATACTGAACAAATACATTCCTTGCACATGGAGGGCTCAGCCTCCAAAGCAGCTTGAAATTTTTAACCATAAAAATTGAATTCAAATTAAATCCATATGACTCTAGTATAATGAGAGTCCCAGCAATATCATGCTTTTACTGATCAAATTAAGGACTTCTAAGACCCTTCTTCATCCCCCTTGTGTTCTTTCTTTTGGCAAACAGTCTTCAAGTATTGATTTGTGCCAGGCACTGTGTTAGGCACTGGAAGTGGGCAGGGAACCAGTCTCTGTTACGTGGTGTCCACAACCTCCGGAGGAGCTGCTGTCCACCACAGAGGTGGAAGAATGCCCAGGGAGGTCCGGGGCCAAGAAAACTGGTTGGGGAGCCATGGAGAAAGTTGGGGGACAGTTCAGGGAGAAGCATCTGCATAGGTGAAGACTGCACAGTGTGTGTGAGGAGTTGGATAAAGTCCCACAAGCCTGGCTCAGTGAAGAAGGACAGATGGGCTAGGGGAGGCTGGGAAGGGTCCAGGCTGGTTAGAGTCCAGGTCAGTTTGGGCTGGAGACATAGTTAGGTGGTAGTGTGCTTTATTAGTATGCACAAGGTCTTGATTTAATGCCTAGCACTACAAGAAATAAAAAGAAAAAAAAGTTCAGATGAGTTTAATAGTCAGCTCTGAAGAGCTTGGAGCAGAGGTATGAACTTTTTCAAAGGTTATTCTTGTTGTATGTGGAAACTGCACTGAGTCAGGCTAGAGCTGAGAGAGGAAAACCACAGCCTTTGTTGGCATTTAGTGAGAGATGTGTCTGTGCCTGACCAGAGGTGGTGTGAGGGACATTATGAGAAGTGCTGTACTCTGGGTGTAATCTGGAGTCAGAATTGACAGCGCTTGTGTCAGGATGGATTCCAAGGGAGGGGTGGGAGTGGGGCGATTATATTAATTAAGTGCCTACAAGAGCTGGGGACAGGGAGGAGGTGTTTCTCTATAATTGGCCACTTCTGTCATCGTCCCTGGACTAAGGGCGTCTAATTTCCTGGGCTCCTGTAAAAACCACGACAAGCCTGCAATGGTATCAACACTGCCATGGTCTTTTCACACAGTGATACTATTCATAGGCGATTTTTTTGAAGGGCCTAGGTTGAGTTGAGCCTGCTTCTGGAAGAGCTTTGAGGGGACATAAAGATGAGATTTGATTCCTGCCACAAATGAGCTCTGGCCTATTAAGAAGAGAGAGGGAGGGAGGCAGGGAAAGACAAAGAGGTGGGAGAGGGGGAGAGACCCAATTATACTGCAGTGTGAAAATTGAGCAGTGGCACAGAGAAGGCAGAGCCAGGGTCCCTGGCACACAGCAGGTATTTGTCCAGGATGGGATAAGATGGAGAAGACAGCAAATACCTCAAGGAAGAAGTGATGCTTAAATTGAACCTTCTAGAAGACATCCCAGACTATGCTTGAGAGAGGAGGAGGGAGGTGTGTAGCCCAGAAGCAGAAGCATGTTATAAGGACAAGGAGCAGGGTAAAGTTAGTTCTGGGAGGTGTCAGTACATGGTCTGGTATTGCCAGTGTTTAGGGTGAGATGGTAAGAAGGATGGAAGGGCCAGGCATGATGGCTCATGCCTGTCATCCTAGCCCTCAGGGAGGCAGAGGTAGGACAGCTGCAAGTTTGAGCCCAGCCCAGGCAACCTGGCAAGATGCTATCTCAACATAAGGAAATAAAAAAGGGCTGTGATGTAGCTCGGTGTCAAGGCCCTGAGTCGAGACCTCAATAGAGGGGTAAAAAAAGGAAGGACAGAAGGATGGAAGGAAGGAAGGACAGAAGGTAAAAGAGGCTAAAGAGTCTGGTCTTGATTGTGGAAATAAGTCACTGAAGGTCTTTAAACAGAAGTGGTACAACCTTGGATGTTAGCAGTCTCAGGGAGTGACTGGGTGGGGAGCAGTGAGGGGACAACCTACACAGGGGAAAAGGTGAGACTCTAACGCGGATTCGCAAAAGGTTTAGCTGGTTACGGTAGGAACTTGAGATGGATAAAGAAGAGAGAAAGGCTGTTGGTAAATTATCATATGTGTTTTGTTTATATACTCAGTGGCACCTTAGAACAAAGTTGGAAAAATAGTAAAGGGCACCATTTGGGAAAAGAAAATTACTGTAGCTCTGGACATTTTAAGTGTGTTTTGAAGGGCATCTTATTTATGTATAACATATCTTGTTCTAGAAGAGATTTAAAGGAAGATTACATAAATACATATAGGATAAAATAAAAATAAATATATGAAAAATAAAACTAGAAAGATCAGAAGAAACTGGGAATTAAGATACAAAACACATATGGAAAGCCTTTACATTTACTAGAAGTGGGTCACAAATGCTTTCTAACAGGCAACACAGATTCAACCAGGACAAGCTGACAGAACTCAAGGTCCAAAATGAGAAAATAACTACCATTCTGCTCTCAATTCTCTGCCTTTCCCTACAGAAAGGGCTCCTTTGTCATACTTTAGAAAGAGCAGGCTGTGTGACAAAATGAACAAGTTGCTCCAAAGGAACACATACAGGGGCACAGGGGCACATTTCAGAGTTCTCCCTCGCTACCTGCTCTAATGGAGACTCAGGGTGGCAGGCAAAGCTGGTTAGGTTCTAGGGTTCAAGGGAAGCAGCATGACCAAATCCTAAGGAAGCTAAAGTCCAGGCATGCCATGTGCCTCCCAGAAGGCTCTCAATATTATACAGAGAGTGGAGGGTGACATGAGGGAGAGATGATCAGAGGCAGACGGTCATGGGGGCCTGAGGTGGGTGTGAAGAAGTTGGTTTGGGGTTCTACATCTTGGGCGCCATCAGGATGTGCACAGTGAAGGAAGGCATGTGTGACGGCATGGGGTTGGGGTACAGAGAAGCTGGCTGAATGGAAACTCTGGGGCAGATGGCATTTCAGGGGCAGGTGTGAGGAGGATCTGTGAATGAAGAAAAAAGAGAATAAAGAGTGGAGAGCAAGAAGGAGAGAAGGGAAGAGAGAAAGGAAAAGGGAGGGAGGGAGAGACAAGGACAGAGAGATCCTGAAAGCTAACAGAAAAGATCATTTCAAGGAGATCTGAGAGTATACTGTGGCACTTGCCTTTTCTCCCTTCTGTAACTCGTGTTTAGTAAAAGGCAATAGTAACTGCTATAGCAAACCACTGGTACCTCAGTTCACAAACTTAACTTTTCCCCACAGTTCTGTTTGCAAACTGAATTGGCTAAGCACTGAATCAAATTTCCCCATAAGGTCAACACTGAACCTAATCATTGAATTTGATTTGGTTCTCATCCACTTTGGTTTGCCAGTAGAATTGTGGGAAGAATTAAGACATCATTATAAATCTTAAAAAATCTCAATGCCTTAACATAGTAATGTTTATTTCTGAAAGATAAAGACCAACTAGCTGAGGGTGAGGTGCAAGGCTCTACTCTACTGAGTGGTAGGGATCAAGACTGGCAGGGGCTCTGCCAATCTTACCATGTACCTCCAAGGCCATCCTGGTTTGTTGTCTTGCTACTTTTTGTTGCTGTGACAAAATACCTGACACCTACAAGTTAAAGAAGGAAAGGTGTATGTTAGCTCACACTTCATGTATTCTCACAGTCAGCTGGTTCCTAGGCAGGGTAACATGGCAGAGGGGCATCACGGAGGAAAAGCAGTCCACAGAATGGCAAGCAAAAGGCAGCCAGCAAACAAATCTTTTCCTTTTTATCCCATCCAGCCACAAATCTTCTGGGTGGTACCACCCACACCCAGATTGGGCCTTCCCATTAACCACATTTAGAACTATGCTAAACCAATCAGTGGGCCAATTTAGTGATTACACACACTTGCTCCAAATCCACACACCTTAGATTCAGCCACCTCCAAAAAACCCTACCTCTGACCACATAAGGCTTTGGGGGGAACATCTAAATATAAGCCATAAAATTTATCAACTTCTAGCTGGCAGAAGGGGCAAGCACGTATCTAGAATTGGTGTGACAAGTTACCATAGACTTCCTGTCTAAAACAACAGAAATTTGCTGGCAATTCTGGAAACTGGAAGTTCAAAATCAGCGTTGTAGGGGTGGGGGGCCCAGTTCCCTGAGGGTTCTGGGGAAGAATCCTGCCTTGAGTTTTCCTAGCTTCTAGTGGTTGCTGGATTCCTTGCTGCTCCCTGACTTGTGTCAGTTTAACCTTGATCTCCACCTTCAATTTTAGTTGTTCATCTTCCTTGTATCTGTTTCTACATGGCATGGCCTTCTTATAAAGACACCTGCCACAGGATTCAGTGACTAATCCAATACGGTCTCGTTTTGTTCTAGTTTTATTTTTATTAGTACATATTTTCAGGACATAATGATTATATTCACTCTGGAGAGTTGGTAGATGTACGTAACACTCCTAATTCTTTTTAATTCCCTTTCATGACCTTCTCCCTTCTCTCCATCTCTTGGTCCCATTCCCATTTGCAAAAGGTGTTTCCCTTGTTGGCTTCATTTTAACTTATGTTTTTAAGATCTTATTTCTAGAAAAGTTCACATTCCCAGGTCTAGAGGTTTGGGATCTAAATACACCTTTTTTTGGGGACAGAGTTCAAACCATCACGGTGTGTAAGAGGTTCTTGCTTTTCTTCTGCCCAACCCTCCCTGGTTGTAATTGAGCTTAATATCAGAGAAGGGTGGGTAACAGAGCCCTCCATGCCCAAGAGAAGGAGCAAAAAAGATCAGAGAGCAGTTAGTTAGCTCTGTCAAACAAGTAGGGAAGCCAACTGTACTATGGGGAAGTGGCAGGGACAGAATGAGGACTATCAGGAGAGACATGGAGCCAGGGAGAATCCTAGATGTGAAGGGAATGAGCAAGACAAGAAAACTCTGGGCACATACATGTGCAGGTGAAGCAGGGAAGGCGGGAATAGGAAGCAGATAAAGGGCCAGGGATATAGCTCAGTGGCATAAGTGCCTTCCTGGCAAGTGCAATGTTGTGATTTTAATTCCTTGTATCTCCTCCCACACCCCACTGAAAAGCAGATAAAGATATGGGGACAGAGATGATGCACAGAGACTGTTTTTAGTGGAAGTGGCACTAATTGCACTATGGAAGAAATCAGTGTGTCGCTGATGCTAAATACAGCAAGGTACAAAATCTGTGAAATACCAAATGATACAGAAGGCAGGGGGATTCGTCTGGCTTTTCAGCCTATTACCTGATTTCTCTTAGGCCTACCTTGGGTTATATTTATTTTTCACAGCTCACTGTACATTTGCATGTACCCATGTACATACATTATATACTGAGATGTTAAGAAAACCCACAAGTGCAATTTTTCTCTTCCAAGCACTGCTAGACATTCCCAGTGCAATGAGCCTGACAATTCTTATAGAAATGTTGGCTCAACCAGAAGACTGCCTGCTGGCAATGTAGCAAAACCAGAATTAACACCTGGGAAAATGCTATTATATACCTGTTGCAGAAAGAACAATGGTCTTGCAGAGGGCAGTGCCCAGTGCTTCCTGACATGGCATAATCACCCCGAGAGGTTTGGGCTATCAGACCCCTGGGTTCAGGGCAAGGAGGCTGTCTATAAAGTCCATGTTGGCAAAGGCAAGACACACATCTTAGCCTTTTAAGCAGAATGATGAGAGCTGTGACATGCACAAGTGGCTGGATGCAACAACACGTATGCAAGTAGTTGGTCCTTAAGGGAAGGGGACCCAGTCACCAACAACACTTACACCAACAAAACTGAACAGGTCAAAGACTGCTCACAAGCTCATCAATTGAGTGTGCATTCTGAAGACAGTATTAAGATCATTTTGTCGGTCTTTATTTAGACATTTAACTGAAAGTCTATCAGCAAAAGTAATACAGGTTAAGCATGACACAGAACAAACAGAACATCAGTTTTTAACCTCTAAGGGACTGTTGATAGGGCTAAAAATGTTATGAACAATAACTATTACCACTATAGTAATAAAAACACTATTGACTATTTACAGTAAGCCAACAAGTATGGTTAGCATTTTATATACTTCAAATCGTTTAATTGTTCCATTAAACTTCCTTCAGTTAAGGTGTCCATTATCCTCATTCCACTGATAAGGAATGCATAGAGAGGTTGAGTATTTTGTTCAAGGTCACACAGCACTACCTTAAGTAGCAGAGAGGAGAATTTGAATTTGGCTTGCCTGATCCTACCATCTGTGCTGGTAATCACTGCATTAACTGTGCTCTTATCTGTTTTACATAGCTATCTTTGGTTTAAGATTTTGGTTAAATAGTCTGGAAAGTGTACAACACATTGTAGCCATTTTTTGGATGACCTGCTACCACTGAGAAATGTCTATTTGGGAAGGAGACTATGTGTTTTTGAAATACTGGTGGCAATTATGACTTGCCAGCTTGAAATCACAAAGAGTATGACTGACATGATTGAGAGAGGCAGGAGAGTAAAAAAACCCAGCTGTACAAAAATTGACACACAAAAAGGAAGAAAAATAGGAGTGAAAAGCAACTGGAGAGATGGAATGACGTGAAAACTGCTTACATCCAAATCTGCAGACAGCCCTAGTGGCTTAGGACAGGGAGAGTCCCCACCACGCAATCCCCAAAACCCCTTTATTGCTGGGGATGCTGCTGGAAGAAGAAAGCAAATGTGCAAGACCTGGGGGGCAAACATGGTCCAGCAGGGCACGGTAGGCTCTGGGACTGGCAGCGGGACTGTGGGCTCCTTGTGCAGCTGAGCACCCCAAAGTGGTGACCTTGACTTCACAGCTAAATCTTGGGGGGGGGGAGGACAAAAAACAAAACAAAACAAAACATGTGTTTGTTGAATGCTTGAATGCCTGGAGGCTTTTTAAAGGGCCTTCCTGAAAGAAAGACTTTCTCAGTGTTACTTAGAGACAAACACTGCGTGCCAAAACACTAGGTTTAAAAAAAAAAATTGCAAAACTTGGGAGCTGGAGAGACTATTACAGGCTACCCAGTGTGCCCCAAAGCAACCAAATTATCATGGCAAACTCTGGACACACACACACACTCTCACTCACTTGTGCATTCATGCAGGACCCTATGATGTATGCCAACTTGAATTCAGAAAGTTGTCCAGAGCCAGGGTCTACCGCTAACCATTTGGTAGCAATATTGCCTATGATAAAGTATATTCCACACTATAGCCCAAAAGCGGCAAGAACACAATTTGAAAAGCTAATTAATGATGATTTTACAATAACCCAAAAGTTCATGTAGGCTTTTCATTTCTAGCTATCTATATTATCATACAAAACTTATTTTACCTTGAATTATATTTTATTATAACCTGAACCATATTAAAGTTGTAAACTTTACTATTTGTAGTAGTAATAGTAATAATGTATTGCAAATCACTATTAACAACTAGGATTAAGTGCTTTCATACAACAGGGAGGTGTTTGTATAAACATTTCAGATACATACAATTATCATGATACATTTAGGAATTATATGACTTATAGGAATTATATGTTTTATTTATTTAGGAATTATATGACTTATAGGAATTATATGTTTTATGTATTTTATTAAAAGTCGCTCAACCTCCCACACTAAAATGTAAGGTTGGTAAGAGAAAAGGTTTTTATCTTTATTATTAATTGCTCCTAGTTCCCAGAAGAGTGCTTGGCACACAGTAGACATGCAAATATTTTTGGAATTGAATTAAGCTCATTATGCCTGTACCTCCTTTGGTATCATTCTCTTCACTTGGTCCATTTCACTCTATTCCTCAACTATAAAAGGACTATTTCTGGTTCAAAGCCTTTGCTACTTCATCTGCCAGAAGGCTGTCACCCAAGACATCTGCTAGGCTCATGCCTCATTCTCCTGCAGATCCTTATTCAATCATTTCCCCCTGGGTGAAGCCTTCCTTCCCTGCACCATCTGAAGCTGCATTCCACCCTGACTTCTAGGTCCCTTGTCCTATTTTCTCTTTAGGAATCATTACCAATAAGCATACCCAACATTTTCCTCACATGTTTTACTGTTTATCATTCTGAACTAGTCTGTAAGGGCAGGGTTTTTGTTCATAGCTACATCCCCCATTCCTGTGACAGTGCCTTGCATGAAGTAAGTACAAATTTGGAGAATGAATAAAGGAATGAATGAACCTTGTGCCATACTCTTGGGCAAGTGCTCTATCCCTGAGCTATACTCCAGCCCAGTACTCTTGGACTTTATACATAATATCTCTAACTTACTTGGTAAATAGGAAAGTGAGGTGCTATCTTAAGATTCCAGCACCAGAACCCATCTCATTTTACTATATCTTATCCTTACAACACCAGCTCACTTCCTAAGGCTGATCCCTTCCTTCCTTCCTCCATTCTTGCTACTAACAGCTATACAAAATTTGGTCCTGGAGTTTGCTGTGTTGCTCATACAAGTAAGGACAAAGTTGATGGTTCCATGCCATGTTGTCCAGTTAACTTCCCAGAGCAAACTAATTATCTGTTAACCACACACTGCACACTAGTAAGGAAAGTTTGGTGAATATTAACACCTTCCCATGAAAAAAAAAAAAAGACATTCACGTACCATTTCCTGCTGATGCTTTTTGTATTTGTCAGCTTTTCCACTGCTGGGTAAAATACCTGATGTCCACAATTTAATGGAGGGGGATTACAGTTTCAA
The DNA here is from genome assembly GCA_004027455.1 of Hydrochoerus hydrochaeris. Classification (NCBI taxonomy): domain Eukaryota; kingdom Metazoa; phylum Chordata; class Mammalia; order Rodentia; family Hydrochaeridae; genus Hydrochoerus; species Hydrochoerus hydrochaeris. The sequence continues at coordinate 160,083 of PVLA01004175.1, read as the reverse complement.
CGGATTCAGTCCATGTTAAGCTGGCTCCAAGGCAGGAACAGGGCAGGCAGGAATGGTACGGTAGAACAATATTACGTTTATGGCAGTTCAGAAGCAAAGCAGAAGAACAATGACGGAAGAAGGGGCCAGGGACCAGATATAGATTCCAAAGTCATACCTCTATGACCTACTAAGATACTCCTAGAAGAATGCTTTGTTAATTCCCTGGATGGCTTCAAAGCCAATTAAATTGACAATCTAGCTTAACTGTCACATTCCAGTCCTTATTAATTTAACACCCAAACACATCTCCTTAAACATACTCTCCAAATAAACACAAGCACATAACTCTGCCTAAATTATGTAACTATACCACATATACCTGAAAACATATTAAAGCCCTCCTTAAGTATCCTTAGTACATTATTTCTCAGCCTTTTGGCTAAGATCTAGTTAAGTATCCTCAGCACTGTTCACAAGTCTAAATCAAAGTCTTCTCTGAGACTCAAGGCAAACGCTTAGCTGTGAACCTCTGTAAAATCCAAAAACTAAATTACACATTCTTCAGAAACAATGCCACGGGGTTAACATTCCCATTCTGAAAGGGAAGACAACAATATGAAAGAATAGGGCCAATTTAAGACTGAAACCCAAAAGTGCAAACATGAAATTCAGAAGCTTTGTTATCTGGCACCTGTGAGTTCAAAGGGCTGGTTTTGCTGGTTGCAGCCCACACTGACTCTTTCTTGGGTGGTTCTGCTCATTACCTGAAGCTTCCCCTGGAAAATGCCTCATATATCTGGCATCTCCCAACTTCCCAGTCACCACTGCTCCTTCAGTTTTATTCCAATAGCTTCGCAGATACTCCCTCCCCCTCTGAGGGGCACATTGTCTGGCCTTCCATGTCTTTCTCTGAAATCTGTGTGGAAGACCCTACAACTCTTGCTTTTATATGCTGGTAAAATTAGCATTAAGTAAATGATGCCAAGGTCACTGCAAGCAGTAGCCAGACCCCTCTGAACCAGGGTTGTACAACCTCTGAGTAGTTAGATAGCTGAGCATAGTGAAATGAGTTCTGGGCAACCAATCCTCTAAGCAGCCATTCAACCCTTCTTAATTAGGGGCTCTTTTCCCAAATGAACAGTTTACATTTTTGTAATCTTGAGTCTGCAATCAGTGGTGGTAATGGTGGTGGAGTCTTTCTGATTCCTAAGATAGCTTCAAGACACCCTTCTTCTTGTATTTGTTCAATTTTTTTGGCAATCATACTTCCTTTCGCCCCAACATTATCAGTGGTTCTTTTTGGGCCAAACTTTGAGTCATTTAAATATTTGAGCTCTGATTTCTGCTCTTGATTTTCATCATACATCTGGCTAAAAGCAGCCAGAAGTACTTGTCACAGCTTGAATATTAGGCTGTCTTGAAATTTCCTCCATCAGATTGTGTCATTTTAAAATTCAGTCTCACACAAACTTTTAGGACATAGGCAAAATGTAGACATATTCTTTGTCAGAATGTAAATATGGCAAAGAATGTTTATAGTCTCTAATCCAATTTTCAGTACAATTTTTGTTTCCAAGTAAAACCTCATGAGCCCAGGCTTTACTGTGCACATTATGATCTGCATTCTGGTCTTCTAAGCTTCAACCAGAGTTACCTGTTAAGCTGCACTTACAAACTTCCAGGTTTTCTTTGGCCCAATTCTTCAAAAAATTTCAAACTTCTCCCTCAAACCAGTCCCAAAGGCCAGAACCACATGCTCAGGTGCAGTCATAGCAACTACCCTACTTCTCTGATACCAATTTTCTGTATTGCTCAGTTTTCTCATTGTGGGACAAGATACCGGATGTCCACAAATTAATAGAAGATAGGTTTAATTTGGTTTATGAATTCAGAACATTCAGTCTATGGTAAGCCGGCTGCAAGAAACATCTGCTAAAAGGGCATGATGGTGCAAAGCCACTTAGTTTATGGTGATCAGGAAGCAGAGCATGAAAACAGCACAAAGAAGGGGTCAGAGTCAGATATAGTATTCAAGGTCATGCCTACATGACCCACACAGACAGACCTAGAAATATACTTTACTGATCCACAGGGTGGCTCCCAAACCAATCAAATTGACAATATAACTTACTTGACAAAATGGCTCAATGAGGATTACATTTTACAAAAGTATGGTCCCATCAAATGAGACCATAAGTGACAACCATACTTTCAAGTACTATTCATAATCATGATGATACTGTGAAAACACAGAGCAAAGGGGCTTGTCTAATGGACCCTGTTACAACTGGTTCTGACCTGTGAGGCAATCTAGTTGATAAGAGTGTATTGGCATTGCTAGTTCCAAGGACAGAACATAATTACATATGTATTAGAGTTGTTTTCTCTTAAACCTAATTCAATCTCAATTCAGTGAAATCCAGTGTTTTAACTGCATCCCCAAACACATGCATTTTGCGAATGACACTGCATTATAAATATATGCTTGCATGCCTGCCTCCTTGGGCTGACTGTCAGTGCATAAAGACAGGACTATGTTGGTTTTATTCACAGTAGTTACCCAGGACATTGCAGCAGATGCCTGACTGATGGCAGGCATGAAATATTTGTTGAATTTGTTTCCTACCATGACATTTTATTTAGGTTACATTTTTATCTTCATGCAGGGCCTACAAATAAATGCACAATGAATTGTGAAAATTTACCATAAATAAACTTTAGATGGATTGTGGCATATTTATAAATGATCCATTCATAGTAGATATTTCAACTCTATTAAGAATATTAAGAAAGGATAAGAACTAAAATAAAAAACCAAGAATTGTACTTTGAAAGTAGATAAGAAACTTAACTACTGTGCTGAATTGGTATATCATTTAAAAGTCTTTGCAACGTAACTGTGACAACTGATTTTCAAGGATTAAGAGCTGTTAAAGCATCATTAAAATCATATCCCACCTAGTCAATATAATCTTTAGTATGAATGTGTACTGTTTTCTGAAATGAAATTTTAAAAGACAAATATTTGGTATGCTGTTTACTTGGAGGCTTTTTCATTATTTACATGTGTTCTTTTCTAAGATGAAAGTGGATCAGTGGAGTTGACTCTTCACATTTTTTGACAGTTTGAAGCAGAACTTACTACATCTTTTCTAAAACTAATGGTGGCAAAATTAAAGTAGCAAAAGAAATAACTGGCATTTGGGCTTTAGAAATGATAGTGACAGTGTAGTTATAGATTCATCAGAACAATGGGAACACATGTTTCAAAAATGAATAAAGGTACTGTTAACATGAATAACTGAACCGCATACGAATTCTCTTCATAATGCCCATTGGTGACCAAAACTGAGCAGTCATTGTAGCACTAACCCATGCTAAGAGCTTGTTATACATCTGTTCATCTAATCCTCACTTGAAAAATGGGCACTGCCATCATCTCCATTTTATAACTGACAACACTGGGGTAATCAAAACATGAAAGTAGCCCAGGGTCCCACACAATGAAAATGGCACAGCCAGGATTCAACCCAGGTAGTGCAAGTCTGGAGTCTCCACTCTTCCTGTGACTCTGTCTTTCTGCATGGTCACCTTCATCCCGGGCACATGGACAGCAAACTTTATTCTCTTCTTTACCTGACACACACTCAGAGATCTCTTTTATATAATCCAGAGTTATCTTCTCACACAACTGGAAAACACTAGTTATTCTGAGCTTTCTCTGTTCCTTTAAAAATCTCACTATGCCAGTCTTTCCTTGGAAGGTTTCTGTTCATTCACATTAAATTGTGCCACCTATAGAGGGCCTTCATGAGTCAAATGAGATTAATAACAGTTCCCACCCACCAGAAGAGTAGGTATGAGGATTAATGAGGTTATTCATTAAAGCCCTTGAAACTAGAGTTTTTGAAACAAAGTAACCCAATTAAAAAACATTAGCTAGGTTTGTCTTGTATCTCAGACACTGCAGCCTATGACTGCTGGATACTGGTGTCTACCTCACACTACGGATCACACTGAATTTACTGTCTGTTTAAATATATTTTTAAAAATGTGAGTCATTGATAATCTATCTTCCCCATGCTGCTACATCTTTTTTCTTTTCAACAGGAGTTACACTTTACCTTTACTGTGGTGAAGTATCACCTGATTAGGTTTAGTTTGCCTTCTTGAGCATTGAGATCTTTTGAATCTTGCTAGTTCATCTTGGTTTTACATCATCTAGAAATTAGACACTGTGGCCCTGAGAGTCATATCTTGATGCAGAATGGAGTGGGCAAAAGGTAGATTCCTGGAGTCCTCCACTAGAAATTCTCTCCTGACATTAACCCACTGTTTTACCCTATCCCTGCAACCAGAGATAGAAAAGGTCATGAACCTGACCACAATTGCATGCCAATATTTCTAAGTGCAAACACTACATTTCTACAAACTCCAGGAGACTTCCCAGCTCAGCCTCTCAGTGGGCTAAGAGAAAAGACAAGATGTTAAAAGCATAACTTTACATGAATCTGGGGCCACAGGTGTTCTTTTCATTGGCGCACTAAAAGACAAAACTCCACATGGGGCCATGTCTCAGCCATTCCAGATAAGGGAGCCTGGCCTAGTGTTAGGGCAGTGGGGACCTCAGATCCACTGAGCAATAAGTGCAGGCTGAGAGAGGAGCTGTACCATGCAAGAATTCTCACACTATCTCTCACTTTTCAGATGAACAAGACCCATGTTTTAGGAGATCAGACTGGCAAAAAAAGGATTCACAGCCACAGAACAGAGGTAGACAAGTTCCTCAATCTTAGCTGCAGCTTCCTGGAGAATGAGAGGGCACATGGGCTTTGGTAGCTCTCATGCATGTATTGTCTGATTGTATCACAAATGGCTGAGTCTGCCTCATGGTGTTGTGGGGAGCCTACAGCCTTTGGGCCAGGAACAGCAGTAATTTTTAAACTCTAATGAGGATGTCCTGGGACCTTCAAGGTTTTCTCGGATGCCCCAGGGCAGACTTTGGAAGAGTGATCCTTCAACTTCACCATGTATTACAGTTTTCCAGAGGACTTACTACAACACAGATTTCTGTCTCCTTATACCTCTGACACTACCTCTAGGTTTCTGATCCAGTAGGTCTGGGACACAGCCATAGAATTTGCTTTTCTTTTTCTTTTCTTTTTTTTTTTTTTTTGGTGCCAGGGATTGAACTCACGACCTCGTGTTTGCCAAGCAGGCACTTACACCACTGAGCTAAACCCCTCGCCCCAGAATTTGTTTTTCTAAATGTCTCCAGGTACTATTGCTGGTTTGGGGACACTCCTTTGAGGGCCACAAATTTAGAGTAATGGCTGTCAGAGAGAGGTTCAAAAATATGGGAAGAAAATGCAGAGAGGGCCTCTAATTACCTTCCATGTAGACACTGAGTGGCTTAACAGGAAAGGTAAGGACTGTTTGGAGTCATGAACCTGTCTCTACGTCTGTCTGTGCATATATGTGTGCTGATCTGATAACATTATTTTCTTTTGGTGAATCCTTTCTCCAAGATACAGGCAGAGGTAAGGGACTATGTAAAAGATACACTAAAAAGACCAGAGGGAGAGGAGTGTGCAGCAAAGGCAGAAACAACAACTTGCATAGTGGAGAAGAGTAGTTAATCTTGGTTCCTCTATATGCTATTTTTCAAAGAAAATGAGAGATGTCAAGGAAAAGGAGAAGTGTATCAAATTTAATGTAGTCAATGGAAGAAAATCAAACATATTTCTGAACTTCAAAGAAGGTTACCATCAAAGAGGCAGCTAACTGGCCTGTGTTGGCAGCTCACCCACTTATAAGCAAGAGGAGCTTTGAGAAGGTTCTGTACTGGCCATTGATGAAACTCATGAACATAAAAAGGAATGAATTGTTCTTTACATTCCCATGGGGTAAAGGCAGTTACATAACATTTCATTATCTTTTTACATCAGCAAAGGGGAGAAGCCTGACAGAGAAGATATCATAGATGTGTAATTGGTTTTGAATTTAGAAATAACTCTTGTTTAATACCCAACTCCTATCCTCAATAAAATTCAGACTTGCCATAGGAATTCACCTCTGACCTAATATAGAAAGCTTTAACTTAAATGTGGTAATTGTGGAAAATGAAAATGAGCAAAAGAGAAATGAAAGAAACCCATCCTGGCTGGACTCCAAGGTTTCATTTAAACAACTCCTGGAACACTTGTTGTAAAGAACTAATTAATGAACACATTTGACCTCACCTTCTCTAGGACTTCAAGCAAATAATAATAATGTATTCTCTGTAGTCTGTGGGCTCATTTTGAAAAAGACTGTGAGATACCTGCTTACAAATAAATTATATACACAATGAAATAGAGCCTGACATCTTGGCAGTAGTCATTTATGCAGTAATAGTTCAGAAGATGTTGACACTGTTCTCAATAGACTCTCATCAAAATGGAAACAACACTTCAAAAAGTCTTAAAATATTGGAACACTTGGAAGACACAGCAGCCCTGATTTTGAGAAAATACCTTTTCCTGCATTATAAATGAATGAGCTGGATCACTCAAAGCTGATGAGCCTGATGACTACAATGCATTTACAATAGCTTCTAAATGCAGTTATCCACTCACTCACACTCATAAGCCATTTGGGGTGTCATCTAAAATACCACTGATTAATAAATAAGGCATGTTGTTATTTTATGTACAAATAAACAGGAAATGTTAATCAGAAATTCGCACTTTAGAAATGTTAAAATGAGAAAAACTAAAGACCCCGTGAGTTCTGGCATGGATGGGAGATCGTGGGGTGCAGGACAGACACTGAGGACAAGGTGCTTTGACTCAGTCCCGGGCTGAAAGGCAGCCTTGCTCCTTAGTACTAGGTGACTATAGGTAAATCACCCCACCAAACTACCTTCAGTTTTTTGTAAACTGTATTTATCTGATTAACACTTCTCACTATATTAATGACAGGATCAAATATGATCTGCTGTTATAGTATTTACTATGTGCCTAGACTTACTCGCTATCTTATTATTGCTGTTACTATAATTCTGGCAAAGGTGCAATTAAGAATTTAATGAATCTTATATGGTTTTCTGCAATCTGACTGTATTCACTGAGTCTCACTTGCCAAACCTTTAGACATCATTTGAAATAAATGGTAATGGCTTTGCTTCCTCAGTGCCTTAGTTCTCTAGAAATAAAATTAAATCATTTGTTCAAATGGAATGACAGCACCTTTTTCCTCAACTGAAGAACACACACAGCCCTACAGAGCTGACAACTCAAACACAATGTGTGATAGTTTGCATACTGCTTTGCATGACATTTGCATGTTACTGGTTCATTTTTGCTAGAAGTGAAAATCCACTCACCATCTGCTTCTTTGCTAGTCCCTAAGATCTCTAGGTGTTGAATTGGCTGCCTTTGCCTCAGAAAAACAAAGCAACCTGCAAGCATCAGGCAGCTACTGCATGTACCTCTACTGCATGTGCCTCCACGGCTGGTTAGTTCAGCTGAGCAAAGAAAGGAAGTCTGTCCTTGGTTGTAGACTAGACCACTGAATCAGTCACCCACATCACTGAGGATCATCCTACCCTGTCAGAAGAATGAAGTAAATTTTTTTCATCTCTTTGGAAATATAGGTCTGTTATCACTTGTGGACAAACAGGAATCCAAAAGCTCAGTTTAAACAAATGTTTGGAGCTGACAGAAGATTCTGGCAGTAGGGCTCTGATTAATTGCTAATTTTTCTTTTTTATTGCTAGATTTTAGCTATCATGCATCTCCTTTAAGTCATGTCTCAAAAATTTATCTATCTAACAGTAAATTATTAGAAATCAGTAAAATTAATGCAGGCCTGGTGGAACTGCTCAGTGGTAGAGCACTTACTCAGCATTCATGAGGCCCTGGATATAATCTCTAGCACTATAAAAGGAAGGAAGGAAGGAGTAAGGGAAGGAAGGAAAAAGGGAGTGAAGGAAGAAGGAAAAAAATTACACTTTTATGGACATTTAGAAAAACAAAACTAAAATTTCATAACTTAACTGTTAAGAAATAGTTGCCATGAAGATCAACATTTATGGCATTACTTTTCTCCCTCAAACTGACACTTCTATAGGATAATCTTTAGAATGAGAAATTTTAGAAGTTACCTGGTCCAATATTACCATTTTATAGATGAAGAAATCAAGATCTGGTCTGGAAATCGATGGGGGGGGCACCTAAGAGCAAGAACCCAGAGGATGAGGACTAGAAACTGGACAGGGATTGGGGCTCCTGAGGCAGAGAAGTCCTGTAAGTAAGTGTCTCTGTTAAATGGCTTGAAACACTGAAGGAGAAACTATGCTTTAAAATAAGGGAAAGACATTTCAGGAGTTGAGTCTTGAGGAAGGATAATCTAATAACAAAGATATTCTGGCCACAGAAGTTAACTTCTAAGTGTGAGGTCATCTGGTGAGAGGTTCTTCTCCCAGGAGTGAGGGATGAGCCTGTCATACAAAGAGCAGACAAACAGTCACTTGGTTAGTCCCTAAATATTGGCTAGGAAAGCAACACACAGAAGCAGTCATAAAGGAAAGAGGCAGGTGTGAGAGTGACAGATAAATCATCCTTCCAGCCTTGTTCAATCAGGACAGAAAAGAATCACCTCGTTAGATCTTGACCCAAAACTGAACTAGAGGCCAGAGTCCGACTTCTTGATGTACATTTAAAAATCTCCCCATTGATGTTTAGAAGGGGCTAAACTGTGGGACAGAGAGGAAAAGAGAAGAGATGTGTTGTTACATTCCACTGACCCACATCACAGAGATGCAGGCTTGGTCTGTGTCTGTGTCAGGTGGGTTGACTCAGTGGATAGCACTCCCAGGGATACAGGGATAAAGCAGGGGTTAATCATAATCTCTTAGCCAAAGTTCCCTTGAGCTGAACCTGAAAGAGGAGAGACTTCAGCTTCTAAGAGCTTGAGCAGGAAAGGAGAAATTGCTGGATTCCCAGTGCAGTCACGGTGGGGCACTGCAGCTGGGAAGTTTTGCCAGGCTCCCCTTCAAACGTCACTGCATCCAAAGCTCTTGCCTCCCCCCATTCCTCTCACATATTCTGCCTCTGCTATGCTTTCACTGAAAAACAGGTTCTGAAGCCAAAAGACATTCAAATACTATAGATTTAGAACAAATGCAGGTATACATGGGAACCACTGCTCTGAACAAAAGTGCTTTGACCAGACTGCCTGTTCTTAAGTGCATTTTCACTAGGACACAGAAGGCTCAAGCAAAACTATTTCCAATTTTTAAATTTTAATGAAAAGATAAAAACTACCAGAAATCATTAGAAATTAGTAAGAACCAGAGAGCTTATGTACTTACCTGCTATCCCCAGCATTTGCCACATACAGCTTCCCCAAAAGGCAAACCACAATGAGGGCTGTGCAGCCGCCAGATATATTATACGAACTCCTCTCTCGTTCTATTTGTAGGTCCTGGAGAAGACAAGAGAGTTAGTTTTGGGTTGTATAGAAACTTACATCAAAGGCTTCCTTGTCCTTACTCAACACAGTCCTACAAATCTGGACACACTTTGGGAAGGGACAAGAAAATTCACAGTATTGGTTTCTCCTACCACTTAATGAGGATTTCTGAAGAGGACAGTGCATAAAACTGCCCTTTAACAGACTGTCTATAGACGACAGTCAGCAAACACAATCAGATGAAATGAGAATACAATATAAATTATATTCAATAAATATCCTCATTTATAGAAAATTTAGTCTTTGTATGACTGCCTGAGTGCCATGTGGAAAACAAAATAGAGAATCTGAGGATGCTAAGTACTTGGATGTGATCAAACTTTTAAACTCCAAAGCCTTGAATAAACCATTTCTTTTAGAGCTAAACAGGAGATCTGAAGAACTGTCTTCTATACAGGCAGGAGTTGATCCATGACTTATAGATCAAACATCTATACTTCGGAACTCTGATCTGATTTTTCTTCCTCCAACAGCCACCAATTCACAATGGTGACACATTTATAATGATCAGAGCCAACATTCCCAGAGCACTTTCTCTGGACTGTGCACTGTGCTAGGCATTTTATTACAGAACCTCATTTCATCCTCGGGACCATCATTAACTTCATTGTTTAGAAGTGAGTAGATTTCCCATACTTAGAGATTGGATTACAACCTGTTTTTTCTCCTCCAAAGACTGTTGTTCCCTGCCAGCTAATGAGGCATCCCCAAGAAAATTTTAAAAAGACCAACACTTATATAGACAGACGTTCATCAACAAGACAGATGCCTTGGTGAACCTGTGTTAATGACAAAAGCAATGACTCTGTGTCCTTAGAAGAGTATGTCTTGAAGAAGGAAAATACACTGAACATCAAACTAAAAGTTATCTATTCTTATTAGGCAGAGAGAAGCATAGGGCTTGGTAAAAATTATGCGAAGAGGAAGAAATGGCCCTGATTTCTAATGGTGTAGTTGACAGATTCAGGGCTGGGGCACTTTTGTGTGTTTTGGAAACTTACACAGTAAGGGCTACTTCAGCGAGGTTCCTGAAGTAAGGGTGGTGGGTGGGATAGTTTCCAACCACTCAACATTTTACTAGAAACTGCTGTGACCAGGGGCCAGAAATAGGAAGACAGACCAATCTTCAGTGAGAAACTACAAACAGAAGACTCCTGACTGAAGATACAGCACAGGACTAGGGCAGTACACTGGCTAAAGAGTAAGTACAGAAAATACACAAAGACCAGACCAAGGAGAAACTAACACGGTGGTGGGCTGGATAAGAAAGAGTAAAGGAGCTGTGGAGCCATGGGGTGTCCATGAGTAGGGTGTGGTAGGTAGTTCAAGAGCAAACAAGAAGGAACTTTAATAAGGTGGAAGACAGCAGCATCGGAAGTGCAAAGGGGTAAGCCCGAGGCCCATGTTCACAGGACTATTCTAGATGTCCTGCTTACCTAAATTCTGTATAAGCTGGCTTTCTCATGGGATTGCTGTATTAGATTAGATGACAAGTGTGAGGTTTCGAAAGCCAGGTAGATTCTTCCTACATCCTGGAAAGTTCAAGACTGAGAGCAGTGACTTTTCTTGCTCATTTAGAACCTCAACAGCCCGATTAGGCCAAGTAAATGGGAGTTTCAGAAATGTCCATTAAATAGACAAGTAACACTAAAAAATGCTAGGGCTTCCTAAATATCTCACTACAACCTTAATTCTGCTTTCATTTGAGAAATGAAGAAAAATGAAATGTTTATTGTGCAAATGCTCACCAGGATAATAATTAAAAAGGAAACCTTGTTTCAATTAAATGCAATCAATGGACAAGAATGAATGAATGGTTATATCAGATTCTATCACAAAGATGCTGGAGGCTGGAAGATGAAGGGAAAGAGGGGTATAGATACCAGGCAGGAAGGGTTCTTTCCAGAAAATAAAAGAGAAAAGAAAAAAAGTCAAGTTACCAAATTTTTTTTTTGGGTACTGGGGATTGAACTCATGACCTCACACAAGCATTTGTGCCGCTGAGCTAAATCCCCGGCCCAATACACCAATATTTTTGTGTGGAAGGTTTAAAATATACAAATGAAACCAACAATTCCATTATGGGTATGTCTGTTAAATTTTTAAAAATTTAAATAACTCATAAAGCTGTGTACTTTTCATGTATAATCAATATGTAAAATGGTATGACCAAGTCCACATCCAAAGTTACTGTTTTTAATGGATGAGAAAGAACTTCTCTAGCTAAAAAATTATCCCTTCACAACAAGAATCAATATTTGTTTGAATAGTTCTAAAATCTAAATGAAAGACGATTCTTATTAAAAATTCTTTGAGTACTCAACTGCTTGTCTGCTGTATATGGACTGGAATGTGAATGATGTTTGTAGGGCTTAAGAGAATTATTAGTGCAATCCAAAAAGGGAAAACTCCAACAGCATACAAAGTCCATGTAAAAATGCTGTTAGTAGCAAAGAATTCCCCTGGGGCTCAGGCAAACATTTATTCTGCATTGTAGGTTATGGCATTATTCACCACGGTTTCTAATGCAAGAAAATCTAATTTTAGAAGTATTTAGTCATCAGGGAAAAAAATCAAGGTAGAGTGTGGAACACCAAGATATTTTGCTAGTTCATATTTGCCTTTAATGTTAGTAGGAATGTTCCAGTCAGTTTACTCAGTTAATCCCTTACAATTATATTAACAGTGTGGTTCAATTTTTTTTTCAAATTGATTTCATTATTGCTTTCATCTTTTTCTGTATTTCCCCTGTAATTTCCTCCGAGTAAGAAGTGCTACACTTGGCAGCATTTTCTCATAAAAAGTGAACTAAAGTATAACTATTTTTTATTCAAGAAACTTGGTTAATCTGCACGTGCCTCACTGTCACAATTGTGAGGGAATACACATATGTGTACACACATGTGCATATTAATTAATAAGCATGGTCTCTTCAATCATGATGCAAGCACAGCAATTTGAAAGATGTGTTTCTGCAGACTTCACCCCCTGAAGGATTCACTGACATTAAAACACACTCTTCTATTTCTTATAAAACTGTGTGCAACTAGAACAGAGTCTAAAAATAATTGACTCCCTCCTCCCCTCCCTGGAAGCCAAAATAGCACATTTATTTTTTCCTACATACACCACCTACTCCTCTTTAAAGGATGTTTCACAAAATCTTAGTACTGAAAGGAACATTAAAAGAACCATCTGGGTGGTTCTTTTACTATCATATTAAACATGATAAATAAAGTCAATAAAGATGTATTCACCACTGAATTTACTGCCTTTCACTCTTAAGCCCTCAATCTTTCAAATTAGCTTAAGTTTTTTACACTTTAGGTAAAAAATAAAAATGCATACGTATTTTTAAAAAACCCTTAAGTTTTGTGTCTTTTTTTTTTTGTTTTTTTTTGCAAATCAGTGAAATCATGAGAAAAACTGCCTACTGCTTTGTGCTAAGCACCAACTTATTTGGACTATTTCCCTATTTTAGCTGCCAATGAACTCCAAGACATAAGTCTAGAATAACTTACAAGCAAAACACATCCCCATAGTATCACTGCTTTCAAGGTTTAAAGGATCACTTAGATGCAGAGGATTCAATTAACAGGATGAATAATTTATCTGCTCAATCAAGGGTCCTGATACATCTCATGGAAACTTTCTACTTATTAGTAGGTCTGAGTTACTATATTCTGTACTGTGCCTGCTTAAATATTACATGTAAACTACACTCACTCTAAATCAAAGAATAGATCCAATTTGCAAGATTTGAGATTTTTTTCTCCCTTTTGTTGCATGGGAAGAATGAAAGCAGAGAAGGAATAGAGATATGTGTGAAATGAGATCTATTTAACTGGAAAGAACTGTAAGGAAAAAAAAAATTATATTGCCTAAAATGGTTGTAATTCAGTCTGAACATCTCATAGTTGATGCAACTCCAGGGTCAGTCTTTGCTCCTTATGAATTTTTAGGTTGCAAAAGGAAAGCAACAGCAGTTATCAGAAGAATGCAAGTATTGTGTAGTTTCCATAGGACCTAGCAGCTCCCTGCAGCCAGGTTAAAATAAGATTTTGAATACATTGCTAATAGTATCAGTCACAAGTAATAAGATTCTACATGGTTTTAGTATCCAGGTCTCATCCTGGTTTATTCTGAGAACAAGGTCATCTGCCAGCCAGGCAATGAGGAAAGAGGGCGGGGGGAGAAAAAACAAAACAACCCCCAAAACCACACACACAAAAATCCCCAACAAAAAACCACACACTATCAGTACTGCCTAGCACTGCCACCTGCTGGCTGCTATGAAACTGCATGCTCATGCCTTGGTGAAGGAACTTCCAGTTCTAAGGAAACAGACAAAACAACACTAGCTTAAATAAAGGCAGATATTCAACTTCCCAATTTATCATTAATATGCTAGAATTTTTTAAGATCAAGACTTATAAACTAAAAATAAGCTTTGCTTTCATCCTCTCCTTTTTCATCACATTGTCACTATATGGTTTTTACCAACAAAGCCAAGCTGCTTGGTACTTGTAACTGCTTACTAGGTGATAGGAAGATATATAGGAGATTTACAAGTTACAGTATTGCCATTTTCTCCATTCCTAATAACAAAAATTCTAGAAGATTCTCCCATGGCATGGAATCTACACTCATACTGAAAAACAAATAGGCCAGAATTATATCTTCCTGGCCATATCCAGAGCTCAAGCCCAGTAGGTGATAAGCTAAAAGGCTAAGCACTGCTGATCTGGTTCTTATTCCTAGGAAGGCAAAGGCCTGGAAATAACTTCCTCTTTGAATCAGAAATACTGTCTATTTAACCACTGGTCTGGGAAGCTGAAGAAATGGAGATCTGAAATCAGAACTCAGAGGGGATTTAACTTGTGCATATTGATTGTCCTGGCCCAAGGAACAACCTAAACATAACAGGTGACAAAGCTTAGCTGCTAAGCAAGCCACTGTTACAAAGCATCATAGAAAAGTGGAGTGGAAGTAAGTGAAAAAATTCCAGAGATGTTTGTTCTTTAGGAAGCCACGTGTGTTTTGCACAGTGGGAACAGGAAGAATTTGCCACAGAGTCTTCTCTCTAGGAGGCAAGATCCAGCGAGACACAGTCACGGGGCGGTGGAGCAAACCTACCTTTGACAGGGTTCACAGTACGTATTAAAGGAGAGCAGCCAGAGGTCACCTGCCCCCTAAGTCCCACACTGCGCCAGGCAACTCAGGGGTCAAACATGAAAAGCAATGTTTTCAAAGAAGCTCACAGCATCTGATGAAACTGCTAGCATTTCCCCTTGTTCGAAGCAACTTTTCTCTATTCTATGAGTCTGTGTTTTGTAAATAGTACCTACTGTTTCCTAGAAATAGTAGCTACTTAATCTAGCTTGGTGTTTCTGAACATCTTTAACAGATGGTCTCTTTCGGACTACCAGTAAATCAACATTGTATGACATCTTTCAATGTCATTTTAAAACTCCAAAACAAAAGAGATATGGCGCACCTCTATAGTCCTATAATGTGTAACTAGAAATGGCCCCAGAGAGGACTTACCTTTTACTTTTATACCCTGTGATAACTAAAAAAAAAAAAATGCTGACTATAAAATGTAGGCTTAATAAATGCTAATGACTGAGAAGAGCATTATATTGAGAGACAGAGATAGACAGAGAGAGAGAGAGAGAGAGAGAGAGAGAGAGAGAATATTCCACATTATTGAACTATCATAAATAAAGCAAGCTCCCAGAGAAGGGGAAGCTTAATCTTTAGGGATATGGTAAATATTCTGAGTTACTCTATATCTCAAAGTATTTTCAGGCTATGAGGTAAAATAAATCTCTTTTCCTTTAAGTCAGGTAATGTCTCCCACAGGTGAATAATTGACTAAGCAGGATAGTTAGAGATATTTTAAAGTATCCTGAGATCTGTACCTCAGGAGTGGAAGCTGTGGAGACAGCATCAGTAATAAGTTATAGGCTCAGGTGCTGGCCTTTAGGGGCTGGAAGTGAGAGAGAAAGCAAGAGCCACAAGGCTGAAATGCTTACATGGCAATCTTAGTTGACGGTGAATTTTCCGAATATGGGAGATCACAATGGCACAAAACCCTGCACTAATAAAGAACACCTCCAGGCAGGAAAGCTGGAAAGTGGCTGGCTATTATGGGAAGAGACAGTTTGGGAATGTCCTGGAAATTCCAAAGCTGCTCCCTTCCAGAGAGGAGCAGATGAGATCAACAAGCTAAGAAAATTGGACACATGCTGGGCATTTAAAAAAAAAAAAATCCAAGCTTTGCTTTGAGTCAGTGACTCTCAACAAACTAATACTGAGAGGAGGAAAAAAAATACTCCACACAAGCTGACAGGGACCTTTTAGGCTATCATTTTGAGACCACTTGGGATAATTTCTGTGTTGTCAGTTCTACAGCTCAACCTGAGCAACTAACTGCATGATTAAGTCAGGCAAGATTTCTATGAATTATAGCTTCTTCAGAAGTCCCTAATGAAGCAAAGAAAGACAAGAGTACCTCTCTGTGATTATGAAAAATATCAGACTTTATCATCAAACAAGGATACTTCTGAGTGTAAAAAGGGATACCATTAGTAATTACCCTGGGACAACAGGCTGAGACCTGTTGTAAGCATGAGCCATAGGAACCCTACCCTATCTAGCACCATGAGTACCAAAGACCTGCTCCCACTCCTCACATAACCACGTGGTGCAAAGGTCCAGGTAAGCTGTAAGCACGCAGGGGGACTGTTTCCTGAAGGAATCAGTGTGACCCGGAAGCCAGGCCTGGGGCAATGTATTCAAAAACAATGACAGTAGAGAAGAGATGTACTTAAAGCTAAAAGTTCACATAGGTTGGGCATTCCTAATCTAAAAAGCCAAAATCTGAAATTCTCCAAAATCTGAAACTTTTTGAACACAGACATGATACCACAAATGGATAATTCAACACTATGAAACTCTATTACATGTATAGTTATTAAAACTACCATATAAAATTATTTTCAGGCTATTTATGTAAAGTATTTATGAAACAAATTTCATGTTCCAACTTAGGGCCAGTTATGATTTAGAATCACCCAAAACTCACATTCTCAAGGCAGGGCTTTGGGAAGCTGACTGGATTGTGGTGATGCTACGCTTGTCAGAAGATACGGGGACCCAGAAGGGTTTATCTCCCTCCCTGGCTTCTCCCTGCACTCTCTACTTCCTAGCTGCCACGATGTGTACAGCTGAGCTCCATTATGCCCTGTTGCCTCGCTGCTTCTCCCCTATAGTCAGCCAACCATGCATGGACCAAGAACTCTGAAACTGTGAGGGAAAATAAATCTCTCCTTAAAGTCCCGAGTGCCAGGTATTTTCTCCCACAGATGAAAAAGTGACTAAGATGGGGCCCATCCCTAAGAATACTCTCTATACATGTGCAAATCTTCCCAAATCTGAGAAAAAAAAAAAAACAACAACAGAGACCCTTCTTGTTCTAAGCCTTTCAGATAGAGACCACTCAGCATGTAACACACCATGCTGGAACAGGGCTTCCATGTGTTCTGCCCATTCACCTTGAATCATTCTTATACTTGCATCTGTCTTCTAACCACATCAAATGCCAGCTTGTTGCTTTAGCCTATCTGGGTTCTATATTTGGTGTGGGTGTTCACACCAAAAGCTCAGAGCATTGTCTCAGGCCCCCATATTCTTCCTCACCCCATCATTTCCCTTTGTCTCTCTTCTAGATTCTTATTTCACCCTGTATTTCCCCTCTCAAGGATTTTACCATTTATATTGTACCTATTAAATACATGTTTTTTTGTTGTTGTTGTTCTACTTTCATTCAGTGCTCCACATACTTGATTTTCCACAAACTTTTTTTTTTTTTTTTTGAGACACGTCTCACTACACAGTATGGGCTGGCCTTGAACTCTCAGCAATCCTCCTGCTTCAGCCTCCTGAGCACTGAGATTATAGGTGTGCACCATTATACCTGACTCACGGATATTTATTGGCTGAATGAATTAAAAGTGAAGTCGGGTGTGGTGGCACATGCCTGTAATCCCTGCACTCAGGGGGTTGAGCAGTAGGATTGCTGCCAATTTGAGGCCAGCCTGAACTATATACTGAGACCCTGTCTCAAAAAACCAAACAAATGAAAAAAAAGTGGACCAATCGATGTGTGTGTGTGTGTGTGTGTGTGTTTCAAGCACTGAGGTGCCTAAGGCTGAAAAAAACTGATACACAAGCATGAGGTTCTTGCTTACTAATTTTTTTAAATGAAGCTCTGAATACAAGTGTTGCTAGTAACCCTAACCCATTAATAAATAAGAACTACCTAAGACCAGGGAGACCAGAGTCAATGTGACATTGGCCCCTAGTGGACAAAATTGAGAATACAGCCATTCCCAGTAAAAGATGTCCTGCTATCCTAGCAATTATGAAGGAATGAAAATTTCAAAATTTTCTCCATGTTTTCACTTCTATGGAAACTGACCTTTCCTTCCATAACAGGGAGAGCCCATCACCAAATTTTGGCCTCCGTTAAATACTTAGCATTGTGTCCATCAATGTCTGGAAACACATCAGAATACAGATGAAAGCCAGTGCATAAAATTTTACGCCAAGTCTGAGGAGTTAGGTTTCCTATCTTAATTACTTTTTAAAAATAAGTACCTTTTTTAGCTTTCTGGGTTTTTTCTGAGGGACTGAAGAACTGCAGGCTACTGGTCACCTGAGATAGAGGTATTTGTGACACGAGATAAAAGCTGAGATTACACAAAGGATGAGTTTAAATAACAAGGAGATACAACTCTGAGGTGTTAATATTGTCTACTTGTCCTTACAAACAAACCCAGTGACAATGTTCATAGTTTCCATGTGCTTTCCCCTCTTAACAGCACATGACCTGCCACTGTAAGCTCCTCAAATGGGCACCGTGAACATTAGGTTCTGCGACGCTTCCAACTGCTCTGCTTCACCGAAAAGCTTGTCATCACTTTTTCATCTCCAGGCTTTAAGGTCACTGCGTCCCCTTTGCCTTACTTGAGTCCTTATGAACATTCTTAAATAACTCTTACTTTTTATATGGATGTAGGTTCCTGCTCAGGAAAGAAAATCTTTGGAGACGCAGAAGCTGTCGCACATCCTACTGAAGTAACTTCTCCAGCGCGCAGGGAAGGATGCAGAATTCCCTCAACAGAAACCTTCATTTCTCAGTGCACAAACAAATCCACGTGTTCAGGTAAAACAGAAGACCCCTGAATAGTGGACCCTGGGTTCTGCTCTCTAATCCCATCTTTCCCACGGAGTGCATCGCATCACCAACCATCATAAAATAGCTCTTCTTAGATCGGTTTGGTACAGGACGGAACTTTTGAGCACTTTACCAAACACCGTCTCCCCTAACACCTAGACTTCATAGACATGTGCAAAACAGATGGCACCCACACTCCCACTTCAATTAATTTGGACCGTACCAGCTGGCACCAACATGAGTTTGATGAAAAGGAAGCGATAAGGCATCCGTTTCCTAAGCCAGCCCGTCATGCATGAGCCCTTGCTTTCATCTTTTTAAGTTTTGGCAGCACTAATGCCAGGAACTCTTATCTCGGTGCCAACTTTTTTTTTTTTTTTTAACCGATAATGGAAGTCCTGTTACAAAGGTGAGACACTCGGGGTTGAGGGGATACAGGGCAGGGACATTGTCCAAAAGAAAGGATTTGGGTAAGGGAATGTCCACCCTGGGGTCCCGAGCTGGCAGCGGCACCTACCATCTCCTTGAACGCGCTCTCCAGGGCCCCGATGACCAGGCCCTCGTGCGGGATCTTCTTCTCCGTGAAGAAGCGCGTGGGTGGGGTGCTGGGCGAGCCGGGGGCGCCCACGCCGCCGCGCAGGGAGGCTGCGCGCGTCAGTGTCCGGCTGTTGGCGGGCGTATTCTCTGGCTCCTCGCCCAGGCAGGTGGGCGGCAGGACGGCCGAGTTCTTCAGGATCTCCACGATGTCCTGCAGCTGCTCCGTGACGTGGTGCTGCAGCAGGCGCGAGGCCACCACGGCAGCCCCGGAGCCTGCATGACCATCAAACAGTGACCAGTAGTGGCAGGAGACACCCTCGGATTCCTGGTGGGAGAGAGACGGGGAGGCGTGAGGGGCTCGGCAGGCCCTGCCTCTGGAGGCTCTGCCCCAGGGCTTTGCTGACCCTCTGAGGTTTGCAGGGCCTGCGCTTGCACTCAGGTTTTCTGTTTTTATACTGGGAATTGTGGGGATTAAACATTGCAAATTAGTCTGTGCTGCTATCATCAACATTAGTTGTTCATCCAAGGGAAGAAGTGGTCCCTGCTTGACCCTCTAGGGTACAAGACAAAGTATTATATACTGGTTACTACTTGGAAGGCAAATTCTACTCTAATCTGCTGTGTGGGTTTGTGATAAAACACCATGAACACACTGGAGCCTGAAAAAGCTCAGCTTTAGCATCTAACTTTTTACCTCTGATCTGCTTTAACCCCAGTCTAAGTCTGGCTTGGAAACTTTACAAATGTTAGGTCCCTCCTGTAAGTAATAAATAGACCCACTGCCCCTCCACCCAGACCCTTACACTCTCAGATAACTGTCCCATCTTCCTTGGTCTATATTCTGAATTCTTAGAACATGTTTTCCTCTAGACATGGAGTCTGATGGAATCCTCACAAGATGCAGCTAGTTCAAATCTTCTTTTTGCATCTCCTTCCCTGGTTCTCCAGCTGAGGTCACTGGCATCTTTCTTTTCCCTTATCCCTAAATCTATGTGCTACCTATGTTTCTTTCTCTACCGTGGATTCACTATCTGCCGACATGGATGACATCAGGATGAGCAGTTTTAGAAACCATATTTAAATCACAGACGGATAAGACCTTAGCCATAGGGAAAAAGATGAGCTGAACTACGACATCAGTGAAAGAATAGTGTGCCTAGAAATAAACCCACATGTGGATGGTGGACCAGTCTTTGCTAGGAGTTTCAAGAACATCCACTGAGGAGAGGAAAGTCTGTTCAATAAATAGTGTCCAGATAGCTGCCTATCTGTATCATGTGTGACTGAAAAATATGATGTTTATATTAAAAATTATAGTATAAGACACTTTGCCATCAAGCCCCTCAAAATGTTTCCTGTCACTTTGTCATTTTGAGATATGGTCACTATGCAAAATTCAGGCTGGCCTTGCATTTACTCTGTAGCTCAGGTTGGCCTCGAATTTGTAGTGATCATCCTGCCTCAGCCTCCTGAGTGCTGGGATTGGCCCATCATTCTTGTCATTTCTGGAAGCAGTTGTTTTCTGTGAATGTCATTAATTTGCTGTTATCTCTGCCTCAATGTCCCAAATCAATTCAAAATGTTTACTTTTCATGGTCAGTTTGACTTTTGGAAGAGCCAGAAGTCACACAGTGCCAAAAGATTCGGTGGATAAGGACACATCATAATGTTTTTAGGAGCCTGCTTTTACATTCCTCAATGGCACTTGGCACCTAATGGCACTTCACCATATTTTTGATCATACATCATAAAAACAGTCACACAGAGAGATTTTCAGAATTGCTTCCGAAAGTGGCAAGAGTGGAAAGTGCTGAAAGAGAGGCGGTAATATTTTGATGGGAATTAATGGCAGTGTTTTTACTTCAATAAATTTTCCGAAGTTAAACTTTCACCTTATATTTTGATCATATCATATATGCAAAAGAATGAAATTGGGCCCTTACATCATGTGTAAAATTAACTCAAAATACATCTAAAATTTAAAAGACCTGAAATCATAAAACTCTTAGAAGAAAACATAGAGAACTGGTCTTGGAATTGACATTGGTCTGGGGATGATTTTTTTTTCCTTACTATAATGCCAAACAAACAAACAAAGCGAAATAAGAACAACTGGTACTACATCAAGTCAAAAATTTTTTGTTTTGAATAAAATTAAAAGGTAACCAAGGGAATGGGGAGAAAACATTTGCAAAGTGTATGTCTGCTAAGAGGTGAAAGACCTGAACAGAGCTCTGCAAAGCGGGCACAACAATGGGCAGCAGGAGTATGAGGAGATGCTCAGCACTAACGCCTTCCAGGAAGAACGGTCAGTGAGCTGAGAGTTACAGGGACCCTCCCCGGTCAGATAAAGAGCATCCATGGAAAACACAGAGCTAACATTATGCTCCATGGTGGAATGCTCAATGTTTGTCCCCAACAGGGGGCACAAAGCAAAACATATGCTCCCAGTCCATCCATTTAAAATTGTACTGGATATCCTAAATGAACTAGAGAAAGAAAAAGCCTCAATATTGTAAGTAAAAATAAAATTGTGTTTGTTCTGGATTTGAGTAGGCTATGCCTTGGTGTCATTTTATTTGTGGTTCATATGTTCAGAGTTTCTCATTTTGGAGTTTATAATTATTCCATTAAATTTAGAGAACTTGAAGCAATTCTCTTCTCTCCTTCTTTGGTCCTGGGGCTTGAACCCAGGGCTCAGCACATGCTAGATGAACACTTTACCACTGAGCTATACCAGAGTCCTTCAATCTTTTTTTCTTCTAAAAATATATTTTTTTCTCTTTCAAAGAATCTAACAGCACCTGTGTTTCTCCCTGGAAAATTCCCCATGCTTGCTTAGGATGATTTCATCTTCTAAATTAATTTTTAATCTTTCATTTTGGCAAAATTCTTTTGCTATGTATTAAAGTCCATTAATGTTTTCTTAATCTCTTATTGTTTAAAAATGAGCAATAGTTTTGAATAGATATTTTTCAAAAAAAGACATTCAGATAGCTCATAGATGTATAAGAAACTACTCAACATCACTAATCATCAGGGAAATGCAAATCAAAGTCATAATGAGGTATGGCTTTACAATGTCAGGAGGGCTGCTCTAAAAAATAACAGATAAATTCTGGTAAGGACATGGCAAAAAGGAAACTCTTGAGTATTTGTGGTAAGAATGTGAACTGGACAGCCATTATGGAAAACAGAATGTAAGTTCCTCAGAAAATTAAAAATGGAATTACCATCTCCAAAAATCTCACACCTAGGAATATATCCAAAGGAAGTAAAATAAGTATCACAGAGATATTTGCACTTGCATGTTCACTGCTGCATTACTCACAATCACCAACATATAGAAATAACCTAAATGTTCACTGACAGATAAATAGGCAGAGAAAATGTGATATTTATATCTATATATCTAAAATATATATCTGTACACACACATAATGAAATACTATTCATCCATAAAAAGGAATAAAATTTACCAGTTGCAATAATGTGAATAAAGTTGGAGGAAATTATGCTAAGTGAAATAAGGTGGCCAGAAGGAAAAATACTGCATGATCATACCTGTATGTGGATGCTAAAAAGTCAAACTCATGGAAGTGGAAAGAATGGTAGTTGCCAGGGGTTAGTAGAAAAGAAAAACGACAAACTTTTAGTTCCTCATTTCTTACTTTACCTCTTTTATGAGTAAGTTCTGGGGATCTAATACACAGAATGGTGACCATAGTGAACAGAACTCTGTTGCATACAGGACTTGAAAATTCCTACATGCAACCGTGTGAGGTGTCATATGTATTAAGTGACTCATGACAATCATTTCACACTGTGTATGTTTGCCAAATTATCATATAGCACACCCTAAATACATAATTTCTTCAACTTTATCAATAAAACTGAAGGACAATTAGATGTGAAAAAATTACGATGTAACTAGAGGGGTAGGATATTAAATATTAAGACTGAACAAACATTTGGAATCTTTATTTTTAGGAAACCAATAAAGATATAGGTAAGGTGCATGTAACATCCATTTCTGATTAGTAGTTCTATGCACTCCATAGTAATGAATAATTTAAAAAGCAGAAACCATTCAATAAAGTTCTGTTGACTCATTTTAGAATGACGCTGGAAGATACCTGCAGTAACAGTCAAAGCTACTGTTTTCCTGGTAAAAAGGACAGCTTGACTGGCCTAGTACTTTGCCTTTCATCCTGCCCTTTTCTTCCCTTCCTGTCACAGAAGCAGTTCCTAGAGGTAGAAGTATGCTTTGCAAACCAAACAGCCAATCAACAGCCAGGAGTGGCAGGTTCAGGCAGGTAGGACAGGCAGTCAGAAGGGCCTGGGCCCTGACCCTTTTGCTTAAGATGCCACACAAGTCCAGAGCAGTTTTACCTGTGGGCTTATTGTCATGCAGGTTTCATGACATTTTGATAACCCATGGTTGTTAGTTTCTCTAAGAACAGCTGGGGTCTTGGAGGAAAAAAGGACACGTGGTTTATGTAGTATCTTGGGACATGACACACATGAGGCAAAGTCAGTCTGATACCGATACAGAAAAATTACAAGTAGTAGAGATGAGTATCAATCAGGAATAAAGCTAACCCCCAGACTGCGGATCCTAATTTTCACAAACCTGTGAAATTTATCATTTCTTTCCAGTGTGAGGAACAATTGTTATTAGCAGTAACTTAACCTGGCTGTCAACAGAATCAATGCACAGTCATTCTAAATACTTTGAGTTATTAATGTTTATGTTCACCATTACTTTGAAATAAATAGTTGTCATTAAGCCTATAACTGGCTCCTGTTATCTGCTACATTAATAAAGGAATGATGATATCATAAATTTATTTAAGTTTTTAATAACTATGTCATTTCCTCAATATCTCTATTTTTTTTTTATTTTGTCTTATTTGCATTTGAAGACACAATGCTAGTGGGTCTCCGGGCTTCACTGTTCTGCACAACAGATGAGCAGCACTGCCCTCCAGCTCTGCCAAGGGAAGGCTGGAGGAGACAGGCCTGCACCCCTAAGCAGCAGCTGCATAACCCTACCCTATCTTTGACCTCTGTTTTTCCTTCAGGCAGAAAAAGAAAGGGATGTCAACCAGTTAGTCTGACCAGTAACTGGTAACCCATGCTATGACTCAGACTGTGTCTTCTAGAAGGAACATTCCTTCCACTAGCCTGGCCAGTCCTATCTTGGTGCACACTGGCCTTCACATCCAGATGTCCCCTCACAACCAGGGAAAGGTAGCAAATCAAAAGGGTTCCTTGCTTGCTAAGTATAATGCCCCAAAGGGCTCAAGGCCACCTAATTAATCCACAAACGCATGCACACCCCTTCTACAGCTGACAGTTAAATTCAGACTCACTCAGTGCCTTTAAGGCCACTGCCAACAGGGCTGGATGAGTGATGAAATGGGAATGATATCAGTATCTAGACCCAGATTCTGTTATATTGAACTTTATATCATGTTTCTAGAATCATAGTTTAGACCAAAGAATAGCAAATCCCATGAATGAGCCACTGCAATGTAGTTCTTTTACATTTTTTTAAAAAATAAGTTTCACGTTTTTTAGACAACTTCTTTGAGCAAGGGAAAGCATTGCACAGCTGCTATAAAAATAAAATGAGGGGATTTTTAGAAGTGAAGATGAAACCTGACTGCAGACTTTTGATGTGGGGAACCCTTCTCTGACAATAATGCTATAAACTATGGTATAGCCTGTTTTTTTTTTAAATGCAATTAATAATTCTTGCAGCTAAAATCTATAAAATACACTTTTTCCACAAAGAAAGTTTATTTGTACTAAGGATGGAATCATCTAGCTGTGGTTGATGCTGGGGCCAATCTCAGACCAGTCAAGTCACTAACTCTGAAGCTGGGGTCCCCCAGAATGATTCTGATGAGTAATCAAAGTTAAGAATCCCCAATCTTAATGCGCAGGGAGGCTACTGAGCAGTCAGGAGACCAATATGAAATTTTCAGATAGGCCATCAGTTCACCAGATGACATTGGGTAAGTCACTGACATCTCCCAGACTAGTAGTGTCCACGGTATGTTCGCTGGCTGGGAAATGAGTCCTAGGAAGGTTGAAGCAAAGTGGATGCAATAGTCTTGAGTCCCTTTGACTCTTATTTCAATCACAGCAGTGCAGCTGTATTAAGTTACAAACATGAGGCTTTTGCAAAAGGTTTTGGCCAAAGAAAGACCAAATAGATGTTTAAAACATGTTTTGAAAGGCTCTGAACGAGATGAAAATTCATCAAGAGATTTCCAAAGAGTCAGTGTACTCCCAGGCCAGGAGAATGTGAATGAGTGATACACTACTTGGGGAAATACAACCACAGAAGGGCTTGTACTACATGCTTAGATTTCAACTTAGTTGTTCAAGAGTGAAAGACCCTAAAGTCAGAGAAACATCCAGTCAGGATCTATGAGAAATAATTCATCATGTCACAAATTTTAAATGGCAGGCAACATGCTAACCACTTTACAGATATTCATTTAACTCTTCCTTCTTGTAGGGTCATTATTATCCCCACCTTACAAAGGAGGACAATGAGGGACACAGTATGACTGCTTTAGGTCACCACCCCATAAGTGATGCAATCGGGACCAAAGTCTATGCTCTTGGCCACCAATCCCAATGCTCAGCTGAACCCCAGCCCATCACCTGCCTGCCCCAGTGGGGACAATTACCCAAATGTCCTTTTGGGCTGCCACTCATTTCTCCACTCTGCAACCCAAGTTGTAACCAGTGTGGTTTTATTCTAAAACACAAAATCTGATCCTATTTCTTTTACTGGCCTGTCAGCCTGTGGATGGTTCCCAATGGAGAATCCCCAGTCTGTAATCTCTGATCTAGTTTCTGATGATCTTGCCCTTACACAAATCCCACCCATACCGAACTATAGACTATCAGCTACCATTTCTACTTCCTTACCTAACTTTCACCTGTTCTTGAGTACCCAATCTAAATGTCATCTCTTCATGGACACTCCCTGGTCCTCTGTACCTGAGGGACAGGGTCTTGCAGGTTAGGTATCCTGGGGTGAGATGCTAGAGCCCAGCGAGGCAGACTAAGGAGCCTCAATGCACCGCCCTGGGATCCCCACACACTGCAGTGCTTCGTCCCCTAAGAGTGTTGTAAAAGCTGCATGGCCAGGAGGAGGCACTGGAGTGCAAGGGGCCCCCATAGACTGTCAGGGTAGGGTGGCATCAATGTGCCTGCTTAAGAGACTAATAACTTTGAGCGATGAGCCTGGAGAGGGCCCTATGGTATTTGAAGTGCGACCAAAATACTGAAGAGAACAAAAAACTGTTTTTCAAAAAAGCATGGTCAGATAGGATGTGAACAATTATTTGTAAAAGGATAACAGGGCTCCTCCTCTTTCATCCTCTTGTTTCTTTAAAATGATGCTATCAGCTGCAGTAAGGTAATCAAGATGTTCTGATGGTCTGATGTCAGACCTGAGAACCTGAGCAGTCAGTAGCTCCTTACATTGGTATTGAGGACCTTCAGTGACTTAGGGGTCTAAATCATGAATAAAGCAGCCAGAGTGATCCAACCATAAACTTCAGAGACTGGCCTGAAGAATTGTAAGTTGATAAACATGATGCTTTTAAAGCAGTTTAAATCTGCAATTTCACAGCAAATATATCTGTGTTGTTTCACTGTTTAGCACCTTCACTGATTGCCTTTTATCCTTGAAATACCATTTGGTCTCCTGGATGTTGACATGGCTCATCACCTTCAAATGATCTAGCAGCTACTCACTCTCCAGAGTATTTCTTGCTCTTTGACAGGGGTCTTGAACCCCTCTCTGATTTCCTCTGTGCCATCACTCAGTTGCTTTCAGCCCTCTGACCACTTCTATTTTTCTTTTGCCTGACACACTCAGCCCCAACTCTCTGTGCGGGGAACCACTGAACCTTCAGTTTTTGGTAGAAACATGACCTCCCACATCAGGCCACTGGACTAACTTCACTGCTGTATTTCTGCTATGGCAGTGTTTATCCCACTATTGGTGGCACAATCTGTGTCAAATTCTATTCAAGGAGAGCCATGTGTTTCATTCACCTTGGAATTCCCACTGAGAACTTGGTAGGAAATAAATACTCAGTAGTAAATATTTATTACATATACAAAGAAAGGAAGAAAGGGACAATTTTTCCATGTTTTTATTTTTTTCAAAGCAAAAATAGCAGAAGTTGAGGAAATAAGAATTTTATGTATGACACTTCACATTAGTAAAACCAATAGAACATAATAAATCTAACCTATTCAGGGATTGGGGCTGACGTGACTTCTAACTTGATTGGCTGAGAAGATGCCTAGGGGATTAGTAAACAATGCTTCTGGGTGTGTACGGGGGGCGTGGGTCACTGAGATGGACTTTGAGGTGTGTATCAGGCCCCTGGCCCTATTTTTGTTTGGTACTGTTCAACTTTCCTGCTTCCCAGGCAACACAGACTGATTCTCTTTGCTTTGCCATACCCTTCCACCATGACCTTTCCACTTTGGGGCCAGCCAGGTAGAGACCGAACCCTTGAAGCTGTGAGCCAAATTCTACCTCTTTTTAAAACTGTGGGTATAGGGTATTTCTCAGCAATAGTAAGCTGAAAAGTACAACCTCACTGTTTATATAGGCAAGACTGTGTTCTCCAGCCTTCTGTGCCTGGTGTGTCACATGAAAAAATGGGCTCCAGGGATGTCAGAGGAGCACTGCCAGCTCTGAGCCTTATATTACAATGATCAACATGAAACCTACCCATCTGTACATTCCCCCCACCAGCCCCTCCTCTACCCTAATGCCGGTGTCCTTTTTAAAAAATTTTTATTGGTGCATGTTTGCATTACATATGAATCATTCCTTGTAGGGAGTTGGTACATGTACACAACCCATTAATTTTTTTTTTTTCATCTCCTCACCTCTTGGTGCTCTTCCCTTTCAGTAAAGGTCCTTCTCCATATTTCCTATCTGTATTTTTTCTGTATCTTTTTTCCAAAGTAAAATTTAAAAAAATGAAAAACCGAGATTCTTTTTACTTGAAGACAGAACTGCAAGCCTCTGGTTCCCACCCCACTTCAGGTCTGTCCTATCCCTGTGCCCTGCTGGGATGCACAGGCTGCTAGTGCTTTCTCCTTTGCATTGGTAACTGTGGAGGAACAGGCGTGTGGCTGGGAGCTGTGTCCTCCACTTGCTCAGCTGACGCATGGCACCAATGGAGAAAATGAAAGCCACACTCAAGGCTCCTCTGACCCTACTCGAGGCTCCCCTGCCCCCACTCGAGGCTCCCCTACCCCCACTCGAGGCTCCCCAGCCCACCCCTTACACTGTCACTGTAAAAGAAGAGCAGCCCCTCAGATTGCCATTGGTTCTGAGGGTAAGATTTTATGACAGACAGAGTTTCAAGTGTTATATTATCTAACAGTCCAAGGGCAACTTTTGTAACTGATACCATTACATCGATTTGCCATAGCTATTTAAAAAGCTGGGCAATTTAGCGAGGACACTTCAAGTGAGACAAAACAACAGACTCCATTTCTCATGACGTATCTTAACATAGAAAGATGACAGGCTTAATACTGAAAGACCACAAGACAAACTTGGTTTCTGGAATTTACTAGTATTTGATCCTGGGAAAGTTTTTAAACTTGTCTCAACTTCAAACTCAGGATCCAAGTTAATGGATCTTTACAAATTCACAACTTAATACAACTTGATGCGACCTCTCTGGTCCACTGGTCGGTGGCATTTAGCTCTTCAGTGTGACTTGAATCACTGCATGTTCTTTCTTGCCCAGGAGTAGTTGTGTACATAAGCTTGGCCATCACCAATTGCTAAAACTTTTCTGTAGAGGTTCTACAATACCCGGCTGGTAGTGTATGAAAATGTGGCTGGGTAACACCATAGAAGCAAAGTTTTCATCCTGAAAAGTCAGACCCTCCAAACACACCTTTGATATAATGAGATTTACACTTAGAGCAACATACCTTTGATATAATGAGATTTACACTTAATATTATAATAATTTTTACCTTGTTTTTTTTTGCTGCAGATAAACACGAGTTAAGAGTGTGCTCTAGTCTAAGAAAAACAGAATGGTAGAACTCCTGCCTAGTATGCTCAAGACCCTGGGTTGATCCTCAACTCCACAAAAAAAGAAAGAAACAAAAAGCAAAACAGAGCCCTTTCCTGACTAAAAAATAAAAATTAAAAACAAAAATTTACATTTTTCAGATGTCATCGATTTACAAAATTTTAAATACATATAAATAAAATACAACGATTTTTAAAATACATAGTTTCCCATTGACATTTTAAATTATTTCATTTATCAACAAAATTCATTTTACATGCAATTTATAACATCTACCCCCATTTCTTTTTTAGGAATACATAAAAGTAAGATTCCAGAAGGTGACATGATTTTAAAGATCATAGTTTCTCTCTTTGGCTTTTTCTAAACTAGACCTAATGTTATATTTTCTTCTCTCACAAATTTTGGAACTACTTTTTAATAACATCACTTATTCTCTTTTCCCCATTTTCAGATCATCTCTAATGCTGGAACTTAGTAAATTAAGACTGGAAATGGATCCTTTCAACAAGTGTAAGACTGTTCCAAACAGAAATTTATCCATTGAACAAAGAGCTAAAGTAATTTTAGACACAAGCAGTGGGTATCCATTCAGCTTCAGTGTGACTGCAGCACAACCAAGTAAAGCTGCAAAATCACCACAGCCGATATTTTAGCCCTACTGAAACAAGAGCCTTACCATGTGCACCTTCATTCTGGGGCTGCACAGATGCTGAAAGTCACAAGGGCCACTAGGGAGGCCAAGAGGTGCCCATTGCCTTTATGGGGTGTCTGCAAAGAAGTGGGGGCTCTAGACATAACATCAGACGTTTCCTGTGCAGCACAACAGAAACTGAGATTTAAGCAGGAAACACAGAACTCTAAGGGTAAGTTCTGACATATTTGTACCAGTTTGAAGAAAAATGAGGGCTTTGCGTTTTTCAATGACTGCACAGAATCCTAAAGGCTAGGAAACATCTTCATCCCTCCCCCACTTCCTCATAATGCTTTCCAGTGGGAGCACACAGATAAGGGTTAGTGGTAAAAACAGTCCTGCATGGAGGACAAATGTTAGGATTCCGGTCCTGTTTTTCACCTAAAAATGGAGCATGTCGGCCTTAGTACTGCAGTGTTTCTCACGGACACTGACACTGGCGCCCTCGCGTGGTAGGTAAATGGAATGCATAGACTTTGTGCTTTCCCACATCCACTAGCTTTTTGGTACACGGTGACCTAGCATTGCATCCTATGGACCTAGTGGTATGGTGGATTACATCACTGTTTTTTAAGCTAAATTATCTCTCATATACTGGACACTATGTTTTTAAATCGTTTCTGCAAAGAAACTGCTAATAGAATACATAAGCAAACAAGAACAGTCATAACTGGCACTTTGTACCTCCATTAATGACAATACAGTCATACCTAACAATAATATCTAGCTAAAGTAACCAAAATGCTCAAGGAGACAAATGAAATATGAACTTAACATTCGCTATTGTTAATGATAAATTATGCCTTGAAACATCAGCTAATGACAGCATGCAGTTTTGCTGTTAGCAAGCAGTACACAAGTTACTTTGAAAAAAATACTCGGACCAGTGCTTGGCACATTAACATCATATAATTGTCAGTTGTTATTTTAAAATATGCCTTTAAATTATTAAATCTTTTAAATATTTTTTGCAAAACAATTATATGCTAGTCATATGGTTGTATATCAATAAATGATACATTCCAAACAACTATTTTTAACTGATAAAGACTACTATTCTAGAAATAGTTGTCCTAAGAAAAAAATAGTGCCCCTAGATATCTTCTATGAAAACATCATACTGCATACATTTGATATTCATTGTCTTTTTCCTACCCCATAAAATACCCTGGTATTCATACTGAAAAGACATCAAAAATGTGAAATCCCAGTTTGAGGGAAAGCCATGGTTGATTTTATAAAAGGTTCATTATGAGCAGGGAATGTAAATTGTCTTTCCTTTCCCACTGACAGAGGAAAGGAATTATTTTCCACTGGGGAAACAGAGAATGGGCATATTTCTGATTCTCCTCTATAATCACTATACGGTTTGATTTTTATAATGCTTCTGGCCAATTTTCAAGGTTTCAGAGCCAGCATGCTAATTTAGAGTCTAGCATATCTGTGGCAGACAGTCCTTTCACAGAGCTGTCAGTCTGTAGGTTCTCATCAGATCCTAACAGATGAGGCCAGTGAGGAAGCAGAGGTGAGGAAATCACAAGGAACCCCATGAAAGTCCTTTCCTGGGGGCATATTCCATCAATGGCCAGGTACAACCATGTACTGCAGTGTTTTTTCCTGTATTTCTGTTTTGATTATTCAGATACTTTACCCTCTCCCCCACTGGGAAAACCCCTCATTTTATATACTTCAATAAGTAATGCCATTTCTTTTTCTTCAATAAATAATGCAATAAGATATAGAGTACCTTCTTTTTTTATCAAGTGGCAATTATATTCCATTTATCTATTTAAAGAGATGAAACCTTGCTGTTACTCAAGCTTTCCCTGAACTCCAAGACTAAAGCCAACCTCCGACTTTAGCCTCCTGAGTAGTGGCAGTGTGTGTGTGTGTGTGTGTGTGTGTGTGTGTGTGTCACTGCCTGGCTAGGTCTCATATTTTAAAATATATTGGATACATATGAAGAGATAAGAAGTGTAAAGTTTGCAACAGCTTTGTTGCAAAGTTTTTTTGTGGTTTATTGTAGATTCAAATTATTTTAGGAGGACTTGGGATCGAAGATGGCCGATTAATAGGTAACACCATAGAGAGCCTCTCTGAAAAAAACAACTCAGATGCTAGAATCTAACACCATGGAGAAGACCAGACAAAAGGAGAGGAATTCTCATGACCCAGGAAGAAACTGAGGAAAAGGAAAAAGAAAAAAAAAAGAAGCGTGGACAGAGGGCTGGAGGTGGGCATGCTCCAGTCGCTGTACCGGGCATGTCTTAGAGTCGGGCGACTCACAACCGAGCTGAGGTCGCAGCCCTGCCAAGAGTGGTTGGCCCAGTGGGGAGGGGCAGGATAGGCAGCTGCTGCTTGCACCTCAGTGATAAGAGCAGTCAGGAGAGGGTGGAGGTCCCTCGCCAGGGTGCTATGGAGGAAACGTGGCCAACAGGGAAGGAGGCTGGGACCTGCACTGTAACCTGTGTGGAAAAAGCCAGGACCACGACAGGAGAGAGAGGCAGGAGGAGACCCCCAGCCCAGAACCCTGAGAGCTCTGATCCAGGAGAAGGAAAAACAAGGGAGCCTGAGGGTGGCAAATACTCAACTTCAGGCATGACTTCAATGGACATTAAGAAATACCTTTGGGACTCTGTAGAAGAGCTCAAAACTAAAATATTAAAGCAGGATATGAGTAGAGTAATAAAAGAAATGCTCTCAGGAAGCATCTCTCAGGAAGATACAGACAGAAGAAGGGAGGAACACAAAAAAAGGAGAGAAACATTCGATAAAGAATATACAGAAAATATAGAATACATGAAGCAGATTCAAAGAGACTACCAGGAAATTTAAAACTCCATTGAAAGCTGGCAAAATGCCTTAAATGAAACTAAAGATAGACTATCAAAACTTGAAGACAAGTTTGCAATGTGTGATCATGAAAGGAAAGATCTCTTAAAAATAACAAGGAAACAGGCAGTAACAATGCAAAGGCTAGAAGATGACAAGAAAATCTACAATTTAAGAATAAGAAATGTGAACGAAGAAGCAGGAAAACATACAGGCGAATTACAAAGGCTATTCACGGAAATAATTAAGGAAAACTTCCCAAGCATGGGAAAAGAAAATGACATTCAGTTATGTGAGGCATACAGAACTCCAGATAACCTACAACCAAAACAGATCTACACCCAGACATATAATAATCAAGATACCAGAAATTCAATATAAAAACAGAATATTAAAAGCTGTCAGAGAAAAGAAACAGATTACCTATAAAAATAAGCCCATCAGGATCATGGCTGACTTCTCCACACAGACCATCAGATCAAGAAGAGCTTGGAGTGAAATATTCCAAGCCCTGAAAGAAAATAACCTCCAGCCCAGATTGATGTACCCTGCAAAACTGTCACTAGAAATTAATGGAGAAACAAGATGTTTCCATGACAAAGAGGAACTGGAGTTTGTGACCACCAATCCAACCCTACAGAGAATACTGAAGGACATTCTAGAGAGAGGAAAAAAAATACCAGGATTTTAGGAACAGTGGCAGAAAGGCCTCAATGAATGATGCAGGCAGTAGAATGAAGGAGAAAAGTAGACAAACAAAGGCAGAAAAATAGCATAGCAGAAATGAGGCAGAGAAGGATAACTAGAATCTCTAACATAGATGGCCTTGATATTGTTAATAGTGCATCAGGATTTAAAACCCACATTACTCACACTACTCTGCTTAGATGTATTATATTCTATTCCAGTCAATCTACCTCTACTAGATTTGAGGGTACAAACAGTAATCCCAAAAATAACAGGATATAGTATGGTAATCATCCTTAACTTCCTATTAAGTCAATCTAAAGCCCTGTAAAATCTACATTGTTTTACCATGACTGATTGTAATTGAATCTGGTTTGCTGGACTGCTGTTTTGTATTGATAGATTTTATTCAAAGCTGTTATGATTGATAGTATCAAGTCTGAGAGTATAGGCAACTGCACTTAAGATGACAAGATTCACTAGAATATCCACTCTGGTTTGATTATTACCTGCCTTTGAAGTTTTATACTGTCTACAATGTTTTATTTTTACTAATATTGTTATGTACTGCTATATTCAATT
>PVLA01004175.1:0-125797 GCA_004027455.1 Hydrochoerus hydrochaeris | reverse complement strand
GTTTTGTCTTGCTAAGTTTTGTTATTCCCTCTAATACAGAAAGGACAGAAATACATGTAGAGACTCATGTATGTGTAGCTGTTTACACTCTCACTGTCTGACTATCTACTTTGTATGCTTTAATTTTGTAACTTGAACAACTATTTCTAAGAGGACAATATGTAATTTATCAACTAGTGATTTCTTATTGTTTATCTTTTTTCTGAAATTCTGTATTATCTCTACCCTTTACATGCTTTTTTTCTCTTTAAATAAAAATTTAAAAAAAAGTAGCCAGAAAAAAGAAACAGATTACCTATAAATGAAAGCTCATCAAAATCATAGCAGACTTCTCAATGCAAACCATCAAATCAAGAAGAGCTTGGAGCGAAATATTCCAAGCCCTGAAAGAAAATAACCTCCAACCCAGAATGATATACCCTGCAAAACTGTCTCTCAAAATTAATGGAGAGACAAGATATTTCCACAACAAAGAGGAACTGTGGAAGTTTGTGACCACAAATCCAACCCTGCAAAGAATACTGAAGGACATTCTAGAAAGAGAGAAGAAAATCACCAGGATTCTAGGAACAATGGCAGAAAGGCCTCAATGAAAGGGGCAGACAGTGGAATGAAGGAGAAATGTAAACAACAACAGCAGAAAGATAGCATAGCAGAGATGACACAGAGAAGATTGGCTATATCACTGTTTTTGTCTTGACTGATTTTATTCAAATCTGGTATGCTTGATAGTATCAAGGCTGAGAGTAGAGACAACTACTCTGAAGATGACAAGATTCAATAGGATACCCATTCTGGTTGGATTATTAACTGTCTTTGAAGTCCTATAATGTCTCCAATGTTAGGTTTTTATTAATAGTACTATGTACTGCTAAGTTTAATTATACTATGCCTGATGATACAAACAATTTTATTGAAAATAACAAGAGACATCATAGTAACTACCATAGATCACCTAGTATTGTGGTTTTATATGTCCTTTTCGTGCTTCTCTAGGAATTTGTATTGTTGACTTGTTTTGATTTGTTTCTCCCTCTAATATGGAAAGGCTAGGTATACATGTAGAGATTTATACATGTGTAGAACTTCTAAACAGTTTACAAGAATGAATTATAGTTATTGTAAAGAAAAGAGAGGAAAAGAAAGTATTCTAAAGGACATAACTGCATGTATGTTTAAGAGTGTAGGATTGATAGCCATACTAATAAGTTTTTGTTGGATAGATGAAAAGAACCGGTTGCATTTTCACTGTTTAAATGTCCACTTTGTAGGCTTTACTTTTGTAACTTGAACAACTACTTCTAAGAAGAAAATATGTAATTATCAACTAGTGATTTCTTACTGGTTATTACTTTTTTTTGTTTTGAAATATTATATTATTTCTACCCTGTTTTTTTCATTTCTTTTCTTTAAATAAAAAAAAATTTAAAAATTTTAGGAATGTTCTCAAGCTATTACCTTATACAGCAGCCATGTCTCCCTGAATCAGTTATAGAACAAAAACATAAGCACTATAAAATAATATTGAAATGCAGCTCCAAGTACCATTATTAGAAATAAAAACAACAACAGATAATTTTCATGAAGCACTCTGCACATGCCAGAGGACTATTCTAAGCATTTTCTGATTTTTAACTTATTTTATATTCCTATTAGGTAGAAACTATTCTTATTCCTATATACAGAAGAGAAACTAAAATATGGTGAAGTCAAGTAACTTGTATAAAGTAAGACCATTAGTAAGTCATAGAGCCAGGATTCAAATTTGGATATTCAATCAGAAGGCTTTTTTGCTTTGCTATCTATGGTTTATGTGAATGCTGGCTGTCATGGTTACTTTTTTTCTTGTTGTTGAGACAATATACCTGATGCCCAAAGTGAAGCAAGGAGAGATTTATTTAGTCTACAGTTTTTGGAGGTTTCAGTCCATACTCAGCTGGTGGCAAGGCAAGGAGGCATGGCTCTGCGGCCACACTTCAAGGAAGCAGCCAGCAATAGCAGCCAGAGTAAAAGGAGGAAAACGAACCTCTTCTCCTCCCTTACTTACATTGTACACAGGCCACTCCCTCACTTCAGGGCAGATGCAGCACTCACAAAATCTCTGTGCCCTCCTCTTACACAGGATAAGGATATATTATAAAGTAGGAACCCAGGCTCCCTGCTGAGTCTCTCTGCTAAACTTCTAAACTTCAAGTTGACACAATGTATCAACAATAACAATGGCCTTTCTATAATGTAGCAAGAAATGTGGACAACAAGGACAGTATGAACAATTTTATTTCAGTGCTGTTCTTTCCCTGAGTTAGTAAGACCTACTATTCAGTTTTTGAGTGGAGAGAGAAGACTGCTAGCCAATTTCAGAATGAAAAAAGAAATCATCACAGAAAGGAAAAAGTCTTTAATTACAAATTTTATTGAAACTATACATGTCATTAAAAGTTGCCATATTTCTCCAGCGCTAATGGATAAAGGGGCAGGGTGTGAAAATCCAGAGTTAGAACTAACACCCAGGAAGGTCAGAACTTCAAACTGACTTCCAGCTGCCAGCAGCCTCCTCTGTTCCTGGGGGCAAAGTCAGCCATCTTAACCATTGGCAAGAGTCTCTGTCCCTGGAACTAAGAGATAAGCCTTTTGAAGGAAACCATGGCCTATTGCTGCAAGCAATCTAAGTAGATAAGGAGAAAGTTTTAGACAAGTGCAGAACAAAGAGTGAAAATTTACAGTAAATACAATAAGATAAAGAAAAGGCCTCTTCTATTACCTTTGATAGCTGACATTATTGCAGGGAACAGACTACCAGATAAGGGGCAAAGAGGACTGTCACTGTGGAACCAGAACAACCTTAACCAAATATTTTTAGGATGAAAAGCCCTCTTTCAGAAAAATGGGTGGAAAGGAAGATCTTCAGTTCAGAGCCTTTCTTCCCCTTTTCCTCTTAACTTCTCCTTGCCCATTTGATCCTACCTGCTTAGAATTCCCACAGTGCTGCCCTGTCCTCTGCTGAGAGAGAGAATCAGCTTTTCTCTCCCCTGCTGATGAACTTGGCCTAAGGCTGACACAGCCATCACCTGTTATTGTAATTGGACCCTGAACTGACAGATACTGAAACCACACAGTTTGATGTGCTTTGACTAAATTAAACAACAATAAAGGTGCTTTTAAAGGCACAGGCTTGAAATGCATGTGTCCACAAGTCCAGTCTCAAGCCAAAAACAACTGGTTCCAAACAAAGAGGTCTATACAGAGGTGGGAGAAGGGATATCTTGGTGATTGCCACATTACTTTGAATATTTCCCACCCCAGCATCTTCACAAGCACATGTACTTATTCTCTTAATACCACAATTACTCCATGTCCTTAAGCATGAACTCTCTTTGTTTTCCCTTCTCGAAGTCATCTGTGAGTATTCTCTTCTTTTCATCTCATTCCTAGAAGGGGAACTAAAGCTCTGAGAAAAGCTAAGTTTTATCTGTGGATGGCAATCATTATGATAAATAAGAACTCTTTATAACCTTTTAAATCAAAGGAAAGAAAATCTAGTGAAGTTGATCAGTTCCCACAAATCTTGGTCTGGTTAACTAAGCTCTTCAGTGGGAGGCAAGAAGCTACTGAGATAAGTTGTTACCATTAACAAGCACACAGTCTCTGTCCTGGACAATCTTACAGAAAGGTCTTTTGGAAATGCTAGCATTTTAGATATCATTCTTTCCTAGGTATCCACTCTATGTCCTCAGTAAGTAATTACAGACATAGACATGTTAAGAAGCTTGCACATTTTCAAGGAATGTGTGTTTCCCATCTGCCCAAATGTGGGTTTATGGTTCTTCACACAGAAACTACACCAAAGGCAGTCCAGGCACAAGAAAAGTTCCCCTTCATTTGTCATTGAGACCATCCTTCTCTTCTATGCTTTACACCCACTTCATCCGAGAAGTCAAAATTTTTCCAAAGCCCTGTGTTTTCTTCTTGTGAATATATCACTAAACTCTTAATTAAAAACCAAAACAAACATAGATTCATTACAGAGTAGCTGAAGGGGGAAAAAAGTAATTCACCCACATCCCCTTCAGTCCACACTATTACTCTACTGAAAATTTTATGATCTTTTAATTTGTATCCCTTTTAAGTCTCTGGAGTCCTTTTGAACATTATTCCTATAACTTTTGACACTTATATGTATTTAGAACCATAATTTCACTTGTTTTCTTCTTTTGGAAGTAAGGCAGCACTATCAAGATCTTGGTGAAACACAGAAAATGGCCCTCCTTCTATATATGTTATCAAAGACAGGAGAGGTGGAATAGAATGCTGTATTTTATTCACTAAATAGATAAATAAATAAAAATATTTGTTTTAAAATAGAAGGTTTAAATTGACTTTGGTTGAAAGACTACTTGTAATAATGGGATAAAATAATTATGAATGGGCGTGCAGGATGAGTTAATATTGATTTAAAATCTTTACACTATGATAAGCAGCCAAGCTGTATGGAAATATTATAGGTGGACAGGGATAGGCCCTGGAGGGAGTCAATACAGAGGATAAAAACACATTACAGCTATGGCTGAAGGTGCCACTGTTGTAGTCCAGGCCTCAAGATGAAGATAAAAGGACATTTACTTGCCTCTCCAAGAAATAAACAGTAACACATTAACATCAGTCACCGCAGTGTGTGGCCAAAACCCCTTGATTCAGTTCTTCCTAAAAAGCCTTGCTTCTGTCTCTTTACAGTTGCTACGTGATCTGTTTTCCATTGGACCAATACTACCTAAATAACTACACTTGCAATCTCATTGGTTGATCATCGCTTTGTCCCATGTTGTACCTACCTCATGATTTTACATCCACCTCATGACTGCTCTATAAAACTTTCTTTGTAAAGTGGAGTCAGCAGCAACTCTTTTTTTGGGTTCCCTCTTGTCTTTCAGGAACTATCTCTTGCAATAAAATTTCTCTACTTTTAACTTCTATTATTCCTTAGAATTCATTCTCTGACTTTGAGGAACATGCACTCAGTGTATCAATGCCAAATAATAATTCTCTGCAGTGAGAAAACTATTACTGCTACTTAGCCACCCTGTTGTCCCTCAACAACTGTCAGTAAATATAAAGTCACACTTCTCTTCTGCACATCACTGATTATTTCTTACAAATAAACATTCCTATAATACTTGCTCTTTTCATTGTGAATTTCATGTTATTTGCTGGAATACTTTAGGTCTTCTATCTTGTGCATGAAAGAACACTATGAGAATGCCATATTTTGATCTGACTACATTTATTAAATCAAAGATGTCAAGGAAGGAGGAAGAAACAAGGCACATGTATTTAGGAGGGAGCCCATCAGCTTAGTCTGCCATCTGCCTTCCTGTCAACTCTATTTGCAAGTGAAATGATGATGCTGTTATTTATCCTGCTGCTCAAGTTTTGCACATAATAGTATGTGCCTCCATTTTTTCTGTCATTATCTTTCTTGACCTTTTTATGGACTCATGGCACAGTCATCTCCATACCTTGCAAGTTCCCTCCCTTCATGGAGCTTCTGGAACCGTACTGGCATTAGGTTTCTATTCTGCACTGTCATCTTCTCACTTTTATTACTCTTTCTGTGTGATCTAAGTCATAGCTACAACTTCAGTTATAATCTTTGCACTTGTAATTCCCCAAACTGAAAGCCCCCTAGACTGCTCCACGGCTTCAAACCTGTATTTCTAACTGCCTTCAAACTGGTCACCTCAACTGTTACTGCTCACAGCATCTCTTCTGAGTCTGTCCCTCACTCTACTTGCTGCCTTATTTTACGATCCCATTATTTCTCACCTGGATTTCTGCATAGGAGCTTCTTAACTGGCAACTCAGTCTTTAGATCTGCATTTGTGGCCTTTCCAACTCAGTTCTCCCCACTACCATTCGCCTTGATTCATCATGTCCTCATCTAAATTCACATGGTTAAAACCCCAGCTTTTACTCTCCCCCTTTCCATGTGTGTCCACATGCACCTGTGCATTGGGGATCAAACCCACAGCCTTGTGCATGCCAGGGAAACCACGTCCTCAGTCCTCCTATTTACTTTGCAGGATCATGGCTCAAAAGCCACTTTCTCTAGAAAGCCTACCATCATCTGAGCTACCTGTCTTCTTCACTGTTCTCCTGACCAGGAGTGGCCAATCTGAGTTAGGCTTTCATAAAAAAAGACTGGGCTTTTTATCTTTATCAAAACTTGCTCCAACTATTATTAGACAAGAGAAAATGTATAAGGGGGAGGGGAAGCAGAGTGTCAAGAAGATCTAGTTATGTCATATGCATGCATGAAAATAACACATTGAAACTCAGTATTCTGTAAAATTAACACACAATGAAAATACATTTTAAAAATTTTGCCCTATTATAAGGTCACTCACTGCTTAATGATTTTTTTTTTCTCCTCTAGCCCTTACAGGATTATAATTGTATTGAGCTCATCTCTACCGAGTCAGCATGTAGACAACGCTCAACAGGTTTACTGGCAGAAGGGGGTACAGCTTGCCTTGTCTCTCAGATTTATTTATTTATTTTTTCTTTTGTTCCAGGCTCCATCCTCTCAATAGATTTTCTGAAATATGTAGTCCATTATTGTTACCTATAGTTACCTGACTGTCCAACAGATCCAGGCCTTGTAATTTCACTGCAGTTCCTTAACTGTCATCATATGTGAGTTTTACTCTTAAGGAACTATCTTCCAGAGCGGATGTCTTTGGTGTCCATTGCTGGTAAGTTGCTCATTTGGAGTCAAAGCCAAAGACCTGACAGTGACCTGCCAAGCTGTCTAACACGCTCCATGACTTTGCTGACATCTGCTGAAACTGAAGCTTCCAACCACAAAGGCTTCCTTTCTCTGTTTGGAAAACACAGGCTGCTCCTGCCTCATGATTTTTACCACTGCCCAGAACAGTAATACATTCCTTCACCACACTGCTGCAGTTTTAGGTCTTCTGCCCAAATCTCACCTTATTACTGACACCTATAACCATGTGTGACATCTCCCACTTCTTAGACTGCATCTTTTTCTCCACAGCTTTTA
The DNA here is from genome assembly GCA_004027455.1 of Hydrochoerus hydrochaeris. NCBI lineage: Eukaryota > Metazoa > Chordata > Mammalia > Rodentia > Hydrochaeridae > Hydrochoerus > Hydrochoerus hydrochaeris. Next base: position 118,737 of record PVLA01004175.1, on the reverse strand, counting down.
CCATCTGACATAAATGTATATATTTTATTTCTCTTAATAAATGTAAGCTCTCTGTGGGTGGAATTTTTTAATTCCCTGCTGAACACTTGGAATATCATTCCTGGAAAATGGCAAGTGCTCACTGATGGATTTGGCATACTTCATCATGGTTTACAAGCTTTCAAAAGCAAACAACAACACAATCTAATTAAAAAAGGGCAAAGGGCTTGAATAGATGGTTCCCTAAAGAAGATGTACAAAGGTCCAATGATCACATAAAAATACTAATATCCATAACCATTAGGGAAAGGCCAATCAGAGCTGTAATGAAGTAGCACTCATACCTATTAGAATGACTACTATTTTTAAAAAAATGCAAAATAATGTGTCAGGAAGGACGTGGGGAAATTGGAACACTCATGTATTGGTAGGACTCTAAAATGGTTCAGCCACTATAAAAAAACAGAACATTAAAAATACAAAAACAGAATTACCACATATCCAGCAATTCCATTATCACGTATATATATATCCAAAGAAAGAATTTCTTAGAGAGATATTTGTTTACCTATGTTCAAAAAGTATTATAATTATTACTTTTATTATTCCCAAAAGATGAAGACAACTCAAATGCTCATAATAGATGAATGAATGAGACAAAATGTGATATATACATAACATAGAATATTATTCATCCTTAAGAAGAAAGTTCTGATTCATGCCATTACATGGATTAACCCTGAGGACACTTTCCTAAGTGAAATAAGCCAGAAATAAATGAACAAACAAACAAAAATATATTGCATGGTTCCGTTTATGTGAGCTACCTAGAGTGCTAAGATTCATAGTCATAGAGGAGGAGAAAAATAGAACGATGGTGAGGGAAGAATGGGGAGTGACTCTTTCATGAACACAGTTTCAGTTTGTGAAGATGCAAAGTTCTGGAGTTGGATAATGGTTATAGTTGTGCAAATATACAAATGTATTTAACACATACGTCTTGCTACCAGGTGGCTTGAACCACTGGCAGTACAAGCATGACTGTCCCATTGGCAGTCTTTTTATTAATTTTTATTAGTAAAAAGATCAGTAAAAAGGAGTAGATCCCTTTGTACCACCAGTGGTTCAAACTGGTGGGAATGAGTTAGTGCTACTTAACACCTGAAAATGGTAAAATGGTCAATTTTCTGTCATGTATCTTTTAGTCTTTAAATAGAAGTCTAACATGGAAGACAGATGTAAGAAAAGAGGCTGTGGCTGAGAGGAAAAAGAGTGGCCAGGGTATGGTCACCCTGCCCTGGAATATGGGCAGAACCATCAGGAAGCTCAGGGCTCCATCCTAGAACACACATGCACTGCTTTCTTCATTCTCATGGACAGAAGCTAAAAGGCTCCATTTAGAGGAGGAATTTAATAAAAAGGAAAAATGCCAACATCAACCAGCCTAGGGACAAATGTCCACAATGACTTATTTTTACAGAAATCACTTTACATTCCACTGGCAGGGTAGAAATATTAGAAAAAAAGAGCAACTCATATCCCATTATCATTAATGCCTCATATTTTCTGAACCATTTTTCATAATAACTTAGTTCTCAAAATAATCCTGTCAAGGAGGAATGAAAAGAATTGAATAATCTACCATTTACAAATGAATAAACACAGAAAATTCATGGAGCCTTATCCTTGGAGAGTGAAGAAGTGGGGCTGGCCTCAGGATAATAATTACTAACATTTATTAAAGATTTATTAATTAAACACAGGCTCAATGTTTTCCATAGACTATTGGATTTCTGACTCCTAAGTAGTCTCCTTCTACCATTTGGTAGTTATTACTGTTAATATTCTTTTTCATAGAATAGAAAACTAAGCCTCAAAGAACAAATATCCTGAAAATAAACAGCTAATAGGTGGCATATTAAACTGAGCCATTTATTCCACAGCCAGTGCCACTCAACCACAATTGTCTTATCCTATCCATCAGGGTCTTCAACTCTGTGAGGTGCTCACTGTGGTTCTTTTGAGATAGGCCTTACAGATGTTTCCTTTATTCTTGAAAATAAGTGCAAGTGACAAATCCTATAAATCACTGTGTTTTCTAATGCCAAAATGACCTAACTCTAAAACAGTACTCTTTATTATTCTGAGTGTGAGAAGCAACAAGACACTATTTTTAAGATTAAGAAGAGATTCCCAGATCTTTTAAAATGCCATGAAATTTTAAACAAAAATATCACGATTACTAGAATAGACATATTGGATCATCCCACTCAATGTCCCCAGATTCTTCCATTGAGAACCTCTCCACAGAACTAAATAACCTGCTGAGGGACAGACCCAAGTAATTTCCAAAGACTTCCTCAGAACTTTCTGAGGAAATGGCTACTTTACTCCGCAGAAGCCAAAGACAAGAAGTGTGCTTTGTGGTTTGTCAATAGAAGGCATTCAATCTGCAGGGCCACCTGTGGACTATGAGGGCTCCAGGCCAATGGAAACAAATATTAATTTGGAAGAGTGTCAGGCTCAGGCTCCAGCTAGACAACTACAGTGCATGGAGATGAAGGGACAAAGTTACAGCAGGGCTGAAGCCAACAGCTAGAGTTATTTCCAACCCTCCAGAGAGGCTTACAGATTACTTCCTTCACTAAGACCTACAAGTAGTGTCTTGGAAGCCACCAAAGACTATATATATATATATATATATATATATATATATATATATATATATTCTCCTGCAATAAAATCTATTTATAGTGATGGTTCTTTATTTACATTGTTAAAAATACAAACATAAGCTCATCAACCATGTGTGACCCTCAGCTTAGAGTGTGTGATGTCCTCAGCACAGACCCCCCAAGACCCTACTAACCCTGGGACAATGGATTTCTCATTTCCATTCTTGGATGAAGCCATAGTGTCTTACAGTGGGGCCACAGTCCATAGGTATCAACCCCTTCTCCTGAAAATCAAGGACTGGGGATCTTACCGCATTCTCCTTTAGCTGCAGCCCTTCCCCATTGGGAAGGGAGGACCGTCTCTTGGAGTTCCTGTTTGGGGTTGAAGTAATGGCCCCGGCTTTCTTCTTCACAGTGAGCACCTCACAGCTGGCCTGATCTTCATTGTGTGTGCTCTTCCCAGCATTGATAACCCTGAGGAAGAAGCCAGAAAAACTCATCAGGTGAAGTGATTTTTGGAAAGCTGAATGCAAAGGACTTTATGACTGGTCTTTCATTTTCCTGAATGATGAGTTCAAACAAGTGGTTATATCAGCAACCAGTGAAACATTTACTAAAGAAGTTATTTCAAGCTCTATTCACCTTCACAGGTGTCTGATAGATCTGATCAACACCATGATCCTCTTAGTCAAAACATATGATGCGATCAGTCTTACAGGTTAATTTGGAGTCTGAACCTCTTGGCAGTTACTCTGCATGCAAGTTGGCTTAGGGAGTTCTGTTTCATTCCTCCAAGTAATAAAGAATAAAACCACACTGATTTTATCCATGAACGTGGCACTAATGTACAGCACAATGTAAAATCCAAAGAAATAGAGAACTATATGTCACTACATTATGCCAGTTTTTACTTTACACACAGGCAAGTGAATGGTTCAAAAATGTATTCTTTAAAAAGTACTTTGGGTCTTTATCTTTTTCCTGTACAGTAGTATTCATTTGGATATTCAAAACACATAATAACTTCCTACCAGATTGGCACTGCTTTGGTCCAATTACTGAATGCTGTAAGCATAAAGAATGCTTCAGGAAAACATGCCACACCATTCAGAGACCTTTTTCTGTGTCAAGTGACTGCAGACTCAGTTTATGGATTTCAGCACCATTTTCCTATTAATTAAGCAGTAGCTAAAATAGATTTCCCGAAAGAGCTCTCAACTTGCCATTGGCTGTTTCATTTCTAAAACTTCAGCAGGTCTATAGTCATCGACAAAACAAATGTAGAATTTACAGAACTCAGTGGTAAGTAAAGAAAAAAATGTTTTGGTGAGATCAAACTTAACTCTTTAAATGTGGGGTGCGCACTGCCCTAGTAGCACAGTCACATACTCTTTCAACAGGTAGACGACTATTATTTTCAAATGATTTAAGAAAGAAATCTTCAATAATTATGAGCTCAAAGTAAGCTGCAGAAATTCAAAGTTCCATTTACCAACTTTCTTCAATGGTAACAATCTTATATAACTATAGTAAAACATCAAAACCAAGAAATCCACATTTCTGTCACCCACATTACATATTTTATTCAAACCTCACCAGTTTTACCATCAAATGGCTTCTACTCTAAAAAAGTGTATAATTTCCCATTAAGCCAACACAAACATACATTTTATAACCAACTAGGTATAGAAAAACCAAGTGGAGATTAATGATCTAAGTGTTTCAACTAATCTTTTGCCAAACCCCAGGGTTCTACAGCAATGATTCAGATGCCTAAGTTTCTTTATTTTTGAAATGTCTTAAAATGAAATAATTTAAAGGTTTACTTCCATCTGTACACGTGAAAAAACATGTAGTTTATATGGTTTGGACAGCTTTGACCAAGAGCCTTTTATCTTTCCAATTGAGCAGAATCATCTGACTGGAAAGAGAATTATTTTTAAAAGTCTACTTTTATTCTTTTTATCCATTGCAGTTGTTGGCATGAGTTTTTATTTTAAGGTAACTTGTTGCCCCTGGTGTTTAAATATCATTGCTCTAGGGGCCTGTCAGGAGATGAGTTAAAAAGGCCTCTGGAGTTTATCATACACTCTCAGGGGTGGAGGGTTTGGGAGAGGGCAAGCTTTCTGTTTTCCTGCCATACCTTCAGTCTCTTCTCTAAGGAAAAGACATCTGCATATGGCTTGAGAATCAAATGTGATGCTTGAGGATATAATGAGGCTACCTACACAATTATTATTAATAACTGCAACACTTACTATCACAGCTAAGTGAGTCACCCCAAGTGTCACAGCCAGGAAGTGGCACAGACGGGATTCAGAATGGGCCTACACTGAACTCCAACTCACCACTTTCCTATTACATCACAGGGATGTCCATCAGTCTATGGCAGACCACGCTGACCTGCAGGGAAGTACTGAATAAGCAGAGTAGGTGAGCTGTGGTCCAGGTCTGAGGAAAAGGAGAATGCTCCCCCTGCTTCTCTTGTTATTAGAGAGAGAAGTCTGGGAGAGAGCCCCGGGGAGGAGGAAGGCTGGGTGGCTTGGATCTGCCCATGCTAGCAGAGGCCATACTTAATCCAGCCCAAGCCACTCAGAGGGCTGTGGTTGAAGTTCATTATATAGTATGTGCAGTTGTTGAGTATGTTCCTTTTACTCCTATCCCTAGAGAACCAGACTAGGGGAAGGTGACAAAATAACTCTTGTCTCTCTGCAGTCACAGGTAGTAAGACCCCCAAAAACAAGGAAGGTGATGTTACGCCAGCAGTCTCCGTAGAGAGCGGAAACCATCTGAGAAACCAGTTCATGACAACTGTCTCCTCACACTGTCCTCTGGACAAGATCCCAGCTGCTTTTTTCCGGAACTTGGCAGCATTCTGGCCACTAACACCTATTCTGTGCTATAGTCATGTGTTTCTTATTTTTTTTTGTCCTGGTTTTCAACAAAAAGAAAGCACTGTTGATCTCCAATAGCTACCTGCCAGGCTGACTCATCAGCCACTATAATTTCATAAATCACTTATTACTGCCCCTTCAAGTGCTTTGCCTCCTGTCTCTCTCAGTGGGTATTAAACTCCAACGTGGCCCAAACTTTACCCAGAAGTTCTGGAAACCTTACTTTATGCACAAGAAACCCAGGGCTCTGGAAGACTGATGAGCACAAAGCTGTACAGCAGAGCTGTGAACATACTTCTGAGTCCTGCACTCTTTCTGCCTCAGCTCTTGAGTTGTGCTATTTTCCTATGGTGCATCTATTCCTGGCAGCACGTGGTTCAGAGGTCTGCGATGCAGTGACTCAGCAAAGCCTGAGAGCTGTGAAAGAACAAGGACCATGGCTGTTTCATCTTGAGGACAGCTCATGAAAGCCACTAATAAGATATCAAAAAGTCAGGAATGTCAAGCTAGTGGGAAGAAGACAGCCTCAGCCTTGTAAACCTGTTCAGTCAGACATTTGATTATTATTTAGATGATAAAAATACTAGCTGAACTATTGTTTAAATATCAACTTAAGGTCAGTCCCCTCACACCCCACACCCCTCATTAAAATGCTGTGGTGCTGGGGAGGGAATCTAGGACTCCACACTTGCTAATCCCATGCATGCCAAGCAAGAGCTCTACTACTGAGCCACATCCCTAGCCCCTTATCCAATTTTACATTATTTCAAATTCTAAACTCCACAGAGCTTTAGTAGAAAGACCTGATTTTTCTATATTCACTTGTCTCTGAAAAGTTCAACCACCATCAAGGTAAACATGTTATTTTGCTCTTCAAAGGCAAAACTTCATTTACTAAATGCAAAGAACAGCTTTAGTTCCCCTAAAAATTGAGAAACACTGGCTTCCTAAGCTGAGGAGCAGCATGCTGTTTATTGATTCAACAATTTCCATAGGTTCAACATTTGAGTCAGTGGCTTCCCTCCCTTCTTCTGCTCCAATATAAAGTCAGAAAGCAACAACACCCAAACATCACAAATCACTGTCCCTTAAAGTGCTTTGACCAAACAATATCTGCGCCAAGGATGCTTAGCTCAAAACCTAAAAACTAAATGCTGCTGGACCACAAATCAACATAAATTTGGTAACATCATTTTCAAATCTTCTACAAAGAAGAGAAACATTTTTCTTAAAAATTAGGCTGGTGGTAATAAATGGTGGTAGCTCAGAACTGGGGCTCTCTCCCCAGAAAATGGCCCATAGCAAATGCTATTGAATAGATGAAGGAATGAATCAGAAAGCAGTTATACTATTTTTAATTTTTTTTATTTTTAAAGTAGTAAAATACTGCAGAACAAGATGGAACAAAGCCAACTGAAACAGTGTAGTGAAATTAGTACAGAACTTCACAGCAGGTTACCGGGATAACAGTAATAGGTACCATAGTATATCTTGTTTTCTTCACAATAGTTGTTCTTTCAATCAGGTATAGCAAAATCAAAGGAAATATAGAACCTTATAGAACTTTGTCAAAACAGAATATTGAATAGAGCAATACCATTAATCAGAACAAAGCAAAACAGTGATAAAAATATTTGCCTTCAAAGAGATGGTACAAAGAAATCCCCCTTATTTGCTATATTGCATATAGTCAACCTCACAAGAGATGCTCAGATCTCTGGCTCCCACTTGCTAACAGTGTTGGGGGGGAGAGAATATGGATGTTTGAATCTCAGCCCACGCACCAGTAAGCTCACAGCCCCTTACCAAGGAGGTGAGCTGGTTTCCCAACACCCTAAGTGCCAACATGGCACAGATCAGTTCTACTATTTCTTGTTGGGGAAATGAGTATCTTATATTTTATTCAAATGCTACTAACTAATTTCATACTGCTGTCAGTGTTTTTTCAAAGCACAGCTAGTGAGTGGCAGTGTTAAGGTACTTCTACAAATGGCAATTTCTTAGCTATACTTACTTTATGTATCAAATTTTGTGAGTTGCTAAGGTATGTGTATGTGTGTGTGTAAGGAGAATTTTAATTACCTAAGGAAATGCTGATTTTGAAGTTGGCATTAAAATTCAGGAAGGAAAAAAATGTTAGAGGAAAAAGGGGAAGGATAGCTACTGCCACTTCAATACAGAAAATTTATATTCATTTTTTTTAACTCTTAGAAGAACATCACATCGCCATAGAAGAGACATGTGGCAAAATTAATTCATTTAATGTATTGCTTTAACCTACTAATCCACCTTCAATAGAAGGGCATCTAGGGTTTCAGTCTTTGAAAAACAAGTAAACACTGAACTTGAAGGACTAGAAAGTCAAAAATTCTTTGTGTATGACAAATGAAGTTCAAAGTTATGACCTAAATACCAAATAAGTACATGGCCATGAGAACATACAAACAGCAGCAAATGATTTATTCTGTGCTACCCTTGGACCCTGGGGAAACTTCTTCTTCTTTCTGCTTGTGGAAATAGTCTAGTCACAATGTTTTGGAAATTAACTCCACCTGAATTTCATCAGAAAATTCTCATCTGTTTTCTCACCTGCTCATGAGCCTGACTCCAAGGACATTCATCTGATAGGATGACTCGTTTGGGCCTCTAGAACCAAATGCAAAGTCAATACCCCCAAGTGTTCTTAAGTAGTAGCCCTTGCACAAACACCAATGACTGATTCACAGAACTCATAACTGACAGTTTTTAAAATGATCTACAAGACAGTCAATGATGATGGTCACAGTTGATAATTTTTTTCCAAGAGTTCCTGTGCGCCAAGCAGTGTGCCAAATACTTGGCAAATGTCCAGTCGTTAAACACCCTCTACCCTCCTGCCATGAGGAACTCAGCATGGTGCAGGAGGTAGAGAGAGGGACAAAGATCAGACAGACTTGGTTTAAACTTGGTCTCTGCTAATTACTAACTCTAGCTGTGTTTCTGGGCAAGTTGATCTCTTTCTCTAAAATGGGGAGAGTTGATACTTCCCATCACAGAAGAGCCGTGAGAATTAAATGCTCTAGGATGGAAAATATCCATCAGTGCCTGGCACACATTGAGCACTCAATAAATATCCAATACAAAGCCAGATGCTCTTCCGTTGTGTCACAGGGACTTTAGCCATGAAGAGAATATCTTATCTTCCTCCATTTCCATCAGCATCCCTCTGCTATCTCAAGAACACAGGCCACCAGCAGGCATCCAGAGCCTTCAGGTGGCTTGGGATGACACTGTCCAGAACAGGGCAATGCTTAATCATAGGAGAAGTCCCACATGTATAAAACCTGCCCCCATCTGCCCATAGACATCAGCTCCTGGTACCTCAGGCTGTTTGGAATCAGAAGTTGAGGCTCCAGGCTTACCAAAAAAAGAACTGATAATTCTGTTTTGTTTTCAGAGGTAATATAAAAGCCTGAATGGTTTAGGCTTAAAAATTAGTAATACTAAGTATTAAAGCAAGGATAGTAATTATACTGGTTAAGAAAGAGGTATTTTACAAGGACAATCAGGTGAAGTGAGATATTGCTGATTCATATATAATTGAGAACTAGACAGGAAAATGCTATATTTGGGGAAATGAATCATTTATGGAACAGCAAATATAGCCATTAATTATGAAAATTCTCTTATCTAGTAACCTCTTTGGCAATGTTTTGTGTGGTTCTCTGCAGTGATTACTAACACCCTGATATGCTGGAGCCTGAGGACAATTTAACTCCTTGTTTTCAGGGAGATAATAACCTCTCATTCTTGGAGTAGTGGAAGAATACAGCTCTGACCAGGAACCTAATCCTTTGATAACTGCCCAGAGCAAAACCAGCTGCATGACCAGAGGGAACACCCATCAAGAATGACAGCTTCTCCTGGACAGTTTCAGCCTTCTCTGGGTACAAAGAGGAACAGAAGGTCACCCAGCCAATGCAGTTAATAGCGGTCAGGTGTAACAGGGTGTGAAGGAGAAAGGAGGTCAGTATGAAGGGAATTTTCTGTGGCGTCTGGCTTTCATGTTTTGCAAGGTGATTACCCCTAGCACAGGAGGTATAGTGAATGCAGAAGAAAGGCCTTTCTCTCAGGACAGCTTCATGCCTCCTGGTTCCCCACCTCTGGCTGTGATTAATTAAGGAATGTACAGCAAAGGCTGCAAACTGGGATCTCAAGGCCCACATTCAGCCTACAGATTAGCTGCTATTTTATGAATTTTGCCCCCAAAATATTTTCTGACAGGGAAATTGGTTGCTAATATTTAAAAACTGGGATATTTACATTTAAATCTTAATTTTCTCATTTCTCCTGAAAACAAATACATCTGGATACTCACTTGTCACTTTTCTCTTGTTTGGATTTTTTGAGGGAGGGTCTCACTAGGTACCTCAGGCTGGCCTCATACTACCCATATAACCCTGGCTAACCTTAAAAGCAAAATGCTCCTGCCTGTCTCTCAAGTAGTGAAATCATAGGCACACACTGCCACACTTGTCTCACATTTGTCCCATTTCTGTGACATGTTCTTGCTAGCTCAATGCAGCCCTTACTTTGTCCACTGCTGCTCTTAAGTTGCCAGACTGGCTCTGTGGGTACTTCTATCTCTAATACTACAAATAGATCTGTTACTTTATGAGAAAATCATGAAAATAATTAGCTACATAGTATATATTGAAGTAATTATTTGAAAAATATTTATTGTGTGGGAATAAGAAGATTAGGAGAGGGTTGGGGATTTAGCTCAGTGGCATAAGTGCCTGCCTTGCAAGCGTGCGCCGTGATCCTCGGTACCGATGAGAAAAAAAAAAAAAAAAGAATAGAAGATTAGGAGGTAGTTTCTACTCTCAAGAAGCTCACAGTTACCTACCTCACGAGACCTGCTATCTGAGTCTGTGTAGGCTTCTAGGACAAAGTATTGTATTACAGGCCTGGGAAATTAATAAAGGACAGAAATTTATTCTCAACAGTTCTGGATGGTAGGAACTCCAAGTGCAAGGTGCTGGTACGCTCCATGTCTAGGAAGCGCCCTCTTTCTGGTTCACAGAGGGCTTTATTCCTGTTGGGCCTCATGTGGTAGAAGGGACAAGAACTAGCTCTCTGCGACTCTAGAACGCTAATCCCATTCACGATGTCCCTACCTTCATGACTTGTCTCCCAAAGGTCGCACTTCCTAATGTCTCATTAGGGTTAGGTTTCAACTATGAAAGGGGGGGGCCTGCCATATACAGTCCATTACACCTACTTAGAAAAACCAGTTTTCTGACTGATGCCATAGTTAAGGTGTATATCACATGGAATCTGCTAATGCTCAGGAGGTAAGTCTACAGAACAACTGCGCAAAGTGTCACAGAAGAGATAGCAGCTGAGCTCAGCCTTGGTGAGCAGAAAAACCACTACTTGGAGAAATGGAAAAGCTGAAAGTCTCTCAGCCATGAAAATGAGTGTGATGTGAAGCTTATGAAATGGACTGGCATGACCTAAGTATAGGCCAGACGAGTAAACTACTGCAGGACAGGATCATGAATGGTACAGGAACTTCATCCCACACCATCTCCATCTATGAAAATAATCTAAGATGGTTTACCCAAGGGACTGAATGATTTATTACAGCTGCTTTAGAAAAGTACGTGAGCAACCTAAAGAAGAATGGATTACAGAGGATAGTGCCAGAGTGGTCAGGTACGGTCAATTTGTCCAATGACAGAAGTTGTGAACCAAGAATTGGCTCTGGGTATAGGGGAAAAGACAGGAGCTAAAAGAGCTGAAAAGTCCTGTAAAACTTGCTAGACATGGGTTACAGAAAACGGAGCAAAGAGGATGGCACCCTACTTTCCAAAATGGCAGGATTATGATTATGAAGGGAGGTGGAAAAGTGAAATGAGCCTTGAGGGTGGAAAGATCAGGGAGATAAAAAGTTGTTTTGTGGTGGTGAACACAAAGTTCCATGTACCAGAAATGACAAAGGGCACTGGCAGTCATGTTGAGCTTGACTAAGAATTAGAAAGTCACCTTTAGGTACCGTATTTCAATTGTCCTCCAGGTCCTCTTGACAAAACCACTAATGTTCTAAAGATTCAACTGCTGCATTGAAATAAGGAAATTTGTGCCCTGTCAGATGCCACTCTGTGTGAGCCACACGAAATCAAAATAATGGCTTACCCAAAGAGATGTGAAGTTTAGAAGTTTTGTGCTAAAGCAGAAAAATGCAGATTTTTAAGAAAACAAAGCAGGGACTGAGGGAAGGTAGGGGGAAAGGCAAAAAAAAAAAAAATTTTAACATACAGGTACAAACTCCGTATGATAAATATTAATGTATCAATAAAATCTGATTGGCAAAAAGGCAATGGGTTTTACATTTTTACAAATAAGGTCTTCTTTATCACAAGATATGTTAGTACTACATATTAGCACTGTCAGAGAAATGGCTATTTTTATAAACAAAGTGCTTTTAAACTTGTAATTTAAAAAAAAAATCAATCAAAAGGCCTGAAACTAATAAAATGAGATGTGAAATTAAAATAAATATTTTAGTTTCATCAGATATTAAATAAAGTACCTTTTTTTTTCTTGTATTGGGGAATGAACCCAGGGCCTTCTACTGAGCTATATCCCCAGCCCATTTTATGTTTTTTATTTTGAGGCAGGGTCTCACTAAGGGCTAAACTGCCCAGGCTCAAACTCATGATCCTCCTGTTTCAGCCTCCCAGACTGCTGGGATCACAGGTCTGAGTCACCAGGCCCTGCTATATATATATATATATATATATATATATATATATATGTATAAAATTTTAATTGGCAATTTCCTAAAAATCCCAGACACAAGCACACAAGAGGAAGAGTGAGAAGCCCAGATGGGGGAGGGTAGGCAGACACGTTTGGGTGGAAATTAGAGAATAAAGCAATTAAGAATGGAGAGACTGGAACCAGACTCCTTGGGTGTGAATCTCAGATTAGTGGGTCGGGATCTGTGAGACTTTCAGCAAGTTTCTTCATCGCTTTCTGCTTTCTCATCAGTAAAATGGGGATAATCCTATGCTTTCTTGACAAAGTAGTTATCTGACCACTGGAAAACAGAACTATTTAAAGTGTTTTATATCTATATAATTTAGTTAATGCTTCTAACCTTAAACCTTAAAGGGAAAGATACTGTCACTATGCTCATTTTATTTGCCCCATCTATATCCTATGCAAATGGCTGAAATGTCCTTACCATCTCCTGACAGTACTGAGATTTTTAAATGATGTATCGTGTTCACACACACGATGCTCTTGAAACTGCACAAGTTAAAAATAGAACACAGGTAATGTACAAAGGCATTGAGTGTGTCACCTGGTTTCACTATCTCACCTTACTCTTTCAAAACCAACCAGAGTAGTACTGCAAATATACATTACGAATAATAATTAATTTCCCCTCGTTACTTCAGACTTTGTGTCTTGTTTGTTTCCATAGTACTAAGGATTGAAATCAAGGCTTCACACATGTGAGGCAAGAACTTTATAACTGAGTTATATCACCAGTCTTTTAAAACTCTTTAAATTTCAAGAGAAGGTCTTGCTAAATTGTCCAGGCTGGTTTCAAACTTGCCCATTCTCTTGTCCCAGTCTCCTGAGGAGTGTTTTTGTTTCTGTCTTTTTTAATGCACTGTATCTGAAAATAATCTGCTTTGGAAAATATTTGCCCCTGGGTTAACTGGCAGAAAAAAAAAGTTTATTTTGTTTCCAGATTAAAGTCTGAACAATACACCAAGCAGCCCTTTGAAAACTGTGTTATCTTGTGAAACATTTTACCTTTGTCCCCGGACCCAGGGGCAAAAGTTAGTTAATTATCTTAAATCTCCCTATTTACAAGGAGAATAACATGTCAAATTAAGGCCTGGGGTACTAGCAAGGCCAGTGTAGATTCCATTTGAAGCAAACTGATCTCTCTACTCTTAAAAAGTTAGTACAATGAAACTTGGTATGGCCTTCAACAAGACACATGCAGTGATTGCAAAACCTTTGCATTGGATGCCCAATATTAAATGAAAAAGACAACGTACATTATCAACATACTTCAATTAGTGAAAGATAAATGTGTTTCATAATGCTGTAGGTTTGTTTTGGCTATGTTTTTCCCTTCTCAAACCACTTTGGAGGTTAACAGACACTTGATAGACATAATGCACAAATGAACTCATTTTTGCCATTGTAATACCTCATGGGAGACCAATGAATAAGTTCTAAATCTGCTTATTTGTTAAAGCTTAAAATATTTTGACTAAGGTTGCTCATGATTTGTGTCAAAAAATAAAATTTCATTAACATGATTTTTAAAAAATCAAATTGGTTTTTATTAGTGATTTATGAATCAGGCAGCATCCCATCTAAAATCAGAAAGGTACTATGTTGGGCATAACAAAACAGTTTTTGGAAAGTGACAGAGCTAGAACAAAGACACAGCATAACACATAATTACAAAAGATTGGTTAACATTGGCTTACTTCAAACTACTTTTCTCATAAGGATTAAGGCAGAAAGAATTTCCTTATCATGCCAGCTCAAATTGCCCTAGCCCTATTTAATTGGTTGCTGCATATCTCTTGTTTTTTAGTCTATATGGGAATTTCCTCATTTCCCGAAAGTATCAGTTTGATTCCATAGCACTTAGCACGAGTGACTCCATTTTGCTTTGTTCTTGTTAGGGTCTAGGGCAGCACCTCAGTCCCAAAATCATGCCTTCCCATAAATTTCACTTAACACTTGACTTCAAAAACAAGCCTAACATTCTAAAGGAAAAGATAATAATTATAAGCTCTTCTATTACAAATGAGCATGGAACCAAGACATACAAAGCCAGCTCCAAACATGGAGAGCAGAGCCTAGGGGACCTATGGGAGACATCTTAATCTGAACTTCTGCCTTGTGACTGAGTGCTTACTTTTGGTTAACAGACCCTACTGAGAAGGCCTTGGTGGGCCTATATGGGTTGCTCTCAACACTAGAAAGCTACTGGTAACAGGGAAATTTCAGGGGCCAAGGGGAGATCTGAAAATAGCAAAAGGAAGTTCTGACACCATTACTTTAAAAGCTACCCAGGAAAACACTGAGTTTCCTTTAAAAATAGGAATTCCAGTCAATGGAAAGGCCCATCAGCTGGTATATCACTTCTCAGGTATACTGTGGATATTTGCATGAAATGGGAAAGTTCTAGGGCTCCTTTTACAACTGGTGAATATATCTCTTTCCCTATTCCACTCACACTTCTAATGTGATTAATTCAAACTGCTTATTTCTGACTAGCCCTTTCAGTGCACAGGAGCCTCAAGTGCTACTGTGTCTTAAGGCTCTGAATTTTGCTTGATTTTCTTCCTCCCAAACGTTGCTGACAGAGAATCTCTGTTCTAAAGACTTCACTTTAGATCCAAGCATTTAAGAACTGCCAAGTTCATATTTGTAGTACAGACCTCTGGGGTTCTTGGGCTGTAGTTCCAAACTCCTTCAGAATCTTTCCATTTGCATGTCATGAGCATTCAAGCTGTCCAAACCTGAACTCATTTTCTCCTTCTAAGGTCTACTTTCCTTCTGAAATGCAATTCTCCTTCTGAAGTTCTGTGTTGAGATGCATCCAGAATTGCAAGGAACATCCTTGCCCACATCTAATGCTGCAGCTTGAAGGTGCTGCCTCACTACTGTGACTTATTTCTCCCAATTCCCACGCCTTGATCAGGTCCTCATCACACCCTGCAGTAAACTTTTTCACCTGCTCTCTTCTCCCCACTAAATCCTGCCAAGAGTGACCATACTGTTCTTTTTCAACCATGAATGTTCTCACTGACTGGCCAAAGTTAATTCCATCAAAAAGACTCTGACAATTTCAGGATAAAATATAAATTCCTTGTCTTGGTCCTCACCATGGGACTAATGAGAGGTGGTGTAGTGGCTTCTTTAGGAGGTAAGGACTAGTGGAAGTGATATGGGAGACAGGATGTGGCAAAGCTAGCTAAAAAAAAAAAAGTAGGACTTGTCAATCACAAGATCCCAGGGCAATGCTGAGATCTGGTATGTAAAACTTCTTGTGAACTCCCAGATGTGGACAGCATAAAAGCCCACCAGTCACCAGGGAAAGTTTGCAATTGTGAGTTCCCACAGTAGCCCATGCTGTGTTTCTCAACTGCAACATGTACTTTTATCTTTGCTGTTTATCCTCTTTTTCCCTGTTGAGCCCAAGGCTGGGGTTTCTTCCATCCCATTCACCTTGCATTTTTCAGACAAACTTTCTCACAGCATTTTTGGTTTGCCTTGCCCAATTCTTTGTTTGAGACCAAAAAGACCTAACATACTTTTGATTGGCAAGCCATTTCTAAAAATACTGCCCAATAACAGGTGGTCCTTAAGTCACGGTGGGCATGCATTGAAGCAGAGGGCGAGAACACGGCCTGCTCATCTTTGCTTCCTGGCCTGTGAGGTTAAAGAGCTTTGCTTTGCCACACACTTCCACCGTGATGCGCTACCTTGACACAGGCTCATCACTGTGGGCCAACTGATCCTGGACTAATCGCTCCAAACGAGTCAAAATAAACCTTTTCTCCTTACCATTACCTCAGGTATTTCACTGTAGTGATGAAAACTTTGTATAATTATCTCAGGTATTTCCCTGTAGTGATAAAAACTAACATAACACCATTTGACAGTTTTCAGCTGCTTCATGAGACATGATCGAAAAATACTGTGAATTTTCAAATTTGAAAAAAAATTTACAGTAAAAGACACATTCCCATTAATTCCTCTCAGAATATTCTATCTTGCTTCAAACATGTTTATTCCATCATTCTTTCTTTCCACTGTCTGAAACAGTTGTAGAAGTTTGTTCTTCATAATTGTCTTTAGTTGTGCTCTCATGGCTGCCTTGATGTTCTGAAATTATTACAAAAAATTTTTTTTGTCTTTTTGAGACAGGGTCTTGCTATATAGTTCAGGCTGGCCTTGGGCTCACTTTGTAGCCCAGGCTCATCTTGAACTTGCAAATGATTCTTCTGCCTCAGCCTCCCAAGTGCTGGGAATACAGAAGTGCACCACCACACCTAGCTTTACAAACATTTATTTTTCAAGGTCATTTTGAATTTGGAAAGAGCCCCAAAACTCCAAGAATCACATGGTGCTAGATCCATTGAATGAAGTGGATGAAGTTGCACTGTAATATTTTCATTAGCATGTCTTTTTAGTGGATGGCACTCAGCAGCATATTCACTGAATTTTTAATCACACTCAATAAGACACTCACAAAAGAGAATTTCCATAATTGCTTCAGAAAGTGGCAAGAACAATGGGACAAGTATACTTGAAACTGGGCTGGGGAGTGTATTTTGGGAGAGATTAATGACAATGTGTCTTCAAGAATTTTTAGTATTTTAAACACTATATTTTTAGATTAGCTGTTATACACTTTCTTATCATAGTTCCTAAGCATTACAATGTAACCGTTAAGTAATACAGTGCTTACACTGAAGGCGATCACCAGAAACACGGGCCAGTATCCCAGTTCTACCCCTTTCTAGTGGTCTGAGTTGGGTAAATTAACTGAACTTTCTAATACTTGGTTTCTTTACCTACAAAATGGGCTACTGTGTTAAGATGACTGAACAGGAACAATTTTATTTTTCTGCATTTATTTTGTATTCTGCTAGTTTGCTAAATTTGTTTACTAGTTCCAGTCTTTTGGCGAAAAATTTTGGGTCCTCTATGTAAAGGATCATGTCATCTGAAAATAAGGACAGTTTGACTTCCTTTCCTGTAAGCAGTCTTTTTATTTTCTTGCCTGATTGTTCTGGATAAATGTTAAGTACAATATTGAATAAAAATGCTTGGAGTGCACGCCCTTGTCTTACTCCTGCTTTAGAGGAAAAGCTTTCAGTTTTTCTCCTTTAGTGTGATATTAGCAGTGGGTTTGCTTCAATAGCTTTTATCAGTTTGAGGTAAGGTCCTTCTACGCATATTTTTGTTAAGGTTTTTTTTAATCATAAATAGATGCTGGATTTGTCACAGATTTTTCTGCATCTCTGGAGGTGATATGATTGTGTCCCTCTGTTTATGTGACATTCTTATTTACTATGATAAATGTATTTATTATGCATTATAAACATATACTAATAGAAAAACAGAAGGGAGGAAAAAAGCCGTGTAAAGGAATGTAAAGTGCATAGACCTGGCAGTGACATATTTATATCTGCCCAGATTCCCTGTTTTCTTAACATTTTTTTCCTTCTATCCTCCTCCATCTCATATCTTTAGTTGTTGCATAGCTATAGGTGATTGGTCTCTAGAAGACCTGATCCAAGTTGAGCTAATTACAGCCCTTTTGTGGAACATGAAAGAAAGATAAAGGTGGGAGAAGAGAGAAAAAGGGGACAGATAGAGGCTCAAATGGAGGAGAAATAAAAAATTGGTGGCTGCTAATTATAAGCTGAAGAATAACTACACAATTCTCAATTGTTCATTTGTACTATGACACCATAGCACCTGGAAGGCACAGGTAGATCTTCATTTGACTTTGTATTGTTAGGGACTGCCTAATTACTTGTATATAGTGGTCCATTAGAGACCTACTGAATAGAAGGTTTGCTGACTTCAGGGGAGAAGCACTAATATGGATTAAAATTCTGAAAATAATCTCAAGGATCTGTAGATACTGCCTGTGCTAAGAGCTAAAGGAAAAACAACAATGAAAAGTAGCAATTTTTTAATTTGTATTTTTGGTAATGGGAATTAAACTCACAACCTTATGCTTGCCAGGCAGGCACAGTGCCACTGAGCTATATCTCTAGCCCAGTAGCAAATTTTTGACCGTTCTAACCAGAAAGAATTGGTGGAGTACACATCTGTGAGGCAAAGCTAATACCTGAACATATGCACCTCATTATCAATTAAACTAACCAAAATTTATTTCAAAGATTAAAATTAAGTTGTATTCTATAGAGAAATATTAAACTCACTCAGAAAACTATTGCTAAGTTTACCCTCAAGAGACAGTGCACTGGCCTGGCAGGGGCATGTTTAGTCGTTAAAAATTTAGCAACCGAGGAAAACAAATCACCACTCCACTATGACCAGTATGCATAACTTACGTAAGTCTCAGAAACTGCTGGAAATTCCAGACTCAAATGAGGTAACTGTTTACCTTCCTTACTGCACCTCAATCTAGAGATTAAAATAGACTCCACTGTTCTATAATCCTGGCTGTATTAAGACGTAGGCTATCAATGCCAAAGAATGAATTTTAATAACGGAACCAGGAGCATTAGAGAGGAAATCAGGAGGAAGAATTTTTCTTTATAAGAAGGGGATGAGGGTAATTTTCATTTCATTATGTTTTTAATCCAATATATTTTTGTATGCTGGTTGCAACATATCCTTGTTGCATTGGCACAAAGTATAAATTAATCATGCCATAATAAAATTCTTACATTTTACATTGTCAAAATATTTTCTAATTTACTAATATGTCCCTGAAAGGACTATAGTTCAAAATTTTATGAATAAAGTGACTAATTCACTTTACATTCAGTTTGGCCAAAACCAGCAACAAATAATTGTTAGACCCACTTACAGGCTTACCTGGAAATTATATTACATGCTTACAAATGCAACTGAACACTCTTTCTGTGGGAGAGTACACTGAGAATTTTAACTTCCGTTGTTTAGAATTGTTCTTAAACTTTCATATACCTATGAGTCACCTGCGAGACTTCTAAATACACAACTGACCATGGAGCAGCACTGGCCTAGGAGAAACACTGTCCCTTTGCTTTAACCAGCAACTAAAATTTCCTTGCACCTTCAGGGTCATTCTGCTGAGCTAAGGCAACACATTTGATTCTCCTGATTTAGAAGTCACTGGTGGTATTTAGCACTGCCAGCGCCAGAAGCTCAAGAGGCTTCTAAGGATGCAAGGAATCGTCTTGGGTGCTGTTACAGTGGTAGGAGAGATAGTCACCCTGACAGGCAGGGGCTTGACTGGGGCAATGGGACTCCCAGGGGAGGACTGAGACAGAGAGCTCTGGCAGGAGTTTATGGGGTTCTTAGATGCAGGGCAAGCAAGTCTGAGGAGTGATGATGAGTGAGAATCTGTTACACATGGAATTTATGTTAGGAAACAGCTGGCAACAAGAGATAAATGGTAATGGGGTGGAGAGGGAACACCAACACACGAGAAGGGGTAGGCATTCGGATTATTTCATATATCCAACTTGAAAAGAGAATTGCCACCTGGGGCAACTACTCATATAAAAGATAAATGTGCACTACAATTCAAATATTTAACAAGACATCTCGTAGTAGAAAGAAAAATCACTAATATGATACTTGTGATTACTTAAGTTAAACTTTTCAACAACAAGCTAGATAGGGGAGATTTTATTTGTCTCATTTAATAAAATGGAATCCAGAATGTTGACAGACTTGGGCTCAGACAGCTACTTAGTTGTAAACCAGTTTGGGATCACCTCCAATCTCAGTCTGTGTCATACCCCGCCCTGCACTGCAGAGAAAGGAAGCTGAGTAGCTTTGATGCACAGAAGAAGTAGGATCACTGGAGCACTGAAGGTGAGAAGGGAGAGTCAGGGGCTAGGAAAACTCAAGTCCCTCCTGGATCTGGCAATGAGCAGGTTACTGGTAGCCATTGGTAAGGACTGTACCATCCAAAGCACTAAAGTAGTCTCTTCACTCAAAGAAAGGAAAGTTTAAGGCAATAAAATGGACCAAGTCTGAGGCCTAATGAACAGTTTCTAGAGAAGTATTTCACAAGTTTATTTTTATGAATAAGCAAGGTTTAAAAAACAAATACCTTAAAATAGCATTCACTTTCCATGAATAGATTTCGGCTCTAATCCAAAGATGCCAAAGACTATTAACTGTGCCAAAATACCCTCACAAATTTCTAGAAACTATAATAGTAACTTACACAGTAATTGAACAAATAATTGACAATCTAAAAATTAACTATAAATACTAAAGTTACGCAGACATTTCAAAATGCAAGTATGTGCTTTTGTAGTTAAAGATTTACTGATAATTTAGTTTTAAAATTTATTTTTTTTTAAAGCTTAGGTTCAACTCCTGCTTAACACAAAATTTCATGAACTCTTTTAACAAACTCTGTATTATTACTGTGATCCTTATGACATAATAGAATTTAAAGTAATACTGTGTTTTACCTGAGAAAATAAGAATATATATACATTATTCAAATATATATATATATATATATATATTTGAATAATAAACTGGAGACTAATAAAAACATACCTATAGGGATTAGGTATATATATATATATATATATATATATATATATATATATACACACATACATAGAATGGAATAGAAATTGTAATGAAACTAAAATTTTCTAGGTAGAGTATATGTACATTTTAAAAATTACAATTTCTGAAGAGTAAATCAAATATGAAAAAGCATACCAGTTTCTGCAAGTAATTTTTAATTAACTGTGGGCTAAAATCTAAAGAAAATTTGAAATATCTTAAAATTTGCTCAGCAATTTTATTGTTTCACTGTAGAAATGTAATGAAAATCTGAAACCACTATATATATTACTAGGATATTACAAAATATTGATGCAGCTTATTTTATGTAAGGTAACAAATATGAATTAAACCCAAGTTAAGAAATCCTTGTGAAGTTATATTTGAATTGAAAATATCAATATAAACTCAGTGATTGAAACATAAATATTCTGTAAAGCTTCACAGTCCAAGGTTTTGCAAGCAGGGACATTCCAGGACCATCAGCAATCTTGTTCAGACAGTTTTCACTTAGAATAATTCCCACTGAAGAAACCAGGAGTGTTCAGCAAAATGGCTGTGCCCACATACAAAACAGCAAAAGTTGAAAGGAGTCAGAAGCAGCTATTGGACCAGCAGGTATAAAAGCACTCAAGGATGAGAAAACAAGCCAGAAGGACACAGGACAAAGTGTTTAAAGGGGTTATAACTGGTTAAATATGAGACAATCTGAGCATCAAAAACAAACTGATTTTAGCAGAGGAAAAATATCCTAAATCCACAATGATGTGAGATACAGACAAAAATAGAGAGAGACAGAGACTAAATACTAACATTGGAGGTAACTATTATATTGCTACTTATTCCAAAAATAACTAAAGGAAAGAAATTCAACACTGCCTTAATCTCTTTTAAAATCATACTTCTTTCCTGGCCAAAAAATTGCTTTGGATGGAATGCTTGTGTCTCCCATCAAAATTCATGTTAAGATCCAAACCCCAAGATGATGCTGTTAAGAAGTGGGACTTTTGAAACATGATTAGGTTATGAAGGAAGATTCCCCTTAACAGATGATTAGTGTCTGTTAAGGCTTGTGTCCAGATGCCCCCCTCAAAGCCTCATGCAGTGGGGCTTTTCAGAGATGGCTGGATCTAGTGTGTGTGGTGTTGGGATTAAGTGTGTGATGCTGGAATCAAGGGTGTGTGATTATTAAATTAGTCCACTGATTGGGTTGGCATAGTTCTGGATAGGATCAGGTGTTCCACACCCTGAGTGTGAGTCTTAGTTGCCCTAAGGGTGGGTAGCCTGGGGACAGAAAGAGGGTTGCTATGGTTGCTTGTTGCCTGTCACCGGTCATTGGTCATTTGTAGCTTGCTGCTTTTTGTGCCTTCTGCCTTCCATGAGCTGTTTCCCTTCTGTGATGCCCCTCTGCCATGCTGCCCTGCCTGGAATCAGCCAACTATGAGCTGAGACCTCTATCAACTGTGAGCAGAATAAAACTTTGGGTGTCAGGTATTTTATCCCAGCAACAAGAAAAGCAACAAAGATGCCTGGGGATTGCAGAAGACAAACGCAATGGTGGGGGACAGGAGGAAGACAGCAGGTCTCCCTTTTCCTCCTATCCCACACAGGCCACAAGTTTTGGGGTAGTGCCACCCACACCCAAGGTGCACCTTCCCATTAGCCACAACCACAACCATGCTAAACCAATTTAGTTACCACGCACTCTTAATTCCAGCATCACACACACTAGATCAAACCACCTCTGTAAAGCCCTGCCATGAGTACATGAGGCTTTGGAGGGACACCCAGATACAAGCTGTAACAATTACTGCTCTTATAAAAGAACCTAGAGAGCACCTTAGCTCCTTTTCCCACATGTGAGGATGAACCCAAAATCAGCTGGCTGAACCACAAAGAGAACCCTCACCAGAACCTGACCATCCTGGCACCCAGAACTCTGCAGAACTGTGAGAAATAAATTTTGTTTTTAAGTCACCCAGTTAATAATACTTTGGTATAGCACACTTAACTACACATAAAGTCCTTCTTTCTTTGCAGAAAAATGCCTTAATATATACAGAATCAATAATTAATAAAAAATCAGTTTTATAATCCTCAATGACATGTGATTTGGGCAAAAATTATGCACAGATACTAACACCTTTAGTGGCAAGATCACTGTCCAAAGAGTTTGACTGAGTGTCAAAGTATCACTTTACAAATCGTATGGAGATAAACATACTCTATTAGGGAAAGACATGGAGATTGCCACCTCAGCCAAGGTGCCTCCTGAATGGGACAGAAGACATCATGGCTCCTGACATGATACAACAGCAAGGGCACAGCCCAAGACGCAAAGGGGATTGAAAATTGGGCTGACCATCACCACAGGAAAACAGCTACAAAAACTTATCATGTATGACATAATGTAGGAGACATAACAAAAAATCCATAAGCACAAATGTGGATATGTTAAGATACCCCAAGAGCATAAGAAACAATGAAAAGTTTCTTCGTGCAATAAATATGGTTTGTGTTTATGAAAGAGCATATGCTTGTCTTTAGGTAATTCAAATGGAAACATTAAAGGATGACATATTTTTAAAGGATTCAGAGAAAAATATGTAGAGAGAAAGCAAACTAGCAAAACATTCATGACTTCTGAATCACTGAGTATCACAGAAGTGAACAAGCTGTTTGTCATTCAAATAACTGCCATAAATGCCATTTGTTACAGAAGGGTTACAAAAATCAAACCAAACCCTGAAAGAAACAAAAATTTTAATTTTCTATTTATTGCTCATTACACATATAAAGTTGATTTTTTGCATGTCTAAAAAATAAATAGGTCATTTGTTTAAAAAACCTGAGCAGCACATGTCCTGTTACTCTGTCAGGTACATACCATGTAGAAGCAGTAATGGACTTTTGGAAAGATTTTAGACAGATCAGGTAACTAGCCTGAATGGATGGCTGACCCACCTCCACAGGATCAGAATTTTTCTTAAAAGCCATTTGTTTGGCCAGGGATACAGCTCAGCAGCACAGTGACTACTTGGCAAGTGCAAGGTTGTGAGTGAAAAGTAGTATATTCCAAACTTCAATTATTTTCCATAAACTTCATTGGTTTTTTTTGCCTTATCTAAATGCCATCTGTAATTACTTGAGGTGGGGGTGAGGAGCAGAGGTGACCATAAACAAGTTTACTTACAGTTTAATTTCTCCACTTTAAAGTGAGAGCAATTTAGCATTTAATCTCTGTGTTAAGAAGACTGAACAAATTTTACAACCTGTGAACACCTCATATAGTAAAGCCTACAAACATTTCTATACCCACTTAATGTTTTCATTCTGAGTTACAGCCATGAAATCACAGGTATCACAGAGAAACAATACTTTCTCCTAACATATATTGAGATAATGTGCTTTTTAAATCATTTTGTGTATGTCAAAAAGAGGTCAATGTTGGTCTTTCTTCTGGAAGTTAGGATTATGCAAAAGTAATATAAAAATAAAGTAAAAATCTGAAAAAATGTGTGCGCTATGGGAAAGAAGAGGAAGAAGAGAACATTTGCTCATGAGAGTCCACAGCTGGCTCCAATCATCCTGATACTCCGCCATAGCTAGCAAAGGCTCTGCACGAGCTTCAGTATTCAGGCAGTCATTGAAATAATGTCCTGTAAAGTAGCCACTGTCGAATGTAAAAGAAAGGTCAAGCTACTCCATTACAATATTCTATAAAAAGTTCCCCACATAACAAAGTAAATACTTGTGGTGGACTGAAAAGTCCTGGTCAACTTAAACACCAGATGAACTGTATCAGGGTGGTGCTGGGTGTAGATGGCCCACCTGAGGACCAGTGCCAGCATAAAAGGAGACCTAGAGAGGAAGAGTAGCACTGTGGGTTCTCCTAGGTGAGTGTTGTTGTTTGAAGATGATGGTTCTTCTAGAGGAGCTTGTCATGCTGGCTTCCGGATATGGATTCAGCTGTTCTCATCATTGGAGGAGCTTGGGATCTCCTTGTGGCTGAGGATGGCTGTGGTACTTTTCGGGGGAGCCCTGGTTCTTACTTTGAGCATCGCTTCTTGGCTCTAGTGCAGAACCCTCAAGCTACAAGTACAGATACTTCACCCCACTGGCACAGACTTTCTAGCTTCCACTACTGACCTTTGGGCTTTCCCGGTGCAGATCCGTAAAAGACACTGGCATAAGTCATTGTTGTGGGCTCTAGGCCTCCAGCTGGACTTGTAGGGAGCATTTTCATGGGCTCCAGGTCTGCAGCTGTACTCATGCAGGACATTGCTGTGGGATTCAGGACCTCAGCTGGATACTCTAGGTCTTTAGTGTGAGGACATATTTCCTGTACTTCTTGTATTTGACTCTGGGTGGCTATCATAAAATAATACTATAAATTGTATGTCCTGTATATAATTGTTTTCCTTGTAACCCCTGACTACAACAATACTATTCCTAGTCAATAGTAGAAAAGGTAGGCTGAAAGCAAGGTTGACCACTTGTTCCAGCTTGCCTACAGCTGCTCCAGACTTACACTGGGAGTTAATGTGTTCTCAGTTTGAGACAAGAGAGCTATTGTAACTTATCTAAAGGTAATCTCTTTTCATGTAAAACACTTCTACAAAAGACAGAGACTTGTGATCTTTTTAAAACTGGAAGCTGGCATAGATATTACTCAGAATGTCCAAACAAGTACAGAATCTGAAGCTGAGAAAGACAGAAATGGGCAAAACTGTATTTCAAAAGCATCAAGACAGGATCACCTCTGAAGTAATCAAGAGACACAAGTGGTCACAGGACCAAACACCAGGATCAGATCAGACTTTGAACTCCAAGATGGATTTAACCAATGCAGAAAAAGAGAAGTGATGTTTTAGGATTCAACATTTAAAGGGGTAACTTACTATATTTGGGGGTGACTCTGTGGATCCTGGGATTTCAATCGCTATTAAGAACCTGATCTGTCATGTATCAGTGACTTTTTGTCTACTGTACTCATGTTACTCCTGGTCTCTGGGCCTGTGGAGGGACTGTCAAGTGAAAATCAACAATCCAATTGTTTTCCTGCTTTTTTGCATGCCCTGTAACTTTTTATGGGATTGCAGATACTATGAACTTTACATATTTTAAACCAATAAATATTCATGAGATTTGTTCTGAGGGGACTTAGTTATATCACTTGGAGTTTGATCCTTTCAGATTCTTTTTAAGTTTTGTTAAGTGGGACCAGAGAATGCTTAACCCAGGGTTAACTATCATTCACTATTAAAAGCAAGACCCTACTGATTCTTTTACCCACTGTCTCATGAATGATGAGATTTCTCAGTCTGGCTGATAGGAAAAGGCAAACTTCTTGGCTCTGAGTAAGCCCTGGGTATTGTCCCTACTAATCCTTTTAGATGGAGTCTTTTCCAAGCTCAGTGAGTTTCCTTGTATGAATGTGATTAGAAACTACTGAATCCTTGAGATCCTACAGATATGTAGAACTTTCTTCCTCTGACAGCTATCTCTTCTCCTTTGCTGATCTGTAAAATCCAGACTCTGTGGTATTCTCATATTCCCAACTCTTTCTCCAATCACAGGATTCACATCATTCATTTTCCATCTCTCAAAGATCAGACTTCTGCTGGGCGATACCATTTTCTCAAACCCCCATCCCTATATTTAGTGTGCCCCCATTATTTCAGGTGTGTTGGTTCATCTTATCTTTCTCACTTCCTCTTGGTTTAGTACAAAAATGGCTCAGACTTATTTTCAAAATGGGATCTTCATTAACAATTTTAACGTGAACTTATGCCAAATAGGATCTGATATTGGATCTGGCCTGATACCAAAACTTATACTTATGCAAGTAAAAAATACCTATATCAAGAAATCATGTGAGAGATCACAAGGGATAGAGAGCTCTGACAGCCTTAAGGCTATCACATCACAATAATCTAGTTCAGCTATACTAAAATACTAAATTACCCTCACATCAGTCTAATGTGTCTGTAAGACCATTAGAGCAATTCATAGATCAGATCTGAGAAGTGTCTTCTGGAATCATAATTGTTTATTACCTCTATCTCCAAAGAAGACTAGAGTTTAATGCATGTACATGAAGAGAGGATACAGAAATCGGGCCAGTGTTTTAATATTGACCAGGAATCCTTGGTACCTAGCAAAAGGGTAGGCACAAAAGCAGTGCCATTATGTTTAATGAACAAAGGAATGCTATTATTTTAAGAAATTAAACATAAAACCCAAACTCCTTTCAGAAGACCCAAGCCATCTTGAATTAAAAACTTATGTTTCTTCATTTACCACATACATGACTGGTTTTTGTAGTTTTCAAAAAACTCTAGTCTTACACCAGCAAGCAAGCCTAGTTTGGGAACCAGCACCACACGTGGGCCATTGCTGGACTGGGAACAGCCAGACCCAAGCCTCTCCCTATGAGTCCGCACCATTTGCAGACTGTGGGAAGAAAGAACAAGGCCATACCAGCAAGCAAGCCCAGTCTGGGAACCATCGCCATGCATGGGCTGCCACCAGACTGGGAACAGACACATCCCAGCCCCTTCAGGCATACAGGCTGGCAAACAAGAAGTGCTAATTCTCTTGGGCCAGGAATTTAGCTCAGTGGCTTAAATGTCTGCCTGGTAAGCATAAGGTCATGAGCCTGATCCCCAGTACCAAAAAAAAAAAAAGACAGACAGAAGTACCAATTACCCCCTCCTCATAAGTGACTGACTTATCCAGAGAAACACAGGCTGTGATGACAGCTACCAATATGAAATGCAATTGGATGCCTGCAGTGCTTTAGTGTTTCACTAACATTGCAGGGCTAGGGCCAGTAGTCTACTCATAGGTTCAGAGGATAGCAGTATGCAGTGTAACATCTAGGAGGCTGTAGCCATTGTTGATTCCTTTTGGTACTGTTTTGAAGTCCTATATCATTTTCATTGTTTTTTTGGGTTGAGTTTTATTCTTTTTTGTTTTGATTATGTTAAATCTGATGGCAGGAGCAGCTATTTCAAAGATAGCAAGATACATTATGGTAGCAATTTTGGATTTACTATTGGCTTGTTCTGAAGTCTTTTATTGCATTCTTTTCTTTATTGTTTCTATTCTATTCTGTTCTGCTTGATTTTTACTATATCTGAAGGTGTCTGTAGCTATTTCGAAGACATCAAAAGGCATTACAGTAACTATTGTTGATTTTGAAATGTTTTGAAGTCCTGTATCACTTATACTGGTTTGTTTTGATTGCTGTTATTCTGTTTTACCCTCTTTAAAATAAAATTTAAAAAACCTCTAGTCTTAAAAAAATTTTTTTAATCAAGCTTACTCCTGTAATAGGTAAGACTACATAAATCACTCTGACAAGATACAATCTATCTATAAAAAGCCTCACAAGCCTTTTGTGAGTCCAAATTGGAAACTCTTGAAATAATTTTTCAGATGCCGCAAAGAACAAGCTCAGACATTCTGAGACCAGACTCTGTCCACTACATGCTCAACTATTTTTATTTTTTTAAGTTCTTTTATGAAAGATCAAATTCACATGATGGTGTTCTTGTTAACTGAAGGTGCCTTTCAATCTCTTCTTAAAATAAGATCATCCCTGCTTTGTCTTTGTAATTTACCCCTCGAATTCTATAAAAACCATTTATAATATTGCAATATTACATCTTCATGTAATAAGTGTCCTCATATAAAATAAGGGTACACAAGAATACAGACATGTACCCAGGACAACATTTTACATAATTATCTATCCTAATTGCTCATGTAATGGTTATTTAATATTTACACCCCTATTCTTTGTAAAACGTCTTTTGGCTCTCCTTCTGCTCACCTTTTAATTCTCAGTATGCATCTTCTATAGATTCCAAATAGACCATTACCCTTGTAAAACAAAGAATTTTATAAAATTCATCTGTTCCTATATTTTAGAAAAGTTTTCATTTTTCCTATTTTAGTTATTTTTCTTATTGCTGAGACAAAATACCTGATACTCAAAGTTAAAGGAAGAAAGGTTTCTTGTACCTCAGTTTGTAGAGGTTTCAATTCATAGTTGAGCAGCCCCAAGGCAGAGTAGCATGCCAGAGCATCACTGCAGAGGAGAAGCACTTCATGGCAGAGAGAAGGCAGCAAAGCAGTAAAGCAGCAAGTGACAAACAACAAGTGCCAACAGCAGACCTCCTTCTGTCCCTTATATTTTATCCAGGATACACACCCTCAGGGCAGGTAGCATTCACACCCAGGGTGGGCCTTTCCATAACCCACATTAGACTTATGCCAAAACAATCAGTGGGCTAATTTAGTAATCACACACCCTTAATCCAAGCATCACAACCCCTAGATAGCCACTTCTGAAAAGCCCCACCTATGACTCTATGAGGCTTTCTGGGGACATAGACACAAGCCATAGCACTTCCAAAGTTACAACACAATTCTCATATACAGAAGCAGTTCTGTGGTTATTTTTTCTCTCAAAATATTAAGCACAATATTCCTAGTGGATTAGATGCAACTACTTTCTAACTACTTTGTGGAATCTTTTATATTACATTCACCATGGCACTATTTTTATTCAATAAAATTGGCATTATAGCAAATGTTTGATGGCAATAAAAATGTTATTAAAGAAGAGAGGGAACAAATCCTATTTTACATGTGAAACACGGTTATGTCAAAATTAGTGATGTTTCAAATAAAGTGCCATTTACTGCAAATATATGGGAATTAATTACGGAAAGTAGTTTTTCTTGGGGCAGGAGTGTACTTGCCAAGTGTTATTGTTAGCTGTGATAACTTGATTAAGAACTGCCTGGCAGATTAAGAAAGCTCTGGATGTATTGGTGGATGACTGACACGCAGACCAGCAAACTGAGTGGGAAACTTGTCCCAGATATGAGTGGTACCAACCAATGAGCTTGTAGTCTTGATGGAATAAAAAGGGAAAGAACAAGGATGTGTTTCCTTTCCTAGCAGGAGCTCTAACCTTCATCACTGTCTTTGGATATTGGAGTCCAGTTTCTTTAACTTTGTCATGCAGACTGTTCAGCTTTCCAACGCAGACTCACACCCAAGGCTTCAGTGAGCATTCAGGCCCTCAACCTTGGATAGCATTGCTATGGGATCCTCCACTGCTCCTACAGGCATATGGCCATTTAAAATTTTTCAGCTTCTTATCCCACAGATGGCCACTGTGACTACTCCACTTCTGATCCTATCAAATAAATCCCTTTTTATAATTTTGTATGTATTTTATATTGATTACATTTCTCTAGAGAACCTTAACTAATACACACAGCATATATGAAGCCCTGGATTCAATCAAAAGGAAGGAAGGAAGGAAGGAAGGAAGGAAGGAAGGAAGGAAGGGTGGGTGGGTTTTTCAATCTTTTCACTACTGCTTCCTGAAGGAGCAAAACTAAATTTAAATTTTTCCTAACAAAAGAAATTAAATATTAACAAAAAAGATTTATTAAATGGGGCAATAATATTGTAATATGTAAGATTTTTTTTTTTGTTAAGAACCAATTTTTGTACTAAGGAGTCTGTGTGTGTGTGTGTGTATCTATATGTATATCTATTTTTTTGTATCTGGAATCAAACTCAGGACGTTGTACTTGTCAGGCAGACACTGTGCCACTGAGGCATAACACGGCAATATTACAGTGTTTAATATTCTGGCGACAGGGGTAACACTTACTAATCAAACATTTAATATGCTCCATGCAATGAGTAAAAATGTGACAATGATGGAGTCCAAATATTTCTGATACTCTCCCAATTTCTTCAAGGCCTATTTAAAACTTTCAAAAAATTTTCCCAGCAGTTTCCCCAATTACTCCCCAAGAATCCCCCTCATTTGAACTATACCCATCAATTTCACATCTCTCTCAGGGATTGTCATAGACCATATTTTATTATAATTATACAGCCAGGTGTCTTTCTACCCTGTTGAACTGGCAAGTGCCCAAAGAGTTAGAACTCAGCAGTATTCATCGTACTGCCACTAACAGGATGTGCATTACATTCACACGTAGAAATGAATGCATTCTGCTCTTGTTAAAGAAATTACACAGAGACTGGCCAGGCTGTTCCCTGGAGTTTCTTGCACAGCTGGCTTAATTGGTTAATTTATGCTCTTTTAACCATCTCTGACAGGTATAGTTATGAAGAGGAAAAGCCTTTCTCGTAAAGTTGTTTTTCATAACTGACTCCACAACTTTCCTTCTGAAAGTTTGCTTTTTGGTAACCATCTACACATATGCCATCGCTCTCCTCTGCTGTTTCCATGCTCACAGGGCAAAATTCTCATATAACGTGCCATTCTTGCAGTGTCTCATCAAGACGGCCCATGCCTGAAAAGCGGCCCACTAAGTTTTCCAATCATATTTTGTGTTATGACATAACTAAAAGTAAAAGTGAAATGCTAATCTAAATCTTAAGGTTTTAATTAAACACGGAGCTCTGTGTAAACATGATTATGTAAGTCAGTAACTGGAGTCAATTGTACTCCTCAGCTCTGATGCCTTTATAATGTAACTACTTTGGTAAAACAGAAGTTTGACTATCTCTCACTCTCTGCCAGATACAGATGATGACCAGTAAATGAGGACTTTAAAAAAAAAATTCACTGAATTTCAAGGAGAATATAATCTAAAGCCCAATTTAAAGATTTTACTTCTTCCTTACCACTGTTAAACAAATGCTAAAATTCTTTCAGGCTGACCTGCACAAGGTCCCAACTGACAAACTCAAACCAAAACAGTCATTCACACCCAATGTCACATAATCAAACTAAAAGTTTAGGGAGCCAGATCAATCCCAAAACAAATCAGTTTTTTCTGAAAACAAGAGATTCCAGTTCATCTAGGTCAGAATAAGGAAGTCTCCTCTGCTTTAATACTGACAAAAAAGCCACCCGATGTTAACCAATTCATCCCCCTCCACATGCACTGTTCCTCTATTTTGCAGATGAAGGCTGTTCAGATTTGTGAATTAAAAGCAAATTTGATTCACAGCTAAATTTGTTATAATTTTGTCTTTTCACATTTTCATACATTAATTGCTCATTATTTGCCTCAAATATGCACAAACACAAATGAGGTAAAACTTTATGAAGTCAGAAGCTAAGGTAATAGCAACAAGCTGACAACTGCTCTAATGGGAAATATAAAAATTCTATTACTGAGTACATTTATCTAGCTTCAATATGAGCAATGAAAGACATCTCAGGAAAAGACAAGGGAAGGGATCTTAAGGATGTGGCTTTATTAGGAAATAAGCCTCTGGGAAGCATGTGATCTTTAATTCTAGTTCCACATTAACATTCAACCAGAAAACAAAGGGGGAATAGTGCACAAAAGCAAGGTCCGGTTTCCAAACATGTGAAGGTCACAATTTCACAAGTAGCTATGCAATCTGTAATTTGTTCATATTTTCTGTCCCTCTTCCTGCTCCACAGGTAAACCAAGATGTTCAAATTTCTATTTGCAAAATGAACCCTGCAGTGACTTGCATTTTAAACAGCATGGTGCATTATCTTTAATAATAGCACTGGCCACATTTTGGAGGAAGTTAACTGTCTCTGCAAATGACAGAAAATGATCCTTCACATCTGCAGCTAGTAATCTAAGCTCTGAATAGCTTCTCATTCACACCAGTCAGCCAAGTAATGGCCTAATTCCTCTTCTAAATTTGTATTGCTCATTGTTTTATGGAACAGTCAAAAACGGAAAAACTTCAGTGCTTTGCATTCAAAAATCTGAAGTTAGGAAGTAGATTACCTGAATGAGAAGAAACAAAGCTATCATCTGACATGCAAGCTTTTGCACCAGACCCTTCAAATCCCAAGGGACAAAGGTCCTGCAGGAAACAATGCAGAAAGGGGCAACCTTCCTTGTTGCTGAGGGACCTTCTGGCTAGGATTTCCACTGCAGGCTTCTCTTTCACTTCTTAAATGACATCACAGAGTCAGAAGCATAGAATTTAGAAAGGGATGATAAGAAGCATGAGCTAATAAGAAACATTGAAAACCCAAGAAGCAGATGTAAGAGAGATGTAAGTATTTACCTGGTAGAGAGATAAGGAAAGGGTGCTAAAAAGAACCAAGAGAGGAAACTATTGAAAACATTCCTTATAAGGTTAAAGACTTTGATAATATAAATCACAAACATCAAGAAAGTAAAAAAGAGGCTCAGTGCCATTTAAATTGATGACTATTGGAAAATCACAACTGGGCCTTTGGAAATGATTTGTATAAATTGTTTCGTCTTTCAGATGAGGAAACTCCAGCAACTGTCCAAGTTATCCAAGGTCATATGGTAATGATCCTGATTATGAAGCACTGAATCTCAGTCTAATGCCATTTCTGCCACTCAATGTTGAAAACTGAGAGGGCCTTGGCACTCTTCCTTCCAAATATAAAGATGCAATCACAACAAAGCCATATTTTCTACCCACTAAAGTTTCACATATCAATATCCTCTTCTCCAATTTACAGCAATTTGAATCCTTGCTATTAAGTTTCCTGGCCACAGAAATGTTGGGGCTGTTGGATGAATGTGGCTTAACACTGGAAATGGGGAGATGGAACTGCCCTTCATCTGCTACTTAGTTCATAGTTTATCATTTACCCAGTACCTCAAGCACATTTTAATTAACAGTACATTAATTGTGGGAGGCCGGAAAGTGAAGGTATTACACTCCCTCTCATTTTTCTGGATAAGAAAACCAAGTGTGGCCTGCTAGATCACAAGACCAACAATACAAGTAGGAGAATACTAGAATCTTACTAAGACAGAGAAGTCATTGAGAAGAGTATCAATTTAGAAATCAAATTAGGTTATGCAAAAATGCTACCTCATTCCCTTACTGACAAAATAAGTTATGACTCTTATTTCTCTCCTCTGTGAGAATTACTACAACCACTTTCCTTCCAGACTCTTAATAAGATTAGAAAGAACTTCTCCAAAGTTCATGGCACAAAACAATCTGTCTCAAGTGAATGCCAGCAAGCATTATGCAGCACTAAAGTTAAACACTGTAGCAAATTATAAATTTCAAGTTGCAGAAACTATAACTACATATATAACAGTTTCATTAAAGCTATAAAAACCTTTAGACATGGAGCTGACAACTGCTTATTACTATTGACAGTGGTAGCCTTCCCCTTCTTGTTACTTCTTGCTGCATTGACTTTGTGGTTATATTTTGCTATTTGTCTCCCCTTTCTCTCAAAGCATTAGGTTCTTTGTATATTTACATATATACCTTATTCTCCAGTTCACCCAGTGGATTTTTTAGTTATAGAAGAGAAACCATATTGTTATCAAGAAAGAAGCAGGTAAGGAAATCAACTGACACTGCTAAGACTTCCTGAAAGGAATTGGTAGGTTTCAGCCTCTTAGAGCAGGGCTCAGACCCAAACACTTCCTGGACCAGAATGTGTATCTAGGGCACCAGGGTGCCTGCACCAAACTTTCAAAGAGGGTAGCATGTACCCAGCCTCAGTTGATTACAGGAACATGTCTCAGAGTTGCCAAGTCTCTTAGCTTTTCAAGAAAAGCAAAGACAATATGATGAAAATTTTCTAGATTTTGAAAACCACATATGCCAAATAAAACACATTGATGCTGAAAATCTGACCCACTGGTTACCAACAATTCAGAGTTGTTTTGAGATGTAGTATAGCTAACAGCAGAGCAACTCTACTCTGGAGTTTTCTACCTAGAAAGGTGGGCAGAAAGGAAATATCATAAAAGGACTACAGAATGAGCTGCTGAAATAAAAAAGATGAAACCGCAAAGAGAATCCGTCAGAAAGCATGCAGATGAAGAAGTCAGGGGTTAGTATGTGAGATGGCCACTGGTCAAGCACTCTGGGCCCTAAGAGAGGCAGCAGTGGGGGATCTTGTGGTCTGAAGATGACAGTAAGAGTTACTAGCTAGAAGATGGGACTTTGGAGAAAGGTTTCTGTACTTATAAGGACTTGTGACCCCATGTTAGGCTCTGATCTAAACTTAAACCTTTGAGAGTAGTAAAACTGAGTTGAATGCTTACGAGCACTCTATCCAAGTCTTTATAAAGCTTTCAGATACATTAATGATTTACGACCCTCAGGACTCTTTCAAAAACCTTGTTTTTGATGATATAAGCCATGCTTTTAAAAATAAAATTTCTATGAAGGCAAAATTTAAAAGAAGTTGGAATTTAAAAGAAGCAATATAAGCTTTGAGATCTTGGAGGACAGCTTTTATAAAAATGTACAGGCAGCTCCCTTTCCTCATGGAATAAACCCAGTAGTAGTGAAAAAAGTCACTTCTTTAATATTTTATTAAGCAATATACGACTCATGGAATAGTCAATCTAAAAAAGCATGCTAAGAAAATCCATTCATCAGAGATTTCAAACATTCTTTCACATGTGAAAGGCAGAGACAGAGCAAGGCACCTTTATTGTCTAACTAAACACTTGCCACTTCTATCTTTTTAAAATGCTGTTGTGAAAATGCCATCATTTCATAAATTTTTTTTTTTAGCTCTCTAAGGCAACACAGTATCATACAATCTGTGAAGAAGTATTCAAAGCTTTAAATTCATTGAAATTTCATTATACAACATGGATTTCACTTACAGAGTTAAGTGAACAATACAAGTTTACACAGTATTATTCTTATGTGTGAACTTTATAATACAAATATTTAGAGACACTCATTCAAAATGCAAAGGGTTTCAATGGTTACGTTGTTTATTACATCTGATCCACTTATTGGAAGTGAATTCTCGGCTATTTCACTTTTATACTTAGGGAACGGTATCCATTACATTAACACTTTCCAAAATAAAGGAAATGTGAAAATGATATCGTCACTTTCTATAAACCTAACTCTGGACATTGTTAGATTTAAGGTTGGCTTGTTCATTAAGAGTTAACCTGGTGGTAAACAGTTGTTATAAGCTGTAACTCCAGTCAGAATACACACCAAAAAGAGCACTGATGGCCAAGAACTGAGGAAAGAAAACGTTTGATTTTTAAAGCTGGAAAAGGTTCAGCAATATATTCTCATTTGACAGAGAGAGGAAACAGAATTACAGATGATGATAAAAAACAGTCAGTCAATAGAACTGAGATATCCTAATTCCATTCTCAAAGTTTTTTCCCTTACTGAGGTACCTGATAAAAACTGGAAAAATAATATTCCCAATCATGGAATGCAAAGGCTGGTCTATCACCACTCATACACACTGATGCTACAGTCTCATTTTTCATATGCATCTACCAGCATCAATGCTTAGTTTACAGCAGTACCGATCTCTTAGTTGTAACAACCAGGTTACAGGATAGATTTTACTTGGCATAGGATGCATGTAATCAGCAATTTGGTTATAGAATTAGAGACACTCTTCTATTTTGGATTAAATTGTTAAAAGTCAAGAAGTGCTGTTAACCATCCTATAGTGTACAGGGCAGATCTCTACCACAAAGAACTAGCCTACCAGAATTATCAATACTGCCAGGTTGAGAAACTCTGGCCCAGAGGCTATAATAGAAGGTAAGCATTTCTTCTACGGAGCAAGTTTGTAATGAAAATGCTGGATATGGCCTTCCTGTTGAAATATAGCACAGATTTGTAAGACAAAGATCAATATTGCTAAAAATCAGGCATTACACTATGCATGTAACAGGATAACACAAACGTAGGGTTACTGGCTCCTCAGGTGACATTCTCACACCACTGGGATTTGTGCTACACTTGCTGACTTCTTTTTCTGATCATATGTGCTATTCAGGACGTGCCCAATGATATCTAACATTATTTGCATCAGCTTACAACCCATTTATTTTGCAATAATGAAATAGAATTAGATAAAACTTTTCTTCTTATTGAAATCCATGTTAGGATATATAATCTCTCTTTACCTCTTAATCACCTTCTTTTCCTTCTGAGAAACGACTTCCACAAAGTAACCCTTCTTTGCTTTTGGTTGTAAGGACTGAACCTACAGCCTCATGAATGCTAAGCACATACTCTACCACTGAGCCTCAGCTCCAGCCATAATCCTTCTTAAAATCAGAATTACCATCTAATAGGGAGACAGCTTTATGCACACTATACAATATGGGAAAAATAACTATTTCTCAGATAAACATGCATTGATGTGCTACTATACTCAAGGGAGTTAATTAAGCCTAGAAGAAAAAGTACAAATTTAAGTGAACTGTCTTGTCTGCATGACCTGCGAAAATAATTTCTACGTCTAAAAAGCTTCGATCAACTATTTTAGGACATTTTTAGAAAGGTTAAGCTTAAAATGATACCTTGAGCCCTATTAATGGGAAATGATAAACTGCCAGTAATACAAAGTATTTGTTGACATGCAGTTCATACTGAAAATGCCCATTCCCCACCAGGTCAAGTAAGTGCTTTTTCAGCAAAAAGGAAAGACAACTCATCATGCTGGCCAAATCTTGCAGGCAATTATTTTTCCTTTTGTTCACTCTCTGGTTAAGATCAGAGACCATGCTTGTCACTAGGGAAGAAACCAAAAGTAGTCCCTTCTAAGAAAGTGTCATCTTTTTAGTATAGTTGCCTGAAAAGGAGCTGGCCCTTTTCAGTTGGAGTTCTTCAACAGGACTCACCTATCTACTAAGCTCCCAAGACCTCTGAGCTGAAACAGCAGATACCACTATCCCACGAGCTGCCACACTGAGACACAGCTTCACGTAGATCCTTGACCTGCACCAGCTCTGTCACAATGGTCCCAGCTCCCACATGCCCTTAAAAACCCTACTCCTAGTTTTAACTGCCCTGGACCTAAGACTTTCTCACAGGATCTCACCCTCATTTAAATCCCAACCGCATCCCTCTGGATTACTTATTTCTCCCCCTTTCCAGAGACAGGCCTCACTTGTAATAAGTTTCTTTTTCTAGCTAGTGGTAAATGCTAAAGTATATATTATTTTTCAGACTGGAGGAGAAAAGTCCAACTGAACAGCCAAATTTTGACTAACCTTCAGATATGGTGAATATAAAAGGGATTGAACTGGAATGGTCACAAAGACAACTATGTCCAGTTTACTTGTTAAATCATCTACCAAATACAAAAGGATTTGTTTTGTTTTGTTTTCTAGTATGTATGTCAATAATCTAAAGTCTGCGATGAACCCCACTTTGTCCCCAAATTATTTCTTCTGAGCAGTCCATCATATCAGATGGGAGGTGGGGGCTGTGACTCAGTATAGAGTTGCCAAGCGGGAAAGCCAAAAGTGACTTACAGAGAGCTTTTTCACTAGTTTCTTCTTCCTCTGTTTCTTAATCCCAGCAGGGCTCACAGATCCTTTCCTTCTGATGTCCTGTGCAACTCAACATATAGAGCAGAACCACAGAATCTCTGTGGCACCACAGTTTGGAGCATGGGTTTAGGTACTTCCTGACACCCACACTTTAATACCTCTGGTGGTTTTACAATTTGTCCACAAATTCTTCAACATCCATCTCTCCCAAAAGGGAGAACCAATGCCCTGCCTCCAGGGTATGGAGAAGACTTAATGACTTGCTTCTGATACATACAATAGCAGGGAAATAACAGTGTATGAGCAGGCAATAAAAGACATCAAAGCTTCCTGTTTGCTCTTTCTTTCTAATCATTCACTATGCAGAAGTCAGCCACCATGTCATGAGGACATCTGACAAACAGCTAAGGCTTCCTGCCTAAAACTAGCATTAATTTGCCAGCGAGGTGAGTGAGTCATTTTAGATCAGTCCATGTAGCCTTAGTTAAGCTATCAGAGTGACCCCAGCTCTCTTGGACAATAACTCTTTGAGATTCTGAACCACAACTACACTGATAAGCTGCTCCCAGATTCCTGACCTCAGAGAAACTGCATGACACAAATGTTTGTTTTAAATCCCCAAGGTTGGTGTAATCTGTTGATTATACAATACATGATAGTACAGCCTTCTTTCTCTTGTGGATTTAGAACTGAGTCCCTGACTTTCAGCCCTGAGAGATGAGCTCCTGAGAGGCAGGTCTTAATTAACACCCTCTGTGCTGCTCTCCTGTGTCAGGCCCCTCTCCCGCCTTGGGGTGCACACAATGGGCTCTCCACAAATGTTTATTCAAGAGACACCTCTGGGT
The DNA here is from genome assembly GCA_004027455.1 of Hydrochoerus hydrochaeris. Taxonomy (NCBI): domain Eukaryota; kingdom Metazoa; phylum Chordata; class Mammalia; order Rodentia; family Hydrochaeridae; genus Hydrochoerus; species Hydrochoerus hydrochaeris. Next base: position 79,729 of record PVLA01004175.1, on the reverse strand, counting down.
CCAGCCTTGTGTGGGGCTTATTCACACAAGCATTCACACAATTACTCTAAACCAGCTTCCTCTTCTGTAGAAAAAATGCACCCCCAAAATGAGTTGAGCTTCAGATGCTTGCAGAACTTCAGATGAAGTATGGCAATTTGTAACCAGTCTCTTGATTATAAAGGGCTTATTATTAATATAGGCTCTGGATTTGAAGCATTAACTCTGGCTCAGATTTTTAATCTGTCTGTACTAATTTAATACTAAATCACAGCTCTGATTCCTTTATCTCCATGGTGTCACTTCAGATCATTAGTCATTCGCTACACATTAGGAGTGGTGAAAATTCTATTTTACACCAAATCAATGCTCCTTCAATCTTTTTATTTTTAAATCCCTCCCTGTGATTGTTTTGTCCCCTTATCTACTTTCCTTTAAATTTACCTTCCTGTCTCTTCTCACAGACCCCTATTAGTGCTAAATATAACTCTGGGGAAACAAAACACTCTGACATCATTGTGACTGATACAATTACTCTAAACCAGCTTCCTCTTCTGCAAAGCACTTATGAGTACATTTGGGGAGCAAAGAAAGCAAATATTCTTTTGGAATTTGCCTATGATGTCCAAAGAGCAGTATTAGAAGCAAAACTCAGGTACCACACAAACTACTGAAATGCCTGTACTATATCGTGTGTTCTGATATGATTCTGAGGGGTCAGTTCTGTTTTCATATTGGTACCAGTTTCTCACCACATCTAACAGGATATAATAGGACCATCAGGCTTGGACAAGACTGAGAACAGATAGGTTATCAAAAAGCTGCCCTATGAATAACAACCTTCATCTACCCTTCCACCTGGCTTGATCTAAATGTCCAGAGTGTGACAGGACCCTAAAGCAACTTCTTCTCTTAGGATCACACACAGTCATGGCCAATCCAACTGCTTAGAACCTAGGAACACACAACTGTGGCTTTCTTCCAATTGGAAGGTAGGAACATGGAATTGTTAATCTCTTCTTATCAATAGACATCTCCTCAACAAAAACTAAACACTAAGAATTCATGACAGATTCTCTCTGAGGACAGAGCTTGAAGAATGCTTAGGTCCCAGGCTGGCACTTATGTCCTGTTTCACCAACTCACGCTGAATGCTCTTGCTCTGACAGGGAGGAGAGAAACCCAGGTTACAGAGCAACAGGTCCCACCTCTTTCCATCCCCTAAATTAAAAGACTCGCAGCTGAATTTTAAAAACTAGGTTGGCTTCCATTCAACATCCCCTTATTGACAGTTGTTCAAACATTAAATATTTCTTCTGCAGTAACTAATCTCAGGAGACAATGAGCTTGACATTCTCTTTTTACTTTTCAACACCGTTTCATTTACATCAAAAACATTACTATATGTCCCCAGGAGATCATGCATAATTAAAACTATTGGAAATGCAAATGAGGAAAAGAACTGCTCCAGAGATAATGAAAACTAATAGCAGCAGTCACTTCAGCATGCATGTATGCTCCTGAGGGAACAACCAAGGTACAAAGTGTTCTTTACATATCATCAGTGTCCATTGAGTTCCAGAGGATATGCCGTTCCTCGCTTTAGGAAACTGAGGTTCTTTGAACTTGTTAAATCTGCCTAGGGTCCCCCAGCTAAAAACAGTAGGGTCTCAATCAAAGCTGGAGGAGAATGACCCCAGGCTCCTGGTCTGAACCACTCACTGGACCATATCAGCCCATGCTACAAAGTCCACACAGTCACACAGATAAGTGTGACTGGTGTCCCCAAAAACCATGCCTCACAGTGCATGACAGCATACTCAGATTCATCACCACAATGAATTTGACTTTCAATATTAAGAACAAAGCTATAAGGTACCAGGAAATGAAAACAACTGTCTTCTCAACAGTTTACATATAGCTTTGTTTTCAGATTATTTTCATCACATTGCATTATTTGCATGTTATAAATTATGAGTAGGTTTCTAAAATCACTTTAGAATACTTCCACCTATGTTAGTAAGCTATTTATTCAACAATTCCTGCCAAAATATGTTCTAAATTCTTTTTTTTTTTTTATCAATACTGGGGATCAAACTCACGACCACATGATTGAAAGGAAGGCGCTTATGCGGCTGAGCTAAATCCCCAGCTGTTCTAAATTCTTTACAAATATTAATTTATTTAATCCTCAGGATTTAAAGAGCACTTAATATCAATATCTCATTTAATAGGTGGACAAACCATGGCAAAAGCAGACTGAGTAATGTGCCCAAGGTCATAAGAGGAAAAAAATGCATCGTGAGTCCAGAGCTGTACATCTTAACCTGTACATCACACTGGTTCTGTGTTGCATTCATAGCTGCTTCTCTGTGTCTATGCTTGCTGCCCTCCAAAACTACCATCATGTGTAAGATCTCTCTGGGGACATCTAACTTCAGATAACAATGTGACAGAATACTTGCTTTTGTTCACAGGCCTTTTAATGGCTTTGCAGTGCATTTGGGTTCAAATCTAAAGTTCCTTAACCTGGGCCAAAAAACCCCTATATATGAGCTGACCCCTGCTTCCTTCACCATTCTGAAGAATGTGCCCTTCAATTCTAGTTTCTGGGTTTTTTTTTCTTCAACTATACTATAGCATTGTTTATTTCAATGCTTCTGGACCTGCTGGGCCTTCTATCTAACTCTTCTCGCAACCAAGTTCTGCTCAGTTTGCACAAGTCCCCACATACTGCCTCACAGAGGCCTTCCTAGCTTTCCATCTGGGCAGGGCAATGTGTAGGTGCCCTGACAATGCCCGAAACATTGAGGGTGCTCAGCAGGTATTGTTGAGTAAGTATGGGATGGGTTATTGTCTTCTGGAAGCTATCAGAAGCAGAAAGACAGAGAAAGAGATACAGACAGGACACAATTATTACATACTGTTGTGAGATAAGCACTTTGATAGAAATTCACACATACAAGGAACACATTTTAACACACAACAAGAGACAGAAGTACTACAATGTTGAAAGCAGCACTGGGGCACAGCACCATCAACAGAGATGTCCTGGGGAAGGTAGGACACACTTGTGGTTCTAGATACTGCATTACAGCCTGCCCTTAACATCTGTGTCACTAGAAGGGACACAAGATAGGGAACATTCTTTTTTTTATTTTAAAGAGAAAAAAAATAAAATTTCAAAACAATATAAGGATAACATTGATTAATACATTATGTATTGTTATCTTTAAATCAGTTACTCAGAGCATAAGCCATCAGTATTTAATTGTCCAAACAATATTAGCACAAACCTTTTCAATGAACTAAGAGAAATAAATGATAGGCTGAATATAGCTCAGCAATATTAAGCACCTATCTGGTAAGAGCAAAGTCCTGAGTTTGATCCCTGATAACAAACAAACAAACAAACAAACAAATAAGAAATTAGTAGTATAACTATTATATATATATATATATATATATATATATATATATATATATGGTTTTTATTTCCTTTTCTTCACTCATCCCAGTTTCTTTCCATTTTACAGTATCTATTCTACATTTTGGATCTTATTTACTCTTTCAGCTTCTCACACTAGACAGATAATATGATGTTTATACATGTGTATCTGGTTTATTTCACTTACAAGTACAGTCTCAAATTGCATCGATTTACCTATAAAAGTCTCCAGTTTATCCTTCTTTATGGCTGAGTAGTACTCCATTGTATAAAAAGACATCTTTTTATCAATTCCTTGGTTAGTGGACATTTGGATTGTTTCCAAGATCCAGCTTTACAAAGAGTGCCAGTATAAACATGGGCACACATATATCTCTGTGGTACAGTGTTTTTCATTCTTCTGGGAATATACCTAGAAGGAGAATAGTTGGGTCAAATGGGACCACCAAGCCTAGATTTTTGAGGAATTTTCACTGACTTCCACAGTGGTTGCATTAGTCTACATTCCCACCAACAATGGAGAAGGGTTCCTTTTCCCCCACAACTATTCCAGCATTTGTTATTCGTTGATTTCTTGGTAATAGTCATCCTTTCCAGGGTGATTTGCATCTATCGAATGGCCAGCGATGTTAAACATTTTTGATACATTTATGTGCTATTTCTTTATCTGAGAAGTGTGTATTCATATCAGATGCCCATTTTTGGATTGGGTCTTTAAATTTGGGAGGTCTGGTTTTTTTGAGTTCTTTATATGTTTCTTAATAGTAATCATTTGTCTGAGGAACAGCTGGCAAACATTTTTCCCTACATTGTGGGTTGTCTCTTCACTCTGTTGGTGGTTTCTCTTGCTGAGCAAAAGCTTTTTAATAAGATGAGATCCCAGTTATTGATTCTTTGTGATAGTCCCTATGTGGTCAGGGTTTTATTCATAAAGTCTTTGCCTATACCAATGTCTTCAAGAGTTTTACCTATTCTATCTTCCTAAAGATTTAATTTTTGTTTTAATTTAGATCTTTGATCCATTCCAAACTTAGTTTAGCGCATGATAAAAGATATGGGTTCAGTTTTAATCGCTGGCATGTGCAGAGCTGGGTTTTCCAGCACCATTTATTAAAGAGGCTATCTTTCTACCAGGAAATGTGTTTGGCACCTTTGACAAAGATAATGTGGCAAAGTATGTCTGGAGTTGTTTTTGCATTTTCTGATCTGTTCCATTGATCTTCAGGGACTTTTTCCCACTAGTACCATGCTGTTTTTATCACAGTTGTTTTATAGTTGATTTCATATTAGAGATTGTGATGCCCCCTGCCTTGCCTTTCTTGGCTAGACTTGCCTTTGCTACTCAAGACCTCTTTTGGTTCCAGATGAATTTTAAGATTGTTTCCTCTAATTCTGTGAGATATGCTATTGGAATTTTGATTGGAATTGCATTAAGTTTCTGTAACAGTTTTGAAAGTATGGCTATTTCCACTATATTGGTTACCTGAGAGCAAGGGGTATCTTTCCAGTTTCTGATATCCTCTTTAATCTCCTTTTTCAGAGTACTGTAGTTTTCAATGTAGGGGTATTTTACATTCTTTGTTAAATCAATTCCTCAGTATTCATTTTTTGGATACTATTGTGAAAAGTGTTGTTTTCCTAATTTCTCTCTCAGTGAGTTTGTTATTTGTGTACAGGAATGCTACTGATTTTTGAGTGCTGTCTTTGTATCTGGCTATGCTACTGAATTTGCTTATTAAGTCTAGCAGTTTTTTTAGTGGAGTTTTGGGGTCTTCCATATAGAGTATCACAAATAATGATAATTTAACTTCTTCCTTTCCTATCCTTATTCCTTTTATTTCTTTCTCTTGTCTAATTGCTCTGGCTAAAGTTTCCAGGACTATGTTGACTAAGAGCAGAGACAATGGACATCCTTGTCTTGTCCCTGATTTTAGAGAGAAAGCTTTCAATTTTTGCTCATTTAGTATGATGTTGGTTATTGGTTTGTCATAGATGGCTTTTATCAGGTTGAGATAAAGACTATTCCAATTTTCTGTAGGTTTTTTTTTTTTATCATGAATGGGTGTTGGACTTTGTCAAAACCTTTTTCTACATCTATTGAGATGATCATATGATTTTTTTTCCTTGACTTTGTTAATATAGTATATTACATTTATTGATTTACATATGTTGAACTATCCTTGCATTCCTGGGATGAATCCCACTTGGTAATGATGTATACTTTTCTTGATGATTTGCAGCAGTTTGTTTGCCAGTTATCTTACTAAGGATTTCTGAATATATGTTTATTAGGGAAACTGACCTATGATCTTTAGGCCCTTCTCTAATTTTTGTCAGGGTAATGCTTGCTTCCAGGGATGAATCTCAAAGTATCGCTTCCCTTTCAAATTCATTAAAGAGTTTGAGAAGTTCTAGTATTAGGTCTTCTCTAAAGTTTGTGTAGAATTCTGTAGTGAATCTATCCAGGCCTTGGCTTTTCTTTGTTGGTATGTTTTTAATTATACTTCAGTACCCCACTGGGCTCCTGTCACATGGAGTATTATTTTCCATCCTTTCACTTTGTCTATTAATTTTTTGAATTAAATGTGTTTCTTGTAAACAACATATTGTTGGATCTTGTTTCTTTGACCCATTCTGCCAGTCTGTGTCTTTTGAATGGTGAATTGTGACCATTAACATTGATGTTTATAAGTAATATGTACTGACTTATCCTTTTCATGTTATTTTTCTGTTGTTTGCTCCCACTTTTTCCTTCCCTCTGTTTAACTATTTGCTTTACCTGGTGGATTCCTTCTTTTGGAGATCATGGAGTTGTAGTCTTGTTATCTCTTTCTATGATTTTTTTAATACATTTTGGAATGCTGGTTTGTTCATCATAAATTTCCTCAGATGTTCTTTGTCATGGAAGTATCTTATTTCTCCATCAGTTTTGAAAGGTAGTTTTGTGAGGTACAACAATCTGGGTTGAAGGTTGTTTTCCTTTAAAAGTTGAAATATTTCACTCCAAATTCTCCTTGACTTGTAGGTTTGTGCTGATAAGCCAGGTGTGATTCTGATGGGCTTTCCTTTATAGGTGATTTGTTTCTTTTCTATTAACATCTTTTAAGATTCTATTATTATGTTGAATTTGACTGTGATATGCCTGGCTGTAAACTTCTTTTAATCATGGATAATTAAAGTTCTATATGCCTCACTCACCTGTATGTCAAATTCTTTTTCTCTACCAGAGAAGTTTTCTGCCATGATGTCTGTGAAAAGTTTTTTTTTAAATCTCATTTATGTTGTCTCCTGATTTTTCATTGACTCTAATCAATGTTAAATTATTCACTGCTTCATCTAGTAGCTGCTGGATTAATTTTTCATGGTTCCTTACTATTTTTACGAAATCGTTCATGAAGATTGCTAACCACAAGCCTGTCTTCTATATCTGAAATCCTGTCTTCACAGTGGCTTAATCTGCTACAGATACTTCCAATGGAATTTTTATTCTCCTGGATATTTGCTTGAATCTGCCTTATGGATTTCATTTCTTTCCTATGCTGAGCATTCATGGCTTTCATAATTTTCTTAAACTATTCTTTTTTTTTTTTTTTTTTGGTCCATATCTGCTCTGGAGTGACTACGCATGGTATTCACTGTAGACACCCATCTCTGCAGTTATATGAGAAATTATTTCTGATTTGATTTTTTCTAGAGCCTCATTCAATTGATTTGTTGCTACCATGTTAGAGAGGTCATGTGGGTGGCTTTTGGATTGTCTCACCTCATTGCTTCTTGGGTTTGCCCTTGATGAATTGGATGTCTGGGGCTGCATCTTGTTTAAGTGTCTTCTCATTTTGTTTTCTTTTTCAGTACAATTCCTGGGGTGATGCTTATAAATTGCCTATGGTGATGCTTATAAATTGATTATAGTGAGTTGCTTTGTTGTTGTCTTTAAAATCCTTAGGAAATGACTGCTTCTCTGAGTTATCATCCAAGTGCAGCTGGTTTTTGGGTTCTGAGTCTGTTACAAGATCCTACCTATTCAATTTGTTGGGGATGAGAGGTTGCTGCTTATTTGGCCCAGGCCTGTTTGGCCCTGTCCCTGATTCTTTGGCACTGTGCCACAGTATTTTCTGTGACTCTTAGTCAATCTCAGTCTTGGAATACCAGAAAGAATAGCTGTTTAGAACAATTATGTTTTTTTGGCTATAGTGGTGCCATCAGCAATGACAACAGCATCAAAGTGAGCCTAGAAAATAACAAACTGATGTAACCATTAATTTGCCACCTTTAACCACATGAACTAGATTTTTGGTTATACAACAAAATCTAAAACAAACCAGAAAATTATATGCAGCACACTGGTACTTAATATGTTAATTTGCCTTCAAGAGCTAAAATTTAAAATGGGTTAAGGAGAAAACAGAGAAGTGGAAGAAGAGGAAGAGATTAGAACTTAGGTTGGAGGACAAAGGGGATCAGGCTAATTTTGGGAAATTAGTGCAGAAGACTGGAGGAAAAGAGAAAAGAAAGAGATAAAAAGAAGAACAGAACCACAGTCACAAAGATGATAGGAATCACATTCACGGTCATATAAAACAAGATCAAATAATGAAGGAGGAAAAACAAAACAAAAAATCACAACCACAACAAAAAATGAGAGACAGAGAGAGAAGAAAAGTCCACTTCCAGGTTTGTCTCTGCTATCACTGGTAGACAATATGTAGAGACAGAATCTCAATCCACGCTTTTTTCTTTATTTAAAGAAAAAAAGTTGAAACAGAAAGAGGTTAGAAATAGTACAAAATTTCAAAAACAAAACAAAAAACCAAAAATAGTAACCAGTAAGAAATCACTAGTTGATAATTACATATTTTCCTCTTAGAAGTAGTTGTTCAAGTTACAAAAGTAAAGCATACAAAGTGGGCATTTAAACAGTGAGACTGCAACCAGTTCTGTTCATCTAGCCAACAAAAACTTAGTAATATGGTTATCAATCCTACACACTTAAAACATACATGCATTTATATCCTTTAGAATACTTTCTTTTCCTCTCTTTTCTTTACAATAACTATAATCCATTCTTGTAAACTACTTAGAAGTTCTACACATGTTTAAGTCTCTACATGTATACCTAGCCTTTCTGTATTAGAGGGAGAAACAAATCAAAACAAGTCAGCAATACAAATTCCTGGAGAAACACGAAATGAAAAAGACATATAAAACCACAATACCAGGTGATCTACGGTACCACCTAGTATTGTTTTAAAATAACAAGGTGATCTCTTGTTATTTTCAATAAAATTGTTTATATCATCAAACATAGTGTAATTAAACTTAGCACTGCATTACACTATTAATAAAAACTAAATATTGGAGACATTATAGGACTTCAAAGGCAATTAATAATCAAACCAGAACGGGTATCCTATTGAATCTTGTCATCTTCAGAGTAGTTGCCTCTACTCTCAGACTTGATAGTCTCAAGTATACCAGATTCAAATAAAATCAGTCAAGATAAAACAGAGATATAACCAATCTTCTCTGCCTTATCCCTGCTATGCTATTTTTCTGTCACTGTTGTTTACTTTTTTCCTTCATTCCACTGTCTGCCCCTTTCTTTGAGGCCTTTCTGCCATTGTTCCTGGAATCCTGGTGATTTTCTTCTCTCTCTCTAGAATGTCCTTCAATATTCTTTGCAGGGTTGGCTTGGTGGTCACGAATTCCCCCAGTTCCTCTTTGTCGTGAAAATATCTTGTCTCTCCATTAATTTTGAGAGACAGTTTTGCAGGGTACATCATTCTGGGTTGGAGGTTATTTTCTTTCAGGGCTTGGAATATTTTGCTCCAAGCTCTTCTTGATTTGATGGTTTGCATCAAGAAGTCTGCTGTGATTTTGATGAGTTGTCTTTTATAGGTAATCTGTTTCTTCTCTCTGACCACTTTTAATATACTGTTCTTGTAATGGATTTCTTAGATCCTGATTATTATATGTCTGGGTGTAGATCTGTTTTGCATGTAGCTGGCTGGAGTTCTGTGTGCCTCATTTTTCTGAACTTCACTTCCGTTACCTATGTTTGCGAAGTTTTCCTTAATTATTTCTGTGAATAGACTTTTTATTTCATTTGTATTTGTCACTGCATCTTCATTCACATTTTTTATTCTTAACTTATAAATCCTCTTGTCGTCTTCTAGCCTTTGTATCGTTGCTTCCTGGTTCCTTGTTATTTTTAAGAGATCCTTCCTTTTGTGATCATACATTGCAAATCTATCTTCAAGTTTTGAAAGTTTGTCTTTAGTTTCTGTTAAAAGGTTTTGCCAGCTTTCAATAGAGTTTTTAATTTCCTGATATACTCTTTGGGTCTGTTTCATGTATTCTAGATTTTGTTTATATTCTTCCAAAGGCTTCTCTCCTTTCTCTGGATTCCTCCATTCTTTCATTTGTGTCTACTTGAGGAATACCCAGGATTTCTTTTATTAATCTTCTTATATCTTGCTTCACCTGAGTTAGAATTTCAGATTTAAACTTGTCGATGAGATCACAGAAGTATTTCTTTTTTTCCAATGAGGCCATGTCTGATATTACATGTCTGCTGCCCTCAATCTCCTCTGCATTTGCCTCTCCTGGACTCACTTGACCTGGTTCGGCAGTTGGAGGTCTTTTACTGTTTCTCTGTCTTGTCATGTTTCTGGTCCCCTTAAGAGGGGTGGGTGGTAGAGGTATCTGGGCCCCTCGCACCACCCACAGTTTTTCTGCAGCACACTGGTTAGGGAAGTGCTGCCCCCCCCCAGTCCACTGCCAATCTGTGAGGTGCATGCTTTGACCCAGCCCCTCCCTCTACATCAGTCACCCAGTGGGTGCTTCAGCATGTTTGTGTGTTCCCTGGGGATGCTACTGGTTCAGGAGAGCCTAGTCCCTAGCTATTGGGTTACAACCAGGGGCCTGGCCTAGCCTGAGCAGATCCCACCAATCTGCTTTGGACCAGGAGCCAACGACTGACACTACCTCGGGTTTTGATTCAAGCCAGCCCTGCCTGACTCCAAAATGTCATCTAGCTAGTCATCCCACTCTGGGGAATCCAGTTCCCATCACTCACCAAAGTATGTGCAGCTCGACTCGCCGTTTCCACTCTCTGCCACAGTGCCTCCTCTAGCCAAGGGTCTTGAGCTCACCAACCCCGCTCTCAGCAGGGCCGCAACCTCAGCTCCATCATGAGTCGCCTGACTCTAAAACATGCCCAGTACAGCGACTGGAGCTTGCCCAGCTCCAGCAGCTCCAGCCCTCCATCCATGCATCTTCTTCTTTTCTTTTTCCTCAGTTTCTTTCTGGGTTGTGAGAATTCCTCTCCTTTTGTCTGGCTTTCTCCATGTTGTTAGATTCTAGCATCTGAGTTGTTTTTTTTTTCAGAGAGGCTCTCTATTGTGCTACCACTCAGTTGGCCATCTTGGATCTCCCATCCATGTTGATTTATCCTAGCAAGCCAGCAGTAGCATTTTAGTGAGGCAGTGGATAATCACAGTGTACCTGCACCTTCTAGCTGAGACCAGACTTACTTGGGCTGCAGCCATCAGTGCACCTACTGCAGGCCTGAGCCCAGCTAGGAGTCACCAGATGGAGCCAGCAGCTGCTCTGAGTTCTGAGCTCAGTCAGCCTCTCTCCAAGATGCCTCCTGGCCAATTGCTCTCTTCTGCGACAAGTGAGCCCTCAGCACTAACTGCCAGGCAGAGCAGTCCTTTATGTCCTCTTCTCTCCTCCACCATTGTGTCTCTCTGTGGAGGCTTCTGGGGTCTCCAGCCATCATCATCACCATGTGGCTGCAGGTTGGAACTGCTCCTCTCACCATTGAGTACCATTTCAGGGAGAAGGCACCACTGGCTACCTCCTTCTTCACTGAAGTTTCTCTCTTCACTCTCTTTATGGAATTTAACTCATACTTCATATCCTTCCTGGGTCCAGGGGACCCACTTCCCTCCTTGTCTTCCTCACGTTGTTATATTCATGTCTTGATGGCAACTTTCAGAGAGACTCTTTTTCTGCTGCTTACTGCTTTGCCATCTTGGTTCTTCCTCTCTCTAGGGAATATTCTTCATTCTAAGATTTGCTCTTAGTACTTTAAGTCTGACACCAAGACAAGATTAAATATAAAGACATCTTTTTCTACTAATTAGCTAATAAACTTTTAGTGCAATATAAAATCAATTGATGTCAATTAGCCAGTCTACTCAAATAGTATTAGCTAGAGGCACATGTCTTAGTTCAATCTCTCTATGACATATTTATGTCCTACAGGTATGATTTCTCTGTGCTAAAAAGAATAATTACATTTGCTTGAATTTTAGCAGCAACTCGGTAAAAATAGTGAGTTACTCCCTTGCTAGCAAATGTTGATTGACATACACTACCTTTAGACCAATAAGACTGTATAGAAATTATTTTCCCAGAGGGTCTTATAAATCCACAGTAAGTTACTGCACTTATTAGTACTCTAGCTGCAAATAAAATTCAACTAAAATATACTGCCAAGAAATTTATGTATGAAGTATGTGTAAAGGAGGTACTTCAGTTACTAGATGGATTATTCTACAGTTGTGGGTGTTGTTTTGCTTTGTTTTGTTTTGTTTTTTTGTACCAGGAACCAAACTCACAACCTCGTGCTTGCCAGGAAAGCTCTTATGCCACTGAGCTAAATCCCCATCCCCTCTTCTACAGTTTTTAATGTATGACTACTTTCTGCATATGATAATACATTTCCAAAGCATATTTGTGTTATTTCATTCAATCCTTCTCCACAATAACCATACAAAATGATAAAAGAAATCATTTATTTCACAATTAGGAATCAAAGAAACGTATCTTAGATATATTTCTAAGGACACAAACTCAGTGGCAAAGTTTGACTCAGGTGTTCTCAGTTAGGAGTTTTCCACTATAAAACATGGCCTCCACAAGCCAATGGTACTGTGATGGGTAAGAGTAGGCATCAATACCTGTTACACATCCCAAAGTGTGGCTGTGCTGACCTTGGCTTAAGCTGTAGGTGGGAAGGACCACACATAGCTCTAACAGGCTCAAGCTCACATACATCGCTCCAGGGCCTGCATCTGCTCTGACCCCAGCCATTGTGTCAGTCCAGTTCAAGGTCCCTGTGCTCCTTTCTTTCCTGTGCTAGTCATCATATAGATTATCTTAAAGCAATGACATTAAGGACAGAAGGCACTCTACTGCACAGCTTGAAGGACATGCATCTACAGATTGACCCTTCTGATCTTCACAACATCTCCCTCAGGCACGTCAAGATCTTTATCCTCAAGTGACACAAAAGGCAGCTGGAGCACCAGGAGGCCAAGATATTTGTCCAAGATCACAAAGCTGCTAAGTGGCAGGACAGAGCATAGAATCCATATCTCTTCATTGCAAGCCTATAGCATTTTGCATTTTACCACCTTTGACAGGATGACGTAGCATTAGTCTGCTCGCCTATATATTCATCCAACAAATATTTATGTTTGTCTTTTCATCAAACAGTTAATTATATACTATGCAGCAAGACACATAAGAAGGTTGTAGGGGCTAAAGAGGAAAACAAAAAAAGGTTTCTAGTCCCATAAAGTTTGTGGGGATAATGATTTAAGGAGATAAAAATTGTGATAGTTGATGAAAGCAAAATGAGAACGATTAAGAATATGAAAGGAGTCCTAGTTTCAAAGAGAATGTTAAAGAAAATTTCTTTAAGGTTACATTTAAAGCTTCAGCATAAATCAATGTGATGAGGAGGGAGGAAAAAGAGTGGTCCTTGAAGAGGGAAAAGTGCAAGGGCCCTAAGGAAGAAAATACCTGGGGACAAAGGTGATGTGACTAGGAGACACAGCTGAAGAGATATCCCAGAGGCAGTTTGTGATTTTCAATATAAACTGCAAAGAAGCAGCCACTGAAAGTTTAAACATGTGAATACTGATTTACATTTTTAGAAGCTCATTTTGGCTGCTGTCCAGTTCAGGAAATGAACTGCTGCAAGACAAGAATGACAGTGAGGAGACAACTTAGACCTTGAAAGTGTCCCAGGCAAGATGGTGGCTGTTATAGGAAGATGGCAACAAAGAATAACTGTGAAAGGAGAATGAGGCAAATCAAGGCCAAGCATATACTTTCAGCATCCTATCTCAAATTTTTAAAACAGGTTGGCTATCTCTTTATAGTTATTTGCCCATTACTTTGAGCCAAATGTAGAAGGTACTCTCTAAGTCTAAAGCCTACTGCAACCATCTTTCTAAGATTTGGACCCATGAAACAGGACCACAGCTAACTCAACCACTGAGAACTATTTCCTATAATCAGAGATTATTTCTTGTTTAGGGAAGTCCAATATCCAAAGAGATACTGGAGATCAAACCATAATACACATGCTTTTTATGTACACATGCTGTCAAATATTTCATCTCACCCACATATACATGCTTTCAAAGAAAAGATGACATTATCTGCAGAACAGCATGAATATACTTAGATAACTCCAGTACTTTATGTTAATTTAAAATGCAAAATTCCTTGCCATTTTCAATCTTAAAACTGAGCTGTATAGCACTTAATCATTTATGCTTGGACTTCCACAAAATGAGACTGAAAACTGAGAGGTGGGAAGAATATGTGGGAGAAGAGACAGAATCATATCACACATAAGTCACAGCTACTCTGGTGTGTGTTCTCCGTAAAACGACAAGGGCCATAATAGCCAGAGCTGGATTCCCATAGCATTGTCCCCAGGACAGGAACTAGCTAGGGGTACCAAGGCACTGGTGGAATCCTCTTTTATGTTTATATACAGATTGAAGCCTGGGAGAAGTCTTATTAAATTCTGGATCTTGCTTAGAGGCAAGCAGTTTGGGTTACACATCCAGTGAGTGTCAAAGCTTAGGCAGGAAGTGTGCAGCAAGAGAGGCATGGTCATGGGACATGAAACTCTAAACCAGAAGAATGTTTGAAAAGTTAGGGGCTATGACTAGGCAATCCCCAAAAATTTTAATGAGAAGAAAAAGGAATGTTTCTATGGAAACCAAGGAGGCTGCTCAGATCTTAAAAGGTCACACTGAACATCAGACAGAAACAAAGCCAAAGCAAATGGAAGGAGAGGCAGCTGGGACAACCCTAAGAGGACTATGTGGATGAGCATGTTCTTTCACAAATCCGAACGCCAGAATCCACTAGGTATTACAGAAACCATACAGGCAATGCATTAGGCTTTTAGTGGAAGGCTCTACTGTTAACATAGTCTGAATATTTTTATATAGCAAATCAAGGATGGGGTTTTCCTGGTGCATGGAATATAGGGAATTTATATTTAGCTTCTTTAAAAAATTTTTGCTCAGATATAAAAGAACAAATGCATACTGGTAAGGTAGAATGAAAGACCAAGATAAACATAAAGACTGAAAGAATTAAGGAGCTTCAAAATGGATTTAAGTCACTTGGCATAGTTTTATCTTTTGCTCCAACAGCTTTAACATTTTATTGCTGATTCACTGTTATTGATTATTAAGGAAGAAGTCAGGACTAAGTGGGCAACACAAAGATCCCAGAGAAGGCACTTATGATAGTCCTACTGGCTAGGTGTACCTCAGGATAGAACAATTAAAGACCTTGCACTAAGCTTGTCTAAAGCATGTTGATGGATGGCTCTGTGCTCAGCTGGGCTGGTCCCTGACTTGCCATAGACCTCATTCTGCTCTGTCCTAACAGGCATGATCCGTGGTTTGAATGGTGATTCAGAGGGCAAGATTATCATATCTCTGGTTGGAAGCAAGCCAGGAATAATAGTGAATTTCCTGGCCTACAGAATCAAGAGTTCAATGATCTTTACCAGCAGAAGAAATAAAACAAGGATTCAATAAAAGGTCTGAACTTGTGTTGTAAAAGTAAATAGGAAGGAGAATATATACTTAAGAGATGCTAAATTATCAAACAAGCAAACCCCAAACCAATCCATCTCCACAGATTTTAAATGTTAGCTCAATGAGTTAGTTCAAAAATTCTAATGTACGTCATGTTCCATCAACAGAGGCACAGCTTGGGAAGGTGACGATCAAGACCCACAACCTTGCTCTAAGCAAGGCGAACCATGCCATTTGGTGAAGGATACATTTAATACCTTTGGCCATACGTGAGAGAAGCAGAACAACTTAAGTATGCAGGCAAATAGTTAAGACAGTAAAAAGACTTAAAGTCATATTATACAGGACATTCAGCTCAACACAGGAAAAAGAAATGTGTTTTCCACTTTTCCAACACTGTTTCTTGTCAAATTTGGAGAAAGAGCAGGAGGAGGAGGAGGAGAAGAAAAAGGACAAGGAGAGGAGAAACACTTCTCTAAAGGTGACCCCTTGATAGAGCCCATGCCTCCTGCCCCTCCCCACACATGGGCCTAAAATGTGAAGCACGTGTGCTTGCCCCAGCCATACAAAAATATTCTATATTCCAGCTCCAAATTGGCTTCCAGTAGAACAGAACCAGCCAGTATTAG
The DNA here is from genome assembly GCA_004027455.1 of Hydrochoerus hydrochaeris. Taxonomy (NCBI): domain Eukaryota; kingdom Metazoa; phylum Chordata; class Mammalia; order Rodentia; family Hydrochaeridae; genus Hydrochoerus; species Hydrochoerus hydrochaeris. The sequence continues at coordinate 63,806 of PVLA01004175.1, read as the reverse complement.
GTGATGTGAATGAGAGAAGATACTTTCATCTGAAAAACCTTCAAATGATGACTTTTTTTTCTCTTTAACCACATTAACATTATTACAAACAGAATCTTGAAATCCTGACCCCATTCCCTGCAGCAAGCAGCCACCCCAGAGGGCCATCCTAGGAACAGTACAGTTCCTCAAAATACAGTTTTGGTTTTTAAAAACCAAAGCATAAAGTGCTAACATTACTTCTGTCTTTAGTAAAAGCTAAAATTAGCAAAAATTGTTTCAAATTGAAACCAGCTGTTTCAGAAGGAGCCACCAAACTACAGTCTATTATTTCCTCCTGAGGGTTCCCTGCCAAGCCCCAGTAGATTGCCGGTCTTTCCATCTCAGCAGTGTGTCACATCCTAATAGAGGCCCCAGAGGGAATAAAGAGTATTTTCGCCCATTCAGCATAGATAACCTTTTTTTTTTTTTTTTAAAAAAAAGAAAGATACTGGGAAGTAAGTAAAATTTAGTATTAGACATTAAAACCAAGTGCCTCCGAGTTACTCCTTCCTTCCTCACTATTTCAAATGTCTGAGCTAACATTCCTGCCAAAACCAAATAATAGCAATCAATCCAAGGTCTACTGGGTATTTAACATCTAATAGAGCAACCTCCTTAACCATTCTTGTGTGTTATGTATGATTTGATTCTGCAGATGTGAGTGTGAATCATTTGTCCAGGGTAGCTGTGCTAGCTTTAGGAGCAGAGTGCCTTAAGACTGCCGGCAGTCTGTGGTGTGCTGGGCTAGTTACCAGCTGCATGACTCTGTTTTCTTCATCTCAGAGTGAGAATCATCATCCCTTCATCTCAGAGTGAGAATCATCATCCCTGTCTTATAGAGAGTTCAGAAAAATTAAAGACAATCCATAGAAAGTGCTTAGCACAGGGCCTACACATACTAAGCAGAATTGATGTTACTTTCCATTATTGGGTGATGCCTTGAAACAAAATATCCTCAGGAAGTTTATAACTAGAGGTGCATCCGGAAGTTGCAAGTTATCAGGTCATGTAATAACCACTTAGGGATAGCCTGCTCTGTGCCAAGTTCTGATCCAGGGGCTGTGAGAGCATCAAGACTTAATGAGGCAAGCTCTGCTAGGGAGGTTTTGGGGCTCCTGGGGTAGGTACACAGGCAGATCAGAGGCAGGGGAGATGCTTTGGTGTAGAGAGGGCCCTAAAGAGTGTAGAGAGATGAACTGGGCTCCAACGAGAGTGAGGCAAGAGGCTAGGATGGCATTTCAGACTTACAGATGGGACCAAAGGAGAAGAGTGTGAGTTCATAAAAGGACAGTGTCAGTGTTGATCCATAATGGGAGATGAGGCTACCAAAGGACCATGGGCAGCAGTGGGAGCAAATATTGAGAGCTCAACAGTGGGAGCAAATATTGAGAGCTCAACAGACAGTCTCAGAGGAGGGATAGCCATCTCTGTGAAAAAGGCTCAGTGCCTTGCTTCTTAAGGATATATCAGTAGTATCTTCTAGTCTGTGTTCAATACCAGGAAGCCTTTGTTAGATCTGGTGCATCTGCAGACAAAGCCATGAGAACAGTTTGTAATAGCAAGTTACTCATATGGTATGAGTCCTGGAGGAAGATACTGCCAAGATTTTAAATAATTTGGTCAAGAATACACCTCCAGAATGGCTGTCTCAGACCGAGCCTAGGCCATATTTCTAAATAGAGCAAAATATACAGAGCCTTAGTCCAAGAATACAACATGCCATTTTTGAGATAAGAGAATGCAAGAAATAAACTAAGCAGCAATATGTTCTTAGGGGCAGAAAAAAAAATAAACTTTTACTCAAGATGGGCATAAGTGTTGATTTGAGCTTGTCCTGTGCTAAAAGAAAGCCTTCAGGTGTGGGTGTGTGCTAAAAAATGGTAGGTGACATTTACATCATTGGACTTGGCACCTTTGGCAACTGGGTACCACTAGGAAACTTGTCACTGAATTTGTATAATGGAATGTCAGTTTTATAAGGGACCACCAAGTGTGTGTAATCAGTCTTTTTCTATGTTATTTTTGTCAAGTGGCATTCACTCTCTATTTGAAATCTCAAATGTTAGTGAATTTAGACTTGGGAGCAACCTCATGACACCTTTGCTAGCTGGTTTTTGTTCTTGGGGATGGCTATTCCTATTGGAGAAATGCAGCCTCTCTTTTCCAACACTGTTTCTTATCAAATTTGGAGAAAGAGAAGAAAACTTTTCTTTTTCCTGTGTTGTTAATTGATTAAGAGAGAAAGAAAAATTGTTTAAAAATGGAACAATTATATATGCATTCATCTATAAACATAAAATTATATATGTTTATAAGATATACAAGTTATATATATGTATATATATACATATATATAATGTTATGTAACACATACATTAGGATATACTTCTGTGATATAATTTAGGTATGACTTAGTAACAGACACCTTCCAAGTCAAGGGCAAACTAGGTTGTGAAACACTGTTCTAAAGAAGAAATGGATTTGTGACTATCACATTTGGCCAGGATTATTAGAGTAATAGGTATGAGATACCCTCTTGCTTTGGCTCATTCTTAACACTCCTAGCAATCTCAGGTTGTCTCATCTTTGAAGTCTTCCTTGAGCCTCAAACCTGGACAGAAGCTTCTTGCAGCCAGAACTCACTAGGCACTTGAGTTTATAATCCCTGGTCTAGAAGCTGAGTCCGACAGACAAGCATGTCTATTGTACCTGAAGCGAACACAGCCTGACATCTCAGATACATGCCACAGTTACTGTCAGCACTCTGATTATATTGCCTCTGGGCCTTCTCCGATCAAATCAGCTGCAAAGTTGTCCTCATCCGCCGCTTGCAGATTGAAGTCACCACTAACCTTTGACTTGTCCATGCTCAGCTCTACCTCAGCACCTTTTCCTGTTTGAGTTCTTATCCCTCTTCAATCCATCAAGCATGAACACTCTGCCTGAGGCGCTCTCTCTGCTTTCCCCAGATGATATGGCATAGTCATGTGGCTCTAACTGCCATGCATATGTTAGGGACTCCTCTGTATCTTCAACCCAGATCCTTCATGACTTCCTGGAGCCACCTTTGTGAGCAGGATGCATGACAGTTCAGTGGCAATTCAATCTTAGCCAGTCACAGCTGCATCCATCAACCACTCCCTTCCACCCCATAGCCCTAATCTTCCAGAAGCTCTAACACAAATGTACAGTTGTCCTAGTCAGGAACCCAGGTTCTATCTGTGATAGCTCTGCAATATCAACTTGGCCAGGCTAAACTACATTCCCCAAGACTCTCCTTCCAGTATGCTTCTAGTTTGGGTGGGTTGCAAGGAAGATCTCTGAAGCCAAGAGGAGGATGGAAGGGAGGCATGGCCATTTCCTAATAATACAAACCTAGATGCTGCTGTGAAGGAACCTGGCAGATATAATTAAGTCGAGTTCAAAGGAATTATTCTGGGTGGGCTGAGAATCAGAGAAGGCGCAGAGTGAGAGGAGAAAGAGAGGAAAGGAGAAAGAGGGGAGTGGGAAGAGGGGAGGAAGACGAGAGACAGAGAGGAAAGTAAACGGAGGGTGAGGGGAGAAAGAATACTGAAGGACTGAAAGAGATTGACTCTGACCTGTGGGTGCTATGGAGTTCCAGCTTTCTCAGCCAGCCCTCATCTGTATTAAGCCAATTTCTTGTAATAAATCCCTTGAACACATACATATCAAGATAACCTATTTACTTGCTTTGTACCCACTTACTCTGCTTACCTAGTTGAACATAGACACTGCTTTATCTTTTTCACTTCAGCCCAACTGAGTTAGTTCTATTACCCAAATTTTTCTGATTTAATCCTTCCTTTACAGGAACATCTTTTTTTTTTTTTTCAAATAGAACTGTAAATGAACTGTAATGCTTCATTCGATGAATAATTGTTGGGTATCTACTATATGCCAAGTGTCCTACTAGAAAGATTCAGAGATGTAAACTAGATAGTTTAGGTTCTTGCTGCCTTAGAGAGAATTAACATCTAGATTAGCCAGCTGTGCAATGACTATCCTGTGCACTGAGAGGTACAAGAGTGGCAGAACTAGGATTGGCAAATAGGGCTTTGCTCCAGGACAGTGATCTTCAGGTAGCCCTAAAATGAAGTAATATGTAATTTTAAGAGAAAACATGATGCACTTAAAGCCTCTTCAGTCCCAGATACACCGTTAGCAGCTGCTAGGGTGGCAGGCTTTACTAGCTCAGATTAGAGGTCACAAGAGTTCTTACATGGGGGTATGGTGGACTTTCAATGCTGTTAGACTCTTTTGTTTTAATGATAAAGCATTTTTCTGCTACTTGCTCCAGGATACAAGTTAGGACCTACAGACTACTATGGGAGCCAACAGGAAAGGCCAACCCAAACCTTCAAATCAAAGAGCAAATGAAACCAAAGGAACATTTATCTACTCCCCTACCATCACCATCAGAATTACTTCTATCTCCAGTAAGGGACAAGGATACACTGTTAATCTGCTTTCTCTGAGCAGGTGAGGCTGACAAGTCACCAGTCCCAGCAATGGGGTGATTGGTTTGCAGGAATTCATGACTCTACTTGAAGCAGTTCTGCACTCCCCCATCCAACTGCTCTTCCTGTGGTGGGGTGGGCCAGTGGACCCAAGGGCCTTTAGCCTGAGTCATGTTGGGACTCTGGATGCTTCTATAGTTTCTCCTAAAGAAATCTGATTCCCAGAGTAGGAAGCTTCTCACAGCCTTGCAGCAGAGCATGGAGTGCTTCCAAGGTTTGATGTGAATATTTTTGGTCTGGTAAATTCCATTAAAACAGCACCAAACTCTACCTCTCTAACATAAGCATATACTAGACAATGTGGTAAAAGATTAACCTCCTGATAGGTAGAGCTACAACATACCAGGAGCAAGACCCAGATTATGGTAATGGAAACTTCTTTGTACATCTTTAACCTACCAGTCTCCACTGTATCACTTCTAAATTGAATGAACTCAACATAAGGTCATTATCCTGGTCATATGGCAAAATTGAGCATCTGACAACATTTTAAAAGCAATAATTCAAAGCTCAAGAATTAGAGCTGGCAGGAGGCATTTTTTTTTCATGTAATTGCAGCTTTCCCACAGAGCTGGATCCTGTGCAATAAGAGGGAAAAGGATAAGAAAACACATTTCTAAAGACTCCCAGCATTCTGTTGTACCTTATAAATCAACTGGAGACATCCCTTTGATAGAAACAGGATCAACAGACGAAAGAAAATCAAGTCCTAGGGAGACTCATGCCACTCACTGTGAATGTAACTCAGAGGTTCGTTCCCCTCCAACCCTTATTCTGGCAAACCAATGCAATGAAATGCTGTGTAGACATGTGATATGCACACAGATTCTTTTTCATGAAATATCAGGTATAACTTCTCTTTGATGTATTAGGAATAAGAGTGCTAATGACTGCATTTTGGGTGGATCTTGGAACAGACAGGACAACAGTGAGAAAAGTGGTAAAATCTAAATAAAGTCATTAGTAATACAGCACTGTGAAATCAAAACATGGGTTATACATGGAGATTAGACCCACTTCCAAGCCAACTGAGACAGGCTCAGATCCTTGCTGTTGTAGGACTGAGGTCCCTGTCTTCTTGTTGGCTGATGGCCAAATGTTGGTCTCTGTTTCTAGGGACCACCCTCAGATCCCTACTATAAGACTCTTTCCTCAGGCAGTCATAGCAAGGCCCACCATAAAAATCTTGCTTTGAATTACTCAAAGCCAATTGATTAGGGACTGTGGTTACATCAACAAAAGTACTCCACCATCTAATGTACCAAAATCAAAATGCTATTCCATCACCCTTCCATAATCAATGCTATTCATGGCCCCTTCTCTTGCCATAAAAATCCCATGGCAAGAGAAGGGGCCATGAACCCTGCAGTCAACTTGAAACTCTGTCTAGCACAGGTACAATGTTAATTTCTTACCTGTAATCATTATACTATTATTATGTGAGATGTTTACAAGTGGAGAAAAAGTAAAGTATTCCTGCAGGGCTTCTAAATTTCAAAATATAAAAATTTAAAATATAGAAGTAAAAATCATGTGCTTCCAAGTAACATGATTATCTGGTTTGTGCTACTATGTTGAATTTATAAAATGAGAAAGACTTATGTCAGGACCACAAACTTCTCTGAAGTCACATGCCAGATCAAATCATTGGGATAAGAACTAAAGAACACTGCACCACCACTTCTTTATCTTCAAAAAAAGGTGATGATCCTGAACTTTAAATAACCCTTCCAAAAAGGCAAGATGAAAGTCTATTATATATTTATAGTCAGTATTTATTTCAAGCATCAAGATTTGTTGAAGAACTACTCCTGATAATCTTAATCTGCTTTATGTTTCTTCACAATTGTCTGTGGGCCTTTATATTTCATATGGCTTCTGATACTCTATGCTATGGTGCAGATCTCTGATGTCTCTCAAAGGTCATGCATTGAAGGGTTGGTCCCTAGCTGAAGGTGCTATTTGGAGGAGGTAAAACTATTAGGAGGTGAGAGCCAAGAAGGAAGAAGTTATGCCACTGGAAGCATGCTCCTGGAGCACTATTAAGACTCTGGCCCCACCTACCTTTTGCCTGTTGTTTTCTGGCCTCCGTGAGGTGAGCATCTTTGGTCTGCCATATGCTCCCCAATATGACATTCTGCCTGGCCCCAAAGCAACAGAGTCAGCAACTATGACCTGGGCAGAAATCATGAGCCAAAATAAATCTTCCCTCCTTTAAAGTTGTTTGCCTCAGGTATTTTGTTACAGCGACAGAAAGCTGACTAACACCATTACTATCATAAGCAAGTCTCACATTATATACACATGTACACATGGTCTCTATGCAAATGCTAAGTATCAAGTATGTTAACTGGAGACAATAATTATGCTAGTTAAATTGTAAGTCTATGTGTACTATAATATCAAAGGATAAGATGTTTTGCCAAGTTATTTAAGGTATTTTGGATATATAAAATTTCACAAAAGTGGGTTATTTGAATAAAATTCTTGTCTTAGTACTTTTCTCTTGTTGCTAAGATAAAAATACCCAAAACTCAAAGTTAAAGGAGGAAAGGTTTAGTTAGCTCATAGTGGAAGTTTAAGTCCACAATCAGTTGGCTCCAAAGCAGGGTAATATGGCACAGGGGCAACAGTTCAAGGTGGCAGAACACAGCAAAAGCAGAAGAGCAAAAGAGGCAGAACAAGCCTGTTTTTCTCCCTTACACTGCAAACAGGCTACCTGCCCTAGGGTGGGTGTAGCACTCACATCATCTCTGTGCCCTCCTCTTGTGCACAATGATGATGTTTACAAACTGAGGACCCTAGACCCTGCTGAATCTCTTAAACTTCTAAATTTCTCAAGTTGACAAAATGTATCAACAATTACAGTTTTAAATTTTGAAAAGTGCCTTTTCAAAAAGTGATACATAACAGAAACTAAACAACTCTGAAAACATATATTCACACTGGGAAATGTCTATGTTCCATCACAGAATATGTATCAAAGCTTAAGGCCTTATTTTGTTGCTGTCTGTAAGAAATTATTGTAAGTGTCAAACAGAAAAACTGTTGTTCATGAAACAGTCCTCCTCAACATTTTATATTAAAGGTGGAAAATAAAGAGTAAGAAGTCTATTACAGATAATTTTAATAAAGGGATAACTTTAAAATACTTATTTTGAAGCTGGGTGTGGTGGCACATGCCTTTAATCTCAGCACTGAGAAGGCTGAGGCAGGAAGATCACTGTGAATTTGAGACCAGCCTGAGCTACAAAGTCAGCTCAAGGCCAGCTTGAACTGCATAGTGAGGCCCTGTCTCAAAAAGACAAAATAAAATAAAATAAAATAAAATAAAATAAAATAAAATAAAATAAAATAAAATAAAATAAAATAAAAATTTACCTTGAAATATTGCAGATTTGCTAATTATCAAAAAATTCAATTATATAAACATACAGGCAGAGAAAACCTAGCAAGGTCAATAACTGATAAAACAGAAGGTTTATCATGGTGACTTTCAGACAAGGAAGATAACTTAGTTTTGGATCAGAAAAGAAAGAGGCAGAAAGACCAGTATGATGAGCTATCAGTGAGTAAGCTAGAAATAAGTGTACTGTCCAGGGGCAGCAACTAAGACATTGAACTGGCCAGTGTCAGTGAGGGCATAATTATAAGGACCCTGGTCTAAATGTGGACGTGGGGACTGAGGCTGGTGTCAACTTCCTCACATGGCAGACATGGGAGACCAGCACAAACTTTGAGAGACACAGCAAATGAGATGGGGGTGGGAAGTATACAGAGAAGCACAGGATAAGTAATGTGGTCACAGGAGTTGAATAAACTATTTCCAATTAACCATACTGTAGCTTGCAAAAATTCACTTTTTCAACAAATCTGTTATTAAACGTTTACCACAGACAAGTTACTGTACTAGACTTTGGAATACAAAGATGTCTAAGATGTGGACTTTGCTATTCTTACGAAGCTAGCCAAGCTAGACAGGCATACAAAGTACAATTTAATGTTCACGATGACAATGGCCAATATTTACTAACTCCTGATGTAAGATGACAAGTTAGGACTAGAACCCTCTAGAGAAATTCTAGAGCTTACATGCTTACTAACTTGGAACTAGAGTTTGAATATGACATGAAAGGATGTTGAGGGACTTATGCCCATTAGCTGGTAAACTAGACTACCTAGATTCTCCACAAATACCTATTTAGAAACAACTGCCTGAATTGCAGCCATACTTCTGTGGCTTTTAATCACTGCCATTTCAAAGTAAGAATTTCAAAGTCAAAATCAAATTTTCCAGATGGCTCAATATTGTCACGATGTTAGTTCTTTCTAGTGTGGTCTACAGATTCAACACAATCACAATTAAAATCACTGCAAATGAATAGTCGTTTTTGTGACTATTCACAAACTGACCTTAAAGTTTATGCGAAGAGGAAAAAGGTCCAGAGTAACCAACACAACTTTGAAGGAGAACAAAATTGAAAGAGTGATACTACCTGACTCTGATTTACTATATAAACTACAATAATCAAGACAGTTTGGAATTAGTAAAGTTTAGACAATGCGCCAATAGACAAGATGGAACAGGACAGAATGAGACAAATAAAACAGGACAGAGAGCCCGAAAATACGGACCCACATAAATATAATCAATTGGCCATGGTGGAACCCAGGAGGCTGCACAAAGAAGCAATTCATCCGCCCTCTTGGTAAATGCCTTCCTCAGGCATGAGCCAGGGGGAGACCCAGTAGTGTCTCCTGTGAGCCTACTGGTGTGCATGCTTAGAAGCAAACATCCCACCCCCCTCATTAGCAACTTTGGGACAGAGGTCTAAGCATCTCTTGAGAGGATGACTGTATGCAATATAGCAAATATGGGGGGGGGTCTCCTCTATCTTCTGTTTGAAAGCAAATGTTGTTTTCAGTTTTGTTTCATTATGATTAATTGCTTTACTCTATTCAATATTCTCTTTCGATTGTTTTTATAATGTTCTGTCTTTGGTTTGATTTTGCTATACCTAATTGACTAGACAACTATTGTGAAGATAATGAAATATACTATGGTACCTATTACTGTTATCCCGGTAATCTGCTGTGAAGTTCTGTACCAAATTCACCACACTGTCTCAATTGGCTTTGTTCTGTCTTGTTCTGTTGTATTTCTACCACCTTCAAAATAAAAAATGAATAAATAAATAATCAATTGAACTTTGGCAATGGAGTGATGGCAATGCAATGGAGCAGATATGAGTCTTATCAACAAATGATGCAACAACAACCAGACATTTGCAAAAGAGAAATAAATGAACCTAGACCCAAACTTTACATATTTCAGAAAACTAACTCAAAATGGATTAATTTAAAACAAACTAAAAAACTCCTAGAACTGATAACTCAGGAGAAAACCTACATCACTTTGACTTTAGCAACTACTTTTTAGATACAGCATCCAAAAGCACAATCTGAAAAATTTAAAATCTGGACCTTATTGAAATAAAAAATTCTGCTCTGCAAAAGACATTGCCAAGAAAATAAAAAAAGAAACCAAAGATTGTCAGAACTTATTTGTGAGAAATGTATTTGGCAAAGAATCATTATCCAAAATACACAAAAATTCTTGAAACCCAACAATAAAAAAATAACTAACTTGATTAAAAATGAGTCAAAGATCTTAAAAGATGCCTCACTAAAGAAAATATATAGATGGCAAATAAGGATATAAAATATGCTTCAAATCATATATTATCAAGGAAATGCAAATTAATAAAGAGATCCTACTACACACCAATGAAAACGGCCAAAATCTGAAACAATGACAATACCAAATGTTGATGAGAATGTGTAGCAATAAGGATTCTCCTTACTGCTGGAAATCCAAAATAGCACAGCTATTTGGGAGACAGTTTGGTGGTTTCTTACAAAACTGGACAGATCCTTACCATCCTATTCAGGAATTAAGTTCTTTGGTATTTACCAAAAGGAGCTGAAAACTTATGTGCACACAAAGGTTTGCACATAGATATTTATAGCAGCTTTATTCATAATTGTCAAAACTTGCAAGCAACCAACATGTCTTTTCCTAGGTCAATGGGTTATCTGTAGAGTATTCCAGAAAATGGGCTATTCAGCAATAAAAAGAAATGAGCTATCAAAGCAGGAATAAACAGGAAAGAGCCTTAAATACCAAGTAAAAGAAACCAATCTGAAAAGGCTAAATACTGCAAGATTCCAAGTATATGATATTCTGGAAAAGAAAAAACTGGAGAAAATATAAAGCTCAGTGGTTTCTGGGAATGGAGGGGGGTTAAGAGAAGGATGATTAGGCAGAGCATGGAGTTATAGGATAGTAAAACTATTCTGTATGATACAATAATGATGGAACATATATACATTTGTTCAAACCTATGCAATGTACAACACCAAAAATGAACCTTAAGGTAAGCTGTGGACTTTGGATGATAATGGTGTGTCAGTGTCAACTCATTAGTTGTAACAAATGTAGCACTCTGGTGATGGATGCTAATAATGAGAGGCCATAAACATGTGAGGGTAGGTGGAGGCATAAGAAACCTTTACACCTTCTGCTCAATTTTGTTGTGAATCTAAAACCGACCTAAAAAACAAAGTCAATTTAAAAAAATAAAAAGCCTCTTGATCATTTACCATTTATACAAGTGCTTCATAACCTTTTCTTGTATACTCTTTCTAATAAAATACATTTCCATGATGGAACTTGAATACAAATATCCCATTATACTTTCACTGGAAACTCCATGAAAGCAAGAATTTAAGGCTCAGTGCTTGGCACATTTATCCCATCTAAGATGAACCATCTGTTTGCACACAAACTAAGAAAAATGCTGCTAAATTAACCATCATGTGATAATTTGTCAAAAAATTGTCACGCATCTACATAAAAAATAAATTGTTTGATACCTTTACATACCCTCTTTGACTCTTCTAAATCATTTTAACTCAGCTCATGTCTATGCTTTACTGCATCTGACGTACAACTGTTGTTTCTGGGACATTTTTCCTAGCTATTCTACATTCAGTATGCCAGTTCTGAGGTGAATACTTTCTTGTTCTTAGCTGGCACCACATCAGAAGGCTTAAGTAACTAAGACTCATCTTGTTTATCTAAAAGTTGACTAAAGTGACACAAAGGATAGCAGTTTTCTAGTTGTGCCAACAGAACTACAGCAGGTCACTACAGTTTATTCTTTACCATGCACAACCTATAATCGGGGGGGGGGTACTGTAGAGCTCTGAAACAGCTTTACTGAAACAATTTTGAGTTATTTCTGGTTTAGTTTGGCTGAAGTGTGTGCATGTGTACAGATGCACAACAACATTTTAGGGGGAGAATTCTTAGGAATTGTTTTGCTCTTTAAGATTAAATTATGGCTGCAATATCCAGCCACTCACAACTATGCAGCGTATCTGTGTAGTAACTGCTTTTTACAGTCAATGCTTATGTCTTTGATTTCTTTAACACTTTTAAATTTAATATTTTAGAAAGGTTTTAGCACCTTCTAAAGAATATTGGGCTTTAAATCAGCACTTCCTATACAACTAAGTTCATTTTTCTCTAATTAAATTACAGATCACTAGAAAATAAGCAGGTACAACAGTTCAAAGTAAGCAAGTTTGATGAATTCATGTTCTTTCCCTCAACAATCCTCTGCAACTTACAAATTGGACACACCAACTTTTTACTGCTTTGAAATTCCTTTCATCTTTTCCACTGGATCCACCATTTTTTCTACTTTAGTAGCATAAATTATCATTTGGGAGGTTAATACTTTCACCACACCTTTGTAATACAACTTTACCTATTTAACATTCTGTCTCAGTCCTCCAAAGCTCTTGGTTATTTCTTCACAAATGATAGAAACTAAGGTGAATCCTTTAACAAATTATTTGTCCCCTAATACCAAACTTACATCTTATCATTGTTACTTTAACTTTCTGTGTGTACAGAGCCTTTTGCATTGAATCATGTATCACAATTTAGTATTTTTGAAGATCTTTCTTATTCAATTAAACTCAACTGTGCATTGCTAATTCTGCAAACACACACACATACAACTTCATATATACATACACATATATACACATATTGATAAAATGCTATGTCCACATTTGCACAAACCTGGGTAACAATAAAAATAATTAGTGTCCAACCAATTAGATATATCTTAATTTCAGAGCTACTAAAATGTTGAGATAGCTGGGTATGGTGGCCATGTGCCTGGAAGGCTAAGGCAGGAAAATCTTGACCCTTAACTCAGGTCTGCAACATAGCAAGACACTGTCTCATAAATAAATAAAAGTAAGGAGTATGATGGTGGTGGGGGTGGGGGGTAAAGTACATCTCAGAATCAATGGAACACATAAGGTATAAATGAATACTCTTTTAGGTAAAGAATAATTTCCAAAGATCACACCAGAAATTCCTATCTATACCAATGCTATTAAGAAATAGTCTGTCCCCTCAGTTTAATCTGGATTGGCTTTATTACTTGCTTTCATCAATAGAAGATGACAGAAGTGATGTTCTGAGACTTCAAATTGATGTCTTAAAAAAATCTTCCATCCGTTTCCTCTTGGGAACCCAGTTACCACAAAGTTAAGAAGCTTGGGTAGGTGAGAGGTATAGCTCAGTGGCACATTCCACTTTTAGGAAGCATGAGACCCTGGGTTCCACCATTACTAACACACATAGCCACACAGACAGGCACACAAGCTTGGGCTAAGGTAGAGACAGGGGGTTGGAAAAGTATGATCCAGTGGGTCATGTGAAAGAGTTTAAAAATAAGAAGATATGATAGAAACCTTATGATCCCACAAAGCTATGAAGCCTAAATATATATACTTACCAGCTGTATTTATTTCCAGGTTGCCCCAGGAAAGTACCACAGACTAAGTGGGTTTTAGCAACAGAAACTTATGTTGGAACTCAGAAATCCTGAATAATCCTGAATAAACCTAGTTTACTTACTTTTAGTTATTTGTTCTTATCACTGATGGTAGAAGTCATTTAGCTAGACAATAAATTATGAAACCCTTACTAACTTTCCTACAGCTAATACTCTGATGCATGCTTACAAAGATAATGATTGTCTTGTTTTTCAGAATTTGGAGGTAGCTTTGTTTAGCTTGAACTGATTGATATCATTAGCCATTTTTTCCTGGGTCTGTGCCTAGGATGTTGGGTGACACTTTGACGTCAGAGGGCCAAAGTCGACCTATAGAACATGTTAATACAGCCATTTACTGAACATGGAAAATCATGAAGTTTGATTATACAGACCACTGATTATTCTGTCCCTCCCTACTTCAAACTGCTTTTCCCCAATGGGAGAGCATAACCCCATAACCACCTATAAACCCTATGTTCTGGGAGGCTGATTTGAGATCCAGGTCTCTTGTCTCAATCTTTCTAAAACAGAAGAATCACCTACTCTATATGAAAGGTTTAATAAGTTCCAATTCAATAAAATATCAAAATCCTTTGAAAAAATATTAAACCTTATCAAATAACAAAATATAACAAATTCTATTTGGATACACGGCAACTTTATAAGATTAAGCATATCCATGAGATTGTCTTTGTATGTTTACCACTGTTACATTTTCATTAGCTTTAGTTACTTCTTATGGTTAGTCATCACTATTTTTAGAAAGAGAGGACAGCATAAGACATTAAGACAAAACAAGAAAATAGGAGAATCTCTATTCTTTCTTGCATTACACCTCTATACACTGATATTCTCAGCAGGGCATCCTCAGTGAACTTCCCTTATGTGTCCTCCTTAACTCTAGCAGGACCTACGTTAAAGGTTTACTGAACACAGAAGAGTGAGCAAGCCAAAATTCCCAGTTAGAGGTAAGGAGAAATTCTTTTAATCTGATTGTTATATGCAACTCAATGGAAAGTTGGCCCTACGTGAACAGGTTCAATCAGCATTCTTGTCCAAACTTAGAAGTTCCTAAGTTTCAAAGCCAAAAGCATAAAGTAGTTCCCAAAATGTTGTGCTCATACACCTGAACACAAATCCAAGTGCCTATTCAGATCTACACAATAAATAATGGGTTAGCAAACCCTATAGGTAATTCCAATACACACTGAAGTTTGAGAATCTGTAGTCTAAACCTTCCTACTGAGCTATATGCCTAGCCCTTTTTAATTTTTTTTTAATTTTGAAACAAGAGTCTCTTGAAGTTACTACATTGCCCAGGCTGGGTTCAAAGTTGTGATTCTCCTCCCTCAGTCTCCCAGTCTCCCAGAGTGTTGGGAAAACTGGCATATGACACCATATCCAGCTAATCAGCAACCTTTAAAAATGAAAATGCTTTTGTTTTGTGTTTCACAAACTAGCTCACTCAGATAATGTGAAGTACTGGCTAATTATTCCAGTGGTGTCTGCTTCTAAGCATTAAATAATTTGCCAGTGTTTTTTTTTTTCTCTGTAATATCCCCCATTAAAAAAGCAAATTAAAAAAAAAGCTACAATTAGTTCTTTGCAATCCATACTACCTATGTTAAGAGCTTTAGGTGAGCATTATATGTGGGGCTGATTTAAATGACCCTTATTGTTATAGAAGAACAGACAGAATAAAAGTTCATATAAATCTTCCAGACACACAATTTAATGATTTTGCCAGACAGTCTAATGAGATAGAGACAATCATGGGATCTTTGGCTTAAAGCAATAAAATGTATTATGACCTATCACGTGGATATCCACAGCCTGTAAGACTCAGCCTCAGGATCATATGAATCTGTAGTCCCAGCTACTCAGAGGCTGAGATAGGACTGCTTGGGCTGAGGAATTTGAGGCTAGCCTGGGAAACCCCTCATGACTATCTCTAAAACAAGACAAAGACAAAAAAAAAAAAAAAAAAACCAAAAAACCCCCCAAAACCCCCATCTTTTCCTGACTAATTGCAGTCACAACATTCACTGGCACATCTTGATTTTCTAGTCTAGATAACCTAGCACTAGGTGAACCCAATAAAGCCCACCCAAACCTTGGTAGAGTAATTTACCAATGACCTTTATGGTTTGGATCAGATATTTCAGTTGGGTCAGGCAGATAAGTATATTATCTTCTTCAAGACTCTAAACCAAGAAAGATAGGCGGGCTTTGCCAAATAGTTATAGGAACTGAACCAAAAAAACCAGTAAATTCTCTGGAGTTTCCTGGAAATCATGATGGGGTACTCCTGAGTTGAAGCAATGGGAACAGAAGGTAAAAGGAATGAGGAAAGACTCAACACTGTGGCATATGCTTGTAATCTCGGCACACTGGAGAGAGGATCATGAATTTGAGACCCATCTGGGCAGTTTAGTGGAGTTTGAGGTCAGCAACATAGCAAAACTTTGTCAAAAGACATAGATGGACAGATGGATGGGTGGGTGTACGGACCGATGAATTAGATGGATAGATGGGAGGAAGAAAGGAAGGAAAAAAGGAAAGAAGGCAGGAAGGAAAAGGTAGGGAGGCAGGCATACAGGCTGACAGAATACAGCAGAGATGCAGAGGGAGAACAGAGAAGGGAAGTGTACCATCTTAGAGCAGCCAGGCCCTTGCTGGATTGCTAGCCTAGTCCAGTCCAAACCAGCCTGGCCTGGCCAACAGCTCCACTACAGATCCTCTCTGCTCCAGCCCACCTGCTATTCTTGACAAGCACAGGGGCTAAGCTGTAGCATAGAATCACCCTTAAATGGGGGCAGTAAACACTTTTGTATTCCCTTGTCTACAGATGCATAATGAAGATACAATGTTTCCAAGGTTAATTAAATGGATTACTGTAAAGGGTGAACTCTATTTTCTTTTTAGAAATGATCCATCTGCTTATCAATATTTTCTAAGTTAATTAATTATGGTGCGGAAAGTCTTCCAAGCAGACACTTTTAATTAATCCTTAATTATGAATGCCCGAGTATGTCCTATAAGTGTGCAAAAATACGGTGTATGGAAACAAAGAAAAAAAGCAAAAATAAGGACAAACCAGTCTTGTCTTGATGCTTCATAAATTTATCAAATATTATAAATATCTTACCTTTATGGTATTTTTCAAAACAGTGAGAACATATACAAATCATGACATACTTCTTAATTTTTTCTTCTTAAATGTTGCTAAGAGACTGTCTTTTTCAAGGCTCAAATATACAGATTTTTCCAAATTTAGGAAACAGGCAGACTTGCAAAGAAGCTTCAAAAAGGCAGCCAGATAGAAGTAAAAATTTATTTGATAATGATCAACCCACATTTCTCAAGCTCCCTGTAACATGTTATTGAATGCTTGAGTGACTCACACAAACTTCAAAATTTGTCATTTCTGGTTGTATGGCAATTTGCTTTGCTAGTTTACACACTTTCAAGTTTGTGATCTCTGAACCCCTTACTGAAGAGAGGAGGGAAGAGATTCAGCCTTCCAACACTAAATTGGAGTAAGTCAATTAGGAGTTCATTGAAAGGCCTTGGATACATCATGATTTCTGATGAGTAGTCAAGGGATGCCCATCACCATTGGGGATAAAATGTAATCAAAAATCAATATATGGAGCTGGGAAACATAGCATGTATTGATAGTAACACATGCAATTACAGAAATATTCATGTTCCTTAATTTGGAAAAGAGGGCATCCAACATATCATGCTATTAAACATATAAAGCTCACATAGCCCCAGTCCTCACAGGGTTTACACTCCAGTTCAACTCTATCTGTAAAACACTACAAGTCTTACACAGTACTAAAATCTGAGTTTACAAGGAACTGGGTGTCTGTGTCCACCCAATATTCTGATGTTAGAATCCTAACTCTCAATGTACTTGGTACTAGAAGGTGGGACCTTTGGAAGGTAATTATGCCATGAGGGTGGTGCCCTCATGAATGAAATTAGGGTCCTCATAAAAGAGACCCCAAAAACTTCCCTATTCTCTTTCTCCCATGCTGGAGCACAGTGAACCAATTAACAATTCGTAACCTAGAAAAGGGCACTCAATGGAAACTGACCTTGTTGGCACCCTGATTTCAGCCTGCCAGCCTTCAAGAATGTAAGAGATAAATTTCTGTCTTTTATAAGCATGAAGGTTGTAGGTTTGTTACGGCAGCCCAGTTTTATCACCTGGGCAAACCATATAATATTTCTAAATATTGATCTCATGAGGTCCAAAGGGGAAAGGCTCATGAAAGGTGGGGTTCTGCCTTCTGAATATCTTCTACATGGCCAACATGTCTTCACATCACCTAACTCCATCCTCACTCCAGTTCCTGATTTTACAAAAAGGGAACTGAGGCCAGAAGAGGGAACTGGCCACTGTCACAGGAAAAATAGTACAGGAAGGATTTAAACTCCAGTCTCTAGTTCAAAGAATTCTTGCCCAACTGCCACACTGATCTCACTCATTCTGTTTCCAGTGTCCAAGGACAAATATGAGCATCCTCTTCTCAATTCTCCCACATATTTCTATCTCCATATGCTGTGATATAATTTCTAAGACACATCTCAGATCTTGTCTTTTCTACCAAACTCTCTGGCCTTTCCTTCCTTATCACCACCACCCCACTACCACAAAATTCAGAGATGTTCTTGGAACATACATAACTTGAAGGCTAAACATGTCAGTCATCCACTTCTATTTCCACATAATCTGATATGTTTTTGTGAGATGCAGTTTGCCTGAAACAGAGCAGAGATTCCAGTCCTCCACAAGTCTGTGCTTTCTAATAGCTGTGGAAAGCATTCAGTTGCACAATGAATATTAGTTTTTTCTGATACCATATGTTCCTAGTGGGCACCAGCCAAATTACCAAAGCCACTTTTTCAAAACCCATAGGAGATGAGTTTACATTTATAATGAAGGAATGAAAATTATCAGCATCTGATTCCAATTAGTTCTAGTATTTCTATTTTTAAATGTCTTGAATTAGAGGAAAAGACTGTGTATCATTAATAATGGAACTTGCTGTCTAGGTTCATAAAAAAGCTTACTATTTCACAAATGAAATCTGAAGCAAGTCAGAGAAAAACCTGGCAGTTTGTGCCTTCAGGCAACAGAAGCCTTTTAGGTAAAATTATATTTCTCTGCTGATGGGAATTGCCAGTAGTACTTGCTCCAAAATTATATATATATATATCTTTATAGAAGGTACCTCTATAAAAGTGCAGACATACTAATCCACACACACACTTACCATTAAAGCTATCAAGTCCAATTATAAGATCAAAGCTGTTCTCCAAGTAAGACAGATCCCTAACAGGTAAAGAACATTGTTCCTATACATGACAGCCAATTAGTAACTATTAAAATGCTTTAAGGTACTATGGTAGAAAGTCCCTGACAGTAACTTGGTGGGAGTACTTCTGATCTAGTCATCCCTGAGGCTCTGAATGCCACTGGCTCTTGAAGCTGCACAGAACAAGGGCAAAAAGATTTGGGTTCCAAATTAAGGCAAGAAGTACAAGTTCTACCATCTACTAATACTGCTATAGTCTTCTAAAACCAGAATAAAAAGGGATGCCCAAGTAGGAAACAAATGAAAAATATCTGCCACATATTTCACTTATCTTAAAAGTGCTCCTCCATATTTCAGAGGAATGACTAACCAATGTATAAAATGTTTAAATTAACCCTTTAAAATTAGGATTTTTAAGAAAGTTTACAAAACCAGAGAATTTCTGTTTTTGGATTCTCTGGTTTTGTTTGGGACTATCCAACATTAGACCATTGTCTCAACAAAGTAGACCATTTTCTCAACACAGTTCACCATCCCAAGAATCCTCAACCTCTTTAGCATGATTTAGTATGAGCCAAAGTTCCAGTAGGGTAGCCTCATTTTTGGCTCCGGCGGTCAGAATCTTGACTCTTCCTCTTTTTGGCTGTAAACTTGGACAAGTAATTTAGCCTCTAACAACCAGATCTTTATCTATGGTAACCATCTTGGCTCAAAATTACTTTAGGATAAATGAAAAAAACACATGTATAGCACTTAATTTACTGCTGGCACATAACTCACTGAGGCACTCATGACTGTAATAATTATTACTATTTGGAATGGCAGAATAATAGTGGAAACAAAACCAAGGACACCTGCTTTAGATGGAATATCCTCTCATGACTTGAAACTTTCGACACAATTCAGACAATCATACTGATCTATTTCCTCTGGTCAATGGAATATCTCTCATCAAGTGGGCTAAAATAATTCTACAAGCTTAAATATTTCACCACTGCTTCCTTTTTTTTTTCTTTCTTTCTTTCCTTTTTTTTTTTTTGGTACCAGGTATTGAACTCACGACCTCGTGCCTGCCAGGCAGGGGCTTATGCTGCTGAGCTAAATCCCCAGGAACCAAATTGCAAGGACACAACCATAATGCCCATGGTCTACAGCTCACTTTGTATGGTAATGCTAAAGGATATTATCAATCCTCTTCTAAACAACACATAGATAGACCAGATCATACATTAGTGAGAACTGAGTTTTATGCTCTGTATTTTAGACATCACCAGATTCCAATTTCTTCCCAATTAGAAGTAGCTAGTGCAACTCGTCTTTAGAGATGCCCTCATCAACATCAAGTCTAAAAGCCTCTCTAATGCATTTAGATTAGCATAAAAACAGTTGGTGAAGGGGTGGAAGCACATCAGTGGCAAAAACACTAAAAAAAGCTCACAGACCTTGGCTAAATACAAAGCAATAGGAAGTCAACCACATGCATGGTGCAGGAATACACTGAATCATTATCATAAGACTTTCTTCATTGATGTAATCTCATTATCTATATTTTAATTCTTTGGTCATACTTGAAGGAAGGAGTAGGAAAATAAGAATGATGAAAAATGAATTCTGGCTAAGTACCAACTGGGCCTGAGGGCCAACAGTCAACCATAGAGGATAAAGATTTTCTCTATGACTTTAGATCCAGTCAGATAGCAAATGATGAGAGAATATTCACTCATCTTCAGTCCTTCCAACAGCAGAAAAAAAAAATGAAACATGCATAATTAACATTTGCAAATCTGGTATGTATCAAGTAACTAACATTGTGTCTAACTGTCATTTTGGGGTGAAGGGAAGTGGGATAATGTGCAGAATTTAAAAGAACTGAACACTTTCAAAAATGTCACTCAGTAACTGTTACACATGAACATTTAATCCAAACATCTGTAGAGGAGTCATCAGTTTCTAGAAGAGAACTAAGAAAAAGAACAACTCTAAAATTTGGAATACACTGATTTGTTCATATTTAACCTAATTACTGAGTAATATATTTCTGAAAGGCTTTTTTAAGGCATTTGGAGTAATCCTGTAGTAGTTGATATTAGCTGTTGATGAAACTTCACACCATAAAATGAACAGAGTAAAGGAGCATAATACAAACTTGAACTGTTTAGAAACTGTTCAGACCATCACCATTTCAATGGAATTATACACCTTACAGCATTTTTTGTGTGGGTCTGAGATACACTGAAAAGGTCCACCAAGAGGCTGTACTATAATCAGTTGAAACAAAAAGTGATCCAAAAAGGCTCACAAAACAAGAGCTGTGGGATCCAAAACAAGTTCTTAGTAAAACATTCCTTATGAGTAAATGACCACTGTGCTTTATCTTTCTATAATGCAACAATCGACTACTTCCTCAGTCCTCTGAAAAAGGAAGAAACTCAGCAGTAGACAGAACTGTGGATGTTTTGTTATGAGACAGGACAAAAGGATTGCTGTCACATGCCAAACAGTGGAAGCAAAGGCAGGAGGAACTACTCTCCTTAATAAGGGATGAAAGAAATTTTATAACTGCAGAGATTGGGGTCACCTGTCATCACACAGGAGCGTCTGCAGGAGCCAGTATATCACAATCAAGTTAGACTTTTCTTTTGTGTGTGTGGTACATAAATAGTAGTATGTACAAAATCAGTATCTTAACATATGAAATATTTACTGGTAAAGAATCAATGCAAAACTATACACTTTTTATGAAATTTTTCCAGCTGTAACCTAGATATGGCTCAATAGTTGGGGAAGCCTCTCCCATGCCATCAGTGTTCCTCTGCAAACAGAAGGGTTGGTGACTAAGACTCCTTGGGTCAAATTCTGGGTCTTCTATGTACTAATTCTTTGACTTTGGACAAATTTATCTCTTTTGTACTTCAGGTTTCTCACCCATAGAACAAGGATAACAATACCTATTTTGGTGTGGATCTGGAGTGTTTCCCACTTGTCAACAGCTTGGTAGCACTATTGGGAGGTAGTGGGAACTTTAGGAGGAGGGCCCTCAGGGGAGGAAGGTAGATCATTTAGGGCAAACCCTTGATGAGGATATTGGGTATATATCTCTCTCTCTGTTTCTCAGTCACTATGAGGTGAGCAGCTTTACACCAAACCTCATGCTCCCAGCCACAGGCCCATAAACAACAAGACCAACTGACCACAGACTAAAATATCTGAGACCACAAGCTAAGATAATCTTTTCATCTTTTTAAGTTGACTTTCTCAGGTGTTCTGTCATAGCGCTGAAAAGCGCTGAAAAACTAATCATCCAAGGATCCATTTAATAGGCCTGTTACCATAATTAGAAGGGACAGTGTTTATTAATAATGCCCAACACACAGAAAGCATCACATAAGTACTCATTCAGTAAAACTATCATCAGGTTTTGTCATTGAATTTTTCTCCATAGAAAGGAAACAGGGTTTCTTGGGGGACGAGTCCTTATGTATCTTGAGAACGTATCTTGAGATAGGGAAAATTAGAGATAGGAAAACCCCACTCTGTGACTATCAAAAAGGCAGATGTTTGTGGAAGTCAAGGGTACTGTTACAAGAACAAATCACTAGCTAAGAGGGAAAAAATGGGTATTAACAATAGTGAAGAAATCCAAAAGTGAAAAGTATGATTCTATAATCAGAGCCAAATCGGAAAAGTTAACATGTATACAACAGGGTGCCATCATACAGAAGAAGGGAGAAGTATACTGGTTTACTTTTTTAAAAATTCAATAAATGGAGGAATGCTAGGTGTTTTGTTTCTTATATTAAATATTCATGTGTGTAAGTAGAAAAAGATGGACACAGGCAACTTAGTAGTAACACAAGTTCTAACAAGGTAAAGAATATACCCCTAACAGAAATCCTTCACATACTTGACAACAAAGGGAAAGAAAACTGAACAGTGGGTTAATGTGACAAATTAGCTAAATGTTTTTAAGAGGTGCATTAACTGCAGACTTCATCCCTCATATCACAGGAGATGATATTGTTAGTTGGTCTTACTAATTGCAGTAAGGTTGTAAGAAAGCATTTGTTAGCTTCTACTGATGCAAAACCCAGCCAAGCATTAGGGGGATGGAGCAGCCAAACAAAACTTGCAACAAAAACATTGTAGAGTAAGCACAATGCTGGAAAAACAAAACAAAACAAAACAAAATACAAAGAAACAAAACAAAACAAAAAGCACCCATACAGAAAGCATGGCTCCAAAATCTTACAATATAACAAATGTTAAACAACTATAAAATGTGGTCGAGCCAAAAGACCAGTGGCTTGGATTTGATGATCTACATGACCAAAAAAAAATCATATCTGCTAATAATGAGATCCTGTCATTTCAGCTGATGAGACTATTTTCTGGGTTCTGATAAGGAATCAGTACTTGTAGAAAACTCCTATTGTATTGCTGTATCTCAGCAAAGTCTTAATACGCATATTTCCCTAACACTAGAAGTTTCAAAATACATTGCTACAAAATTGAAAAGAAAACAGACAAGTTAAAGAATAATAAATGAGCTGCCATAGGTTGTTTTTCTAGAACAGGTTTCGGCTTATTATGTTTTCATAACCTCTGGGTCTTTGAGACTGCATACAGTGCTGAGGTGTTTAAAAGAACCATCCTTAGAGTATAAATGGTCAAAAGATGTCGGTCTGCAGTCCACGTTTAAGAACATTTAAGAAAATTATTTTTGAAATTTGGTATTAGATGTAAATTTAGTAATCTGAAAACTGAAGTACACTTTTTCTCCATGAACAAAAGTCCCTTAGATATTAAAGAATACATAAAGTGGGTCACCAACAGAATATCCAGAGGTTGTAAATTATATTTCTCCATATGAAAAGTATTCAGAGATACAGTAATTTTTTTCTTTTATCACGATGACAAAGGAAAGAAAAGATAAAGCTAACATTATAGAAGACATTAGAAAGAAATGCACTGCACTGACAAATGTTCTTCCATAGTTTGCCTACAAAAGTAGGACCTGTCAAGGTCACTGGAAATTAACCACACAGACGCCCAATTTCAGCTTGTGGCAAACAAATATGTTACATAACAACAAACATGTATATATAACAATATAATCCTTTGGTTACAGCTCTGAAAAAAATGAATTTGAAATTATAACAAATGCCAAAGTGTCCAGTGCAAGTAAATAAAATGGTGACATTTCTGATGGGGAGAGGGGTAAAAGTGACTCAAGACCTTAAGATTCCCTTGCAAAAAGGATCTCTTCCAATCCCTGGGTCTGTCTCTTCCTAGCAAATACTCCCCTCACAAATTTAGTATCCTTGCTTTTAAAAAGTTGGCTATCATTGTTTCCATAATACTTTCTTCCCCTTCCCCACCTAAGATGTGCAACGTGAATGTGCCCAAAGGGAGAAAGGCAAGAAAGACAGTAACATTCACTCACTGCACACCAACAGGCAAATTGCTATTATCATATCATTTAATCACCATGAATTTTCAGTGCTAGAGATCATCGCTCTAATTTATAGATGGAGAAACCTGAGGAATGGACAAACTGCCCAAGGCCACCAGAACCACTAAGTGGCTGAACGTATGTTCAGTTCTGTCACCAGAGCCTACACGCACCTCTATTGGCCTGTGCTGCCCCTGGGCGCTGTTCCATTCTTTGTACTGGATCTGTCTGACATCCACTATTGTCACATAAACTGCCAAGTTAAGAACCTTGATTCTGAAACTCAGCACCCAATAAAGCTGCATAAATAAGTTCTAGTGGAAGTCTCTTCTGTTTATCCAGTGCAGTGAGTATTTTCCACATATAGGGCTTGATTGCAATAGCTCTGTGTGACCTAGAGAATCTGACTATGTACCTATGCCAAAAAGAAGTATGCACGCTCATTTGAAGTTTTCTAGACAAACATGTGTGACAAGCTCTCCACAAAGCCTGCCCTTCCAGTTTCAGGGTGTCTCACATATCACCCAGGTTGAGAGGCTGCTGTGAAGAATACTGCTCTCTCCTTCATGACTGAGCTCACAATACTTCCTCTACATTCAATCAAAGCAAAATGGAAAGACTTTAAAACCAACCTCTGAAGCTATTAGGGCAACACCAATTAATATCATTTTTAAAAGCTCTAAGGCAGAAAAGAAATTAACATTCCATTTACTTTAAAATGTAGCACAGAGGGGAAAATAAATGTGGAGGACAAGCAGAGGACAATCTCCTTAATTGAATTACTTAAAATCACAATCATACATACATAACAAGTTATCAAGAATTGAGTCTTGTTTATTTTTATTTCATTTTTAAAAACCCGTCCGAAGAGGCAAGAAAAGCGTATTTCTCTAACCACATGTCATTTGCTACCTTCATTCTGAATATATGCAAGTGAAAAAAAAAACTAAGAATGCCATACAAGGTTCAGTAGACTGTCCATAGCACAAATATGCTATGCATCATGGCACAGCTGCAACTGCTTGAAGAGGTGGATTTTCTAAAGAGCCTGGCCTATGCCAGGGAAGAGAATGGAGCAGTAACCATCCATAGGTATGACCTGAAGGAGCTTTCAGTGTGTATACACGCAAAAAAATTACAAGTAAAATATGTACCAAATGTCTTAGTTCATTTTCTGGTGCTGTAACAAAATACCTGGGATCAGGTAATTTATAGAGAACAGAAGTTTATTTGATGCATGTTTTTGGAGAACGAGAAGTCTAAAAACACATCAGTAGTATTTGCTTGGCAGCTGGTAAAGATCTTGCTTTTATATGACAATATTGTAGAAGACATCACATGGCAAGACAGAGCAAGCAGGCTAGCTTCAGTCTCCTGTCTTCTATGAACTTACTAATGTTACCATGGGGACCCTACTGTCATGACCTCATCTAATCCTAATTAACTCCTAAAAATTCTACCTTCAGTCACCATTAATGTGCAAACACATGAATCCAACCCATTGCAGCATATTTTTTCAATTCTAAAACGTACATTTTCCCACATCTGTTTAGTCCTCATAGCATCTTCTGAATTACAACCACTCCCTGTGGAAACTGGCAGAAGCATCAGATAGAAGAACTGACCTGGGGTTCCAATTTGGGCTGAGGGACTCAGGAGGCAATTTCCGAAGAGACAATACTCTACCAGTTCCTCTCTGCTCCAGGCCCACTGACTCACTGGTGTAAATAGAACCACCATTCACCTAGTTTCTCAGGTCAAAAGTATCTAGAATCATCCTGACCCTTCCTTTTCTTGCTCAGTTCACAAGTAAATCTTTACATCTTTTTTTTCAAAATTTATGTAAAAATCTTCCATTTTTTCCTGTGTCCACTACTACCCAGACCCAAACCAGTATCATCTTTCAAGAAGAATGCAAATTTTTTATTGTCTTCTCTGCTTTTACCTCTTGCCAGCTATAACTGATTCCCCATGTAGTGGCTAATACATTCTTCTGAACATAACTTCCTATATTACTCTGCTAGAAACCTCCTACTGCCCTTCTGCCTCAGTCATTTGTGGCCCTGGCCACTGACTGTCCATGTCTACTGATTTCCTACCATACCCTTCATTCGCTCCCTCTCACTGCTGTCCTGAGCTCCCTTCTGGTCCCTGAGCACACCAGGCACATTTCTACCTTAAGGACTCTGTGCTTCTGGTTTCTAGTGCTCAACACAGTTGAGCCCTGCATTCAGGTGGTCCACCCTGTCATTTTGCTCAGCTCTATATACATGTCACCTCCTTCAAGGGCTCTTCTCTGACACCCGTAAAGAAGCGTGGTCATATTCCTTCCCGTCTCCTGACTTCCAGCACTCAGGGCTACCTATCATCTTGCTATGTAGTTATTCCTTTATTACTTACTTTTTCTCCTAGAACGAGCCTCACCATGGGCACAGACTGCTTTCTTTTTGGTTTCCCCAGGACTAGGAATACTGCCTGGCATTTGGCAGTGAATGAGACAATGCATTTAAAAATGTAAATATTATTAAATCAATAGTGTACAGTACAATTGATATCTTACACCATAAAATGATATTAGCACAATTACAACCATTGCTGTGAAGAATATGGAAATATAAATGACAGAATCAGAGTTGGGCACTGGAATTCAGGACAAAGAGAAAGTTGAAACCTGGAGCTAAGTAGGAGTTGAGCAGGAGAGAGCAGAGAGATCCACAGATAATCAATAGGTATGAAAATGCTGGAGATGAGAAAGAATTTGACTTAGGGAAAAGGGAGAATGGGAGGCAACCAAGAAGAGGCCAGATCATGAGGGGTGGTCCACATTTTTAAATATGATTTGGTAAATACTTTTTGGGATGCTTATGTCAACTTGTATGAATGAGTTTGAATAGGCCTATCCTATTTAGTTCATGAACAGTTTGCACAAGCTGATTGGAGAGAGGACATATGAAGGGAGAAGGATATTAACTTTCAAAATTTTATTAATTTCTTCCTTTGTAATCAACATATTCAGGATATTTACATACATAAAATAATTTAGCATATTAGACTTAGACATCTGATGCCTGTGATCACAATTTTTAAAGGAATTCCATCATGTCTATGTCTTTTTGACTTAAAGCACTTTGTTCAGGCTAAGCTACCATAAGCAAGAGGCTTATCTGATGAGGGAAGGGCTTAGCATTTATTTAAAGATGTCTCTTGATAAATAAAGACAGACACCATCTCCTGCGTTTCATGTACACTAGTAACTGTTACCTCTCTCTAGCAATATGTTTATCTGAAGAATTGAACTAAATCAGTTGAGCATAAACCTGCAAATTATGAGGTGTGTAAATAGCTCCTGCCAAAGAGGCTTTTACCTTGGCTGAGTAAACAAAGTAGCCACAGGTGAAATGTTAAATAAAAATAGAAAGTTTGAGGAGAAGTCTGTACCTGCAGACATAACTATCAACACTGCTGTTCAAGAAATTACAATTTATGTCCATTTAAAGTTGCACATGCTAATCTTTTTTCAATGAAAATACCATGAATTAAAAGAGCTTTTGAGATTTTAGATTAAAAACTAAAAAATCATAAAATATTTGATGACTTATAATTCCCAGGCCCCTTGAACTGAGGATAAACACATACAAGATGAAGTGTAAAGGAAATCCCCAAACATTATTGCACCAACACCACAAACCATGTCACCAGGACCATAAAGCAAATCAGAGAAAAGCCCTGAAAAGCTGAGTGTAACAAATCTCTCCTATATGTCTGTTACACTGCCCATAAGGAGCATCCAAAGGAATGTGCTGAGCTAGTAAAAACTGAGCATAGAGACATCTGATATCTGAAAGATAATTTCCCCAACAATATTATAGGATGTACAATTATACAGGTTTGCAAACTTTTAAAATCCTACTATGTTGAAGTTCTCCTTATTATCCTAAAAGGCAAATTTTGAAAAATTTTTAATCAAATATACCATTCAAAAAATCTGCTAACATGTTTTCATATTTCCAAGAGATTTGTCATGCTGCACAATTCACTGACCTTAATTACCTACCTTTGCTTATGCAACATTACTTAAAAAGGATGGGAAGGCTCTTGCTGAGTGTGAGGCCATACATCTGCTGAGCCTGGCTCCTCCTGAGTTCATCTTTCAACCCTGGCATTTATTTACTCCAAGGCATCCATACATTGGTTTCCACTCTGACAGAATGTGTGGCTATTCACGTTCATTATCACTCCTTCAGGTCTTGGCTTTGACTGAAATCTTCAAGAGCAGGGGCCGTGCTTCCCCGCTTCATTGTATCCTCAACCTTTATTATATTACCTGGCATAGGAGGTGCCCAGCAAATGGGCAGAGTAAATGAAAGCTTCCCCCAAACCAAAGATCAGGGCTAGTGTGCCATCCCACTCTGAGCTTACTGCCTGTTTATTCCCTGAATCACACAGCTCACCAGAGACTTTAATTGCTGGTTTAGCTCCTTTGCTAGATTAAGGTCTCAAATCACAGCTTTTGTCTTGGTTGTTGCTAAATCCCAGTCTTCTCAGCACTTGGCAGCACTTATTGGACATCCTTATTAAATCTTTGAGGAGCTCAACTTATTTCCCTTTTTCAATTAAAATAGGAAAGGATGACATCTACCTCAAAACATTACTCTTGTGAGCTTGTGTTGCAACACAATGGTGATTACATAGAAGGATTATAATTAGAAATTCAGATAACCTAGGGAAAACCTACTTTTAAAGCTAGACGAACTCATTCATTTACCAGAGAATTATTTCTCTGCAGTCCCAACTTGCTGTCTGTGATAATAACAAAATCTAGAACTGTCTCTCTCAGTCTCCAAGCAAACACCTACCTTCCCAAATCCTGACAAAATCTGTAAAAGAGCAACAGTGAGATGGGCAGTGTAATGGTGCAGAAACCAAAGTTTATTTCTCACACACTATGCATGTCCATTTCAGGTTGGCTCGTTTCCTAACTCAGGAAGGACAGAGTCTCCATAATTCAGAGGGAGATGCCAAGTCAGGAGGAACAGAAAGGGGTAAACAGCAATGCAGACAGAATTGTGAGTAATTGGTGAGCAGCATTACTGCCCACCACAGGAAGTCTTGAAGAAACTTAAACACTGTATAAGAGTAGTTCATGTTCTACCTAAAGGCACCCTAAAATGTAACTCTGAATGAATACGCAGACTCAATTCATCTTTTTGCTTTAACAACACCTATAAAATAAATGCCCAGTATTAACTAAGTGCATGGCAATTTTTCAAAACAAGGACTCCACCATAACATAATTGGACAAGAGGGGAACATAACTAAATTTACAGAAAACCTACTTAACAGAATTTTATTAGCAGACTGATGTGGCTCTAGAAACTAAAAGCAGATTTGTTTCCCAGCTGTTCATGGGTATTGGCATAGGAAAGTCTCAGCATTATCCAACTGCTTCCACCTGGCACTGTCAAAAGCTATTAGCTCTTAAATGATACATGAGCAGAGATGGGAGTATCCACCATGCCCTCTGCAACACCAATAATTTACACTCATGTTTCAGATAAATGTAAATTCAGACTCTCACAAATGAATGAAGTGAAGAAATGAATGCTCACAGAAGAGGAAACCAAACAAAGGACTCTGGAGAGAGGCAAGGTTTAAAAAAAAATTCAAATTCCACAGAACGTGGTATGGATAAAATTGCTAACAGAGGAGAAAAGGGAAAGGTTTGGAAAGCTTGGGGAACACTAGGGAAGAATGATGAAAAAATGAAAACAGGATCAGAAGAAAGGCATCTCTCAAAGTTAATCAGTGAAGACTGCATAGGCTGCAGAGTGAATAGTAACACATACTGTTACAGCAAGGCCATAAAGGGTAAAAGCCTTACTATTTCAACCTGAAAGGTCCCTGGTGACTTCTGACAAGCACACCCTTAAGTAGTACTGAAGTAGAAGCAGTGAGTGAAAATTATCCACTGTTGTGAAGCACATCTCGCTCTCCTAGGTGCATGCACCACACTGCTGTCATCTTAAGTCTTTCCTGGTCCTTTCCAGTCCTGTCGCTTGGTGCTCCATGATCATGACATCACTGCAGTGCTTATTTAACTGGGTGTGACTTCTCCCTAAGACAACCTGATGAAAGAGACATATCTTGCTTTTGTGTTCATTGTACTTGGATAAGGTTTTGGCCCACAGTACACATTCAATATGTTTCAATAAAGAAGGAAATAAGGGAGGGCAGGGCTAACAAAAGACAGCAGCTGTGGTGCCACTAACTTGAAGAGGTGATGTGGTCTGGGGGTGGGGGCATGGGACTTGACCCAACAGCAACATCTTAATACATGTGCTAGGGATAGAAGGCAGGTTATGGAGAGAAAAGACACCAGATACCAGGATAACAAATTGAGGAAACGAAAAACTGTGTGTGTGTATCTGTAAAACATTTCTGGCAGAATATTTCTCTGACAGAGCATAACATAAAAGGAATGGCATCAAAGAGGTCCCAGGGAGGACAGAAGAAGAACACACATAAAGGAAGGGGTGCTGCCAACAGAAAGAGATGCAGAAATGGGATTGATAGCTGAAGGGAAGAAAAAAGATCTGGAACAGCCCTAAAGAGTTAATTCGAAAAGAGCGGGTGCATAGAAACAAGATAACCTGTTTAATCTTACTTTCAAGTATCTAGTCAGTCCCATTCTTATCAATTCTTCTTCAAAAATTTCCCTCAAATCCATCCTTTTCCAGACACAAAACTTAGTTTAGGCAACTAGTTTCATGCCTAGACTATTACATTTGTGTAATTCAGTACTGTATTTTCCTGTGCTCTCCCCAAATGTTAAGAAGTACACTTACTGAAAAAGGAAAGGGAAATGGATTTCATTCTTAAGTAAATTTTGGGAGCACCATGTACTCTCCTTTTAGCTTGGAGTTTCACAACTCACTATAGTCTCTTACAAGCTCTAAGAAATCCTACAAAGAAACATATTTAACTCTAGCCCAGCAAGGGTGAATGTTTCTTCCTAGGTAGCACCTATGAAATTTATAACAAAACACAATTTAAAAAAAAAAACCTGTTCTTTTTCACAGGGTCCTTCTGCAGGTTTATGTTACAAATGACTACCATGGATTCATCAGGCTAGGGTAGGATACACTGCACTAAAAAACACTCCCCAAATCTCAGCATTACATGAACAAGTGATGATGACTTGTTGACTGCATGGCAATTCTCCCTCCTACAGTGGTTCACTGAGGCTCCACCAACCCATAGCTGTACCATCTGAAAAACACTGCCCCTTCCACTGTCACACTAGAGGAAGACAATGCTGGAAAGTCTTCCAGTGATAATGACATGTTGCAGCCTCAAAATCACATTTCCCATCTT
Organism: Hydrochoerus hydrochaeris; assembly: GCA_004027455.1. Lineage (NCBI taxonomy): Eukaryota > Metazoa > Chordata > Mammalia > Rodentia > Hydrochaeridae > Hydrochoerus > Hydrochoerus hydrochaeris. The sequence continues at coordinate 32,167 of PVLA01004175.1, read as the reverse complement.
CTCACAATACATTGGCCAGCACCAGTCTAGAAAGAAGCAACCCTGGGTATCTGGTGCCAGGTGGTTCAGGTTCCACGTGGGAATTTTTCTGAGGATTCCTACAAATGGGTATTAACCAAATGTCACACAGGATTATTCTATAGCTACTTTCCTATTTGCTCATGTTGCTATCTCCCTCACAGTCCTTTCTATCCAGCATGCCCTTCCCAAGGCTTTGGTCAAGATCAGCTTAGCTGATCTTTACCATTTTCCTCCAAAGCAACATAAATTAGGCCCCTCCCTGCCCCTACCTATTGGGTTTCCACTGCTATTGGATCAATTCATTTAACACAGTTGCTTACTGTATTATAATTATTTATATACTGCCTTTCCTGTCCTGCAAACCTCTTTGAAGATAGGCAGTACATTATTTTTCAACCTTTGGAATGTACTAACTGGAGGTTTAATAAATGTTAGTGGGCTGAAAACTAAATTAATAGTTTTGTCAACTTAGCTGAAACAGCTCAAGTTTTATTTGTACCAAGTATCCCAGAAGGACTTACTAAATACTGATATGTTGGTCACATATGATATTTTTAATAAACATAATTTTATCAAATTATTTACTAACATAACACAATCTAAAGATCTGTCTTTGTTCTGAAGTCTGTCTCAAAATATGGGATACAATGCTTAAACGTTACATAGGATTAAATGGCAACGGCTTTTAATCTTTAAGCAAACAACTATATTTTAAAAAGCATACATTACCTAGTTTCTTAATAAATATGTGAATTAGCTTACAGATGAGGTAAGTCTCTGCTTTGAGATATAAAACTAAATATATTTTAGGAAAGGACATTGAAGTTCAAACACCAAGAGAATGCTTTTGTGAGTGTACAGAGCACATTGTTTTAAATAGACCCTATTTAAGTCGGAATTACTATAGAAATGGATGCTGAAGCAATTTCTATGAACAAAGGTATTGAAAAGCCAAATAAATCAATCCTATATGGGTATCAAAAAGCACATTAGAGAGAAAGCTGATGTAGGCAGAGTCTAGACCACTCATCTCTAGCTGCATGCCCCTGATGACCTTCAAGGGGCTATTTATGCTAACGGCTGGTCAATTAACATGGAAACTGAAAGACTGCTAGTTACCCTCCACTTTGGAAAAACAGAGTATGAGAGTGCAACTCACAAAGTACAAATACAAACTAACGGAACTATTCATAACTGAAAATATGTCTTACAGTGACCTATGTTAAGTAGCAAGCTTTCCAATGCTTTTAAATTACAATTTGATGTGAATTTTCAAAGTAAATCTCAAGCAAGATACTTTACTTTTTTGGGTCAAAGATGCTCAAAGCAGTACAGGGACACAATGACTGCAGGGTCACATAGAAATACAAGATATTGATTAAAATTACATCAAGTACAGCTGCTTCCTACAGCAATTTAAATGCCAAAGCAGAAGGACATGAGCTCTACGCCAAGTGACAACACTGCTGTAAGAGCTGCAGAGATATCCTCAGTTCACCCACCTACAGCCAACTTGGGGTAACAAGAGGGACTGAATTCAAAGCTATTTATGATCTCCTCTCCTTTACTCCTGGAAGGATCAAAAGAGATTTCAACCAATTTTATAATTTTAAAAACATTTACTAGGCATTATGTGGCTATAACTGAATCACGTCTCAAATATGGACATCCCAATGTGAAACCAACAGCTTGTCATCACCATCCCAATTTTACCTGTTTTACTGATTACATTTTGAAGCATATCCCTTCTGCAAAAATACTTTATATCATACTTCCTGTGCAATATAGTAAAAGCATCGCTAAAAAATTTGGGGAAAAGATACTTAAAGACTAGTCCCTTTTAAAGTAGGATAATTTTTATTTAAAAGTGTATTTGTTATTTTCTAAAACAATGGTATAACCTATGCTAGTTGTTCTTTCCTTTAGAGCTGCACAGGATAGGGAAGGGCAGGCTTCTCCCAGGTGAGAGGATTAGTTACTAATACCATAAGTAGTGCTCACTGCTATTAGGTCCAGACATGTACATTAGTCAAATGTAATTAGATTTTCAACTCGCTTTCACCTTTGGTTACAATACTTATTCAGTCAACATATCCTTCAGAGAGTGTATTTAAGATAAAGCAAAGAAGGGAGAGGAAAAAGCATTCTTTTATGAACTGCATACAAGTATCATACTTAAAAGTCTACTGAAAAAGCTTATCAGTGTACCACTTCTGTTTGACACATTACCATAGCATTGTACAGCTGGAAAGAACTCTGAGTCAATGCTCTAACTTTATAATTAAGCAAACCAAAGGCTAAAAATGTGAACCAGCTTGCTGAGGTCACAGGCTGCCTAGAGGATGAGCCAAGCCTCCTCAAGCTGCCTCTCTGTTATTATCATGGAACTACCCCAGCACCACGACAGCACTCTGCACAGGTCCTCAACTTTTCATGAAAGTATCTGCCCAACAAATGTAAACCTCAAGGTTAAAAGCTTGGCATCTCTTGCTTTTTAGCACACGGAAAGTTTACAGTCAATGTATGATACTGATCAGAGAAAACCAGTGTGGTGATACCACTGAATCATCCCAGAGGCACCACAAACTGACAGTGCTCAAAGATGTACAAGAGCCTTTACTCTAGCTAATTCTGGCCTCTGTTGCTTTCATCATTCTGCCACAGAAGTCTTAAATAGCCCAAGTATATAAGACACACAAGAGGTTTGGAGAAGACAAAGTATTCAGGAGACATAGAAGAATGACCACAAGAAGGGTGGAGAAGTACTCCTGAAGTGGGATATTTGCATTACAAATTGAATAACTGTACTTCACTACCACTTTTCAAATAGTGGTCTACGTCCTTCTACTTGTAACACACACTTCAAAAATAAGATAGAAAGTTATGCTAACTCTCAGTATTAAATGCCACACCAGCCAGTTTCAGAGTATGGTCAAGTAACCCTTAGAGACCTTTAAAATGCTATGAAAACATATATGTATATGAGATCAAAAACTATTTCACAACCATAACATTGTTTTCCTTTTTCATTCTCATTCTCTTGGGAGTATATGTGGAGTTTACTTGTGATTGTAATAGTGCAACTAATTGAATGTGGAAGCAGATAAAAATCCAGCTATTTGCTATTAAGCCAGATATTAACAGAGATTAAATTATAAATGCTACTCTTTTAAATTTGTTTTGAAAATAATTTTCATAAAAGTGTTTACATATTTAAGGGAATTTATAAATCTAAAATCTTCTACTTTTAATTTCTAATGCAGTAAATATCATTAGATATAGCTGACACAAATGAAAGCTCTCAGGATAACCTTCAGAACCAATGCCCATATACAGGAACAGATATTAATTACTGAAATTTGATTCAGAGTTTTCTTGGTTTTCATTGGTTCATATTTACATGCATATGACTTTCAGTAAGAAGATACTGAATTGGGGTTGGACACAGAAGGAAAGGAGCTTTGGGAAACTTTGAGCTTTTGCATATCAAATGCAAAACTGCAAGTTTCAGCATAACAATCTAATCTGTGCCTAATTCAATAGAGTCTGCGCAGAAAGGATCAATGAACAGGGAATTGGTGAACACAAACATACCCCCTTATTCATAGAGAACATATTGCAAGAACCCCAGTGAATGTCTGAAATTGTAGATAGTATCAAACTCTTTACAGCCTACATTTTTCATATATATATATGAAATACACACACATATATAAATGACAGCATTTAATTTAGAAACAAGGCACAGTAAGAAATTAAGAACAATACTAAAATAGAACAATTATTAACACAACTGTATGAAAGTTACATGAATGTAGTCTCTCACTTGTTCTCAAAGTATTGTATTGTACTGTATTTACCCTTCTTGTGCTATGAAGTAACACAAGGCCTATATGATGAGATGAAGTGAGGAATGAGGTAGGCATTGTGATGCAGTCTGAGGTTGTTAGCATAGATGCAAGGGACAAATGGAAGGCCCAGGTGTGGGGCAGGTAGGACTAGGTGGCACTATTCAACACACTACTCAAAAAGGTACTGATGAATTACTTATCTCTGGAATTTTCCACTCAATATTTTTGGCCTGTGGTTGGCCACCAGTAACTGAAACCACAGAAAATGAAATTACGGATAAGGAGGAACTAGTGTGTACCCCTCTAAAAAAGTGTTAAAGTCATACAAAGGAAAGAATAACACCAATGGGGGTGGGGTGGGTGGAGCAAGCCTCAACAGGGGAAAAGGCAGAGAAAGGACTGACTGCTCAGTAATTCACAATCGCATACACCAACAAACCTACTCTTCCAGCAAGACCCATTCTTACCTCCTGCTAAACAGTGGTAAAGCTGGGTGCATGCCTGCATTTGTTTTCCCCTTTCCCCCACTGGGCAGCTCAGATGGAGCATATACCACACAATGCTGCCAGGAAACATCTACTCAGTATATGAGTGTCTGAAAATTATACACAGTCTAACAGTGACATTCCCAGGAGCTGAACTGGTAATTTTAAATCAGCCTATAGATCAAAGGTGATCATTCCTCCTTTTGAAATCAAAAGAACTATATTTGTTTCCATTATTTTAAACCTGTATGTCTGAACATTAGTGTTCACCGTTCTATTTTAAGTACTGCAGAGGTAAGTGTTATGGATTAAAAACTGGTGGTCAACTTAACACCAGCTGAATTAAGTCAGCATGGTGCTGAGTACAGACAGCCCACCTAAGGCAAGTTGCCAGTATAAAAAAGGAACATGGAGAGATAGAGGGTAGCATTGTGGGTTCTCCTAAGTGGTGGTGGTGTTTGGAGCTGTTGACTCTCCTGGAGGAGCTTGTCATGCTGACTCCACTGATATGAACTCAGCTATTATCATCGGAGAAGCTTGGGACCTTGTTGCTGAGAATGGTTGTGGTTCACTTTGGGGAGCTCTGGCGCTTATTCTGAGTATCACTTCCTGGCTCTGGAGAGGAAGATGTGCGTTATTCAGTCTCCTGGAGAAGTTTGTCATACTGGTTTCCTGCTATGTACTCAGCTGTTCTCATCGTCAGAGGAGCTTGAGACCTCACTATTGCTGAGGATGGCTGTGATACTTTTTAGGGGAGCCCTGGTTCTTATTTTGAGTGTCACTTCTTGGCTCCACTGTAGAACCCTCAACCTACTGGCACAGATCCTTCACCATACTAGCATAGACTTTTAGCTTCTACTGCTGACTTTTAGGCATTCCCAGTGCAGATCCATGAAACAGACTTGCATGAGTTACTATTATGGGCTCTAGGTCTTCAGCTGGACTCATGCAGGACACTGCTGTGGGATCCAGGCCCTCAGCTGGATTTTCTAGGTGTATAGTGTTGTCGTCAGATTTCCCACACTTTTTTGTATTTAACTCTGGGTGACCATCATAAAATAATTTTATAAGTTGTGTCCTTATATAATTGTTCTCCTTGCAACCCCTGACTATAACACTAAGATACATATGGTAATACCCATACCACAAGATTATCTGTTAAAATTTAAAACAACAAAAACAAGTGATGCCTCTGATTACTTTCAAATGGGTGCTGGTTGAGAAGTTCTTCTAACTCTGAAGCCAGCATCACTGGGTGATCCTTCAGAAGAGGGTCTTAAACTGGCCCTTCCAGGACACTTTTCTGTAGTTCAAAATTTCAACTTAAAATGCAGCAGTATTTCTTCTTAAAGTAAACATGGCTCAGCAATGTATTACTATGGTATTTTCAAATAAAGACATAACTGACATTTCTGGGTTTTGTTATTGTGGTGGTGGTGGTTGCTGGGGACTGAACCCAGAACCTTGTACATGACAGGCAAGTGCTCTACCAGTGAGCTATGTTCTCCTCAGTGTCCCTAAAACAAGTGTTAGTAGAGAAAGACTGGCTACCATCAAAGCAAAATACACTTATACACATATACATGAAACATAAATAGAATCTAACATAGCTATTAAAAGGGCAGAGTAGAATATTTATTTACATGGAAAGATAGTCGCTCCATTTGAAGTAAAAATTATTAATCAGCATGTAGAATTATCCCATTTTATAAATAAATGGATATGCACTGATACATAGAAATTATCAGCTGAAGTGAATTATGAGTGATAAAATTTATGGATAATTTCTAGGTTCTTCACAATGAAAATATGAAGTACCTATAATGACTACATATTAATTCTGTAACAAGAATTACAGAACAAAAAATATATCATTTTTTTAAAAATTACTAAGTTCTTAACTATTCAACACTTTTCTCCACTTTGACAACTCAGGAGATACCTAAAGATGTTTTTAAGTTCTTCTGATTCACAGTTAGTGAATGATAGAAATTTTTATAAGAGAAACTTGTGTCCAAGAGTCAAACTCTGCTAGAAAAATAGTATTTCCAGCTCGAGTTTAATTAAACTTGCCGCTAACAAGCATCAGGCTCTCGGGAAACTTGCAGAACTTTGAAAGGCAAGCAAATAAAATTACTACAACACATTTTTTTCCAGACAAAGCAAAGGATGTAAGGGACATTGGAATACTGTGCTTGAAAGTGCTACTCATGTGAATCTCAAGTAATCATGAGCTTACCTTGGCTGAAGACCTAGGGAGGGTGCTGACACCAAAGCTATTGGCAGATTCTAACTTGTGGTCTAGGTTCTGCAAGGGTCTGGGAGGGCAGCAGTAGGAGAACTCACGTATTTTACATACTGGAAAAGCTTATGAAAAATACAGTGTAGACAATAAAGAGTTAAGTTTAAATGTCATGTCTAATCCTTTGTTTTCAGCTGAAATGTGTTATCAGCTCAAAATTTTCATCACTAGAAGCTCATGCTACTGAAGATTGAACTCAGGGGTGCTCTACCACTGAGCTACACTCTAGCCATCTTTATTTTGACATGGGGTCTCACTAAATTGTTCAGATTAGCTTTGAAATTTACAATCCTCCTGCCACAGTCTCCCAGGTAGCTGGGATTATAGGCATGTGTCACCACAAAACTCTATGCATTCAAAGCTTTCTGGACAGAAATTTAAGGAATCCATCAAAGAAAAATTAAAGGGTCCACAATGCTGAGGAGGTTGGAAATCAGGACTTAAGGAATGCTACAGGATGCTATCTAGACACTGATCTTAAATATTCCCCAAAGGTCATGTGCTAAAGACTTGGTCCCTAGCTTGTAGCACAACTGGAAAGTGGTAGAACTCTTAGCAGGTACAGCCTATAGAAGAAAGTTAGGGGCTTGTTCTTGAAGGAGATTTTGGGACCACAGTCCCTTCCCTTTCCCATTTTTTCTTTCCAGCCACCATGAAGTGAACAGGCTTCCTGCTCCACCATAGGCTCCTACCATGATACACTGTTGTAAAAGACAACAGGTTAACTGACCATGGACTGAAACCTCCAAAACTATGATCTGAAATAAATCTTTCCTCCCCTGTCTCAGGGATTCTGTCTCAGCGATGGAAAGCTAACTAATACACAGGTCCTATCAGAGCCCAGGATGGAAGATGAATCACACTCTGTGGGGCCTCTGAGGAGAGCAGAGCAGGAGGCAGGCATTCAGGTGGTATCCAGGTACACAAAGGCCAGTGTTGGCCAGGCTGCTCCTGCCAGCACTAACCTGATGACCCATGGCCTGGAAGAAAAAGAGGCAAGGCTCCAAGGTTAGCTGATGCAATTCCCCTCTTGACACCAAGATTTCCTTTTTTAAAAAAAAATCCTGCTGTTGCTATCCAAGTTGTCAGTTCTTCGCTTCTTCCCATTTGCTGCTGCACTAAATCCCCACCCTGGACACTGGTTTTAACACCAGGCCAATATGGCCTTCAGTGGCTTTATCCCATCATTAATAATCACAGGGAGAAGTGCCAAGAGGCCATCTAATCTGGCTTTGGCTCTATTCCATTCCAGGGCTTATGGGAAATGTCCTAAAAGGTTGATAACATTACTTTCTTTTTCTCAAACATATATTCTAGAGCTCACCCTTATTGGGTATTTATTTTAACAAAATATTATTTACATTTCCTCTTTTGTTTTAAAAAAATGAATAATCTTTTTCTGCATTATTACCAGTTTGGTGTTCTTAGCTTTCTTCCTGAGGTCCTTCCATGCACTATTCATATTCACTATTCTGTACCTTCAAAGTTGTTTCCTACTCAATATTTACAGTCTCCCTTTTATTTTTGCCAACTGTGTTCTAAACATAATTTGTCAATGCTTGACTTTTCAAAATGAGTGACTATTAACGCACCATAGCAGACTACTTATATATGGTAATTTGATAATCTACTGTACTTTTATGTTTTTAAAAAATCAATTTACTGCTTGAATACTTTTTTTTTCATTTCTGTACTTATATACTTATATAGGTCATATAGTTAAAGTGGCATCATTTTTTTTTTTTAAGCTTAAAACTGTATTGACTCCCTGAAAAGGCAGTACAGTACACAAGCCACTCCGGCCCTCTCAGCTGGGCAAATAACTCATCTCTTTGTCTGTCCGAAGTCCTGTGTGGATGAATCACACTGCCTGATTTGCCTGCCTTGTGCAAATCCTTGATGGGGATACACACGTGCTGTGATTTCACATAAGAGCACATGCTGGCAAGGATCAGCAACCATGCCACGCTCAATACTGCCAGCCTTGTTGCTTCAACTCCTGCGCCACTCACCTGAAAGTTTCCCATTAAAACTTGACTCTGCATAAGTAAGAATTTAGGTAACAGATTTCCAAAAGTAAATTCTAAAATGGCCTCTCAAAGCCTGAACCCTATTATTTAAAGTATCTAAGCACATTTCCTAAGCATATTCTTAAGTATATTACTTACCATCAAATAGCTATAGATGGTAAAACACCTAGCTTATCACGTATTAACTTTAGAAAGAAGAAACACCACCACATGAATGCACAGATTGGTTTTAAGACATATTGGGTTTCCGAAGCATTAAAATACCAAAAAAAGCAATTTCTAGTCAAAAAAGTACAGTAATTTGGACAAGATTCAAAATGCTATACTTAGAAATGTACATATTCCAAGAAAGTTAAGTATAATTAAAAAAGATTAGCATATTCAGTGCAATTATTTTAAGGTGCTTTGAAAAAAATCCTTTGATATAAAACTTAATGTGACAATATTCCCATATCGTATTTAAAACCCTTAGAGATTAGGTTAGATTAGATTTTATTAGTTTCCTCTGGGTAACAAAATATATCAAACTCTCTTATGTGGCATTTTTGTTTACAGGGGTAGGATATTCTTTGATTAATAATTTCACACAACGATCAGTCAGAGTCAAAGACTCAGTGAGTCACCACAGTCATGGAACCATGAAATTCTTAAGAAACTTGAGTTTTTTCTAGCCGCTATTTTTCTCTTCTACTTTTATTTTTATTTTTTTCATGTATGGTGCTAGTGTACACTTATATTAAATACAAGTGAAAAAAGATTACATTAAAGAGTAAATGACAAGGTTTTGATAATTATCCAGAGCCAAAAGATAAAGGTAGATAAGTAAAATCATTTTCTCTCATAAATAAGGGAGCATAAAATTCATACACTGAGAAAATACAAATAAATATTTAAATTGTACAGTCATTTAGAAATAGTCCAACAAAGAAAGTGGTATAGATTTAGAAATACTTTAACAAAGCACTACAGATTTACATTCCAAAAGACAAAGCTAATATGACTATACAAAACAATAAGTGAATGGGTGCCTTGATTGCCTTAATCCTCCTACTAAACAACCTCTACTAGAAAATCAAGAAAATCACAATGCCATTTATGCCTTCATACATCATAAGCACCTTTTGGACAACACATTCTAGTTTTAATTAAACAGAATACTCCTCAGATAGCATTCACTAACCGGCCCCACTAAAAAGATGACTGATTGAAGCTTCAAACACTTTTTCCACTGATTTTATTAAATAGCTGTACAGCAAAGAGATACTTTCTGATTTGACCCCATGTAAAGCTCTCAATTATGTGAGTGCTAAGTTATGAAAAGCTTATAAATTGAGCATCAATCAAGTCATGGGTGTCAAAATTCAAGTCTGAGGTGTATTCTCATATGGACAAAGGTCCTATATTAATGATTTTCTCAACTGAGAATGTCAAAACTATAAAAATCTAATTTTAATTTACCGATAAAAAACTTATTAGCATAAATTAAAGCCACTGGACTAAAGGAAATATATAGTTATGCCAAGAGTGACCTGACAGATGGAGAGAGAAATGGATGCATGGGCAAATATACCAAACTGAGAACTAAAGAACCTAGAAGGTAGGAATATGAGTGCTAAACGTATAATGGTTTCATCTATCTCCATGTTAGAACATTTTCATAATAAAAATGTAGGGAAAATAATTTGGAATCATAATCACAAAAATGGAGGCAGCCTGTCTTTCCGGGAAAACCTTCAGCCTGGAAAACGACACTTGGTCCTCAGCCTTAACCCAGGGATTCACAGGGTTCAGAACTAGAAAGGGACCTTTGGAAACCCTCTGGGACAGGTAATACATGGTTATGTGGGCCTGTAAAAATTAGCAAAATAGTAGTAATTTCATAGTATTTTCAGGAAACAGTATTTAAGAACTTCTTTTTCTGAGATTGCATGCCTCTAAACTTCTGACTTTTAAATATAACCAATATGTTGGTGATAGTAGTTGATAGACTTTACATCCTCTTGACAAAACAAAAACAAATGAAACAGCAGTAAAAATAACAACACCACCACTCCCCATTTTATATTTAGTATTTCTGAAAGACACAAAATGAAAATCCTTAGAACTACCACTTCAATGTAATTCTCCTATTTTCAAAGATATTTAAATCCCAAGGAACATCACACATGCAAATAATATATGATCCTGAACAGTTCACCCATGTCAGGGATATAAAAGGTGACTCATGTATTCCAGGTGGGATACTTATCCAAGAACCAAATCCCAGTTTACACATACAGGAAACAAGGGTTTTTTGGCAAGAGTCACCCAAGTGGTTGACTTTTAAGTACTGTCATTGGTGGACTATACAAAGTATCTCTTTCACTCAACATTTAGAGTGACTTTCTTATAGAAAAAGATTTGATGGCTAAGCTTAATTGTGTTGACTAGATTGGCTTGGGAGCTGCTTAGAGGATTAACAAAGTACATTTCTGGGTGTGTGTGTGTGTGTGTGTGTATCTGGGTGTATGTGTCTGGGTGTGATGCTGGGTACTGTATTTGGTCCATTATCCCTTTCTCTCTGGCACTGTTCTACTGCTCTGCTCCCCAGTCAACATGATCTACACTTCTCTGCTCCATTATGCCCTTCCACCACCACATTTCTCCCTTGGAGCCAGAAACTATGGACAGAACCACTTGAAACTATAAGCCAAATTAAACCTCCCCTCCTTCAAGTTGTGGGTGGGCAGGTAAGGTGTCCCAGTGATGAGAACCTAACTAACACAGCATGCTTTCACAAACCTGGCTTACCACTGACACAAGAGCATAAGGAGACACAAAGTTACCACTGTAAAGACTATCAGTCACTGGTCTTATTTTCTCTAAGCTTTTCACATAGCCAATGGCCAGCATAAAATTTTATGAAATAAACTGAATGCATTTCTTTTGTATGCTTCTAGCATTTAGGGAGATTCAAGTTGATATTTGAGAAAAATATAAGAAATAGCTATTAAACTTCAAACTAACTGGTTTGAGAAATACACTGAGTAAATTTGCACAGAATTAAAAATAATATACATATATATATATAGATAGATAGATAGATAGATAGATAGATAGATAGATGAATATCAAATTGAAAGCATGTCTAATGAGGGGGAATTGGTACCTATCTTACAGTAATAAAAAGAGTATAGAAGCTAAGTTGAACTTCTGTTTTATAAAACAAGTGAGCTATCTGTTCATAGGTATCTCTCATTACTCTGCAGCTGCCGAGACAAAGGAGGCAGTAAGTAAAATATGTCAGTGAGCGGAGCTCTGCTACCATACAAACCAAGTTTATACTGCTGCAACTGAAGAGTCACAACACCTTATATTAATGTGCATTTTAAGTTCATTGAAACAAAGCTTCAAATTACATTTCATTCCAATACTGGCTTGAATATCCCTTCTAGAGTGGAGTGGAATGAAGAAAACAAACGCAAGACTCAGGGGCGTTGCAGGAGATTTACATTTGTGACAGACAGCTCAAGCATTGTAAGCTGTGTTACCCAGCTCTTCTTCCATGACAGGGCTCCAGAGTGGCTTCTCTGTCATCCTCTTTTCACATCCCTCTTCCCTGTGAAGTTACTTAAAAGTATTTCCATGATGTGCATTCAAAAGTAACTAAAAAGACTAGAATAATGATTATGGTATCTCAAAATATTTTAAGAATGACAATATGAAATAGAATTTATCAGGAGATTGGTTATGACAACCACCTAAACACTAAATTTTGCACTGTAAAGGAAAAAACATGAAGACACAAATGAACACATTAGAAAAAATATTGCAACGTAATGGACTAAGGGTTATAAAGAAATCTTACAAACAAGATTATTCCATTAGAAAATGAACAATGTAAGCCAGGCAAGGTGGCACATTCCTGTAATCCTAGTACTCATAAGGAGGCTGAGGCAGGAGGATCACTGCAAGTTTAAGACCACCCTAGACTACAAAGTGAGCCCAAGGCCAGTCTGAATAGGGAGATCCTGTCTCAAAAAGATCCCTCCCCAAAAAGAAAGTGAACAATGTATATGAAAAAAAAAACACAAAATGACATTCAAATGGCTAATAAAATCAACTATATAAATATATATGATTGTATATATTTTAAATAATTAAATACAAATCAAATGAAGTGTTTTCTATCCATTAGATCACTGAAAAATATTAAAGGTTTTAGTATTAAATAGCTTTCAGCCACAACCTGCTGGCTGAAGTCCAATCTGGCATAAGCAATCTGATAATGTGTATCATAATTGTGAATATGCATGGCTTCTACCAAGCTTTCTATGCCTAGGGAAAGTCATCTCAAAGAAATAACTGGATGACTTGAATAAATCACATGAGGCAGTTCACCACAAGCCTAACGGTGAATCTCAGATCAGATGTCCAATAGGGGAATCATCAAGGTAAAGTCCTTTAACAGCATATCAGTCACTCTACTTACGAGTTGGAGAGGAGTCCAACATATACTCTCAAATGAAGAGACATATTAAAAGACATATAGAAGCATGATTAACTTTTTTTAAAGTCTGAAAAGATCTAAAAGTACAGTTGTTAATGGATTTAGAATTTTCACTTAGTTTTTGTAACTTTCACTATTCTATACAATCAGAATTCTCTACAATGAGCTTTATGGATATAATTTTAATTTTTTCAATAGAAACACTGAGGAAAAATAGGAAAAAGACTATAAACATTTCCTATCATGTATTTTTAGTAGAGAGATAGGAAACATTTACAAGACAATCCAAGACCAGCAGAGGTAGGAATCAGAACTAGGTGTGAATCTTAGATTTGTCACTTAATAAAGCTTTGGAACTTGAACAAATTGTTTACTTGTGTTTCATGCATCAATTAAATGTATTTATAGACTGCTTAGTTTAGACCCATATATTGGAATATTTCCTGCATGACAATTACTACATGTAGCAATTTTAGTGTACCTTGTAAGTATAAACAGCGACTGGACTTGATATATGGAGAGAGACCAAGAAAATAAAATCTATCCTTAGATTATTTTAAATATCTACTACCTAACTAAATTGGGGAAATCTATTGAAAACAGTAACATAACAACACTGAAAAGGCACCTTAATTCTTTTGACTTAACATTAGATTATAAATCATGTACTCCCCTGCGTCTTTTGCACTATAATCTGATGACACGTGCCTTCCCCCAGATGGTTTGTTTAGATCATGGTTAATTGCAGAAGGTCACAGAGTAATTCATATAAATCACAATTAAAGCATGATTAAATAACTGTAATCCCATCCACGCTCTTCCTTTCTGCCTTAGTTTTCAGGACCCTGTTCCCTTAGTGAGAATCCTGCTAAGTTAGTTTAAAAGGAATTCCTCCACCTTTGCTATATAATAATAGTCCTTATCCTGCTTTCAGCAGGAATCCTGCTAGATCAGCTCAGTTTGCCATGTTCTCTTAATAACTTTCCATCCACTGACCACCTCACTCTGTTCTCCGGCTGTCAATTATCAACTATGGGGGCGGGGGTTATACTACAATAGTCTTGAATAAAATCTTCCCTGCTGTTTAAACAAATGTCAAGAAACTTTTTTCTTTACCAGTTGGTATGAATAAAAGTCTTGGGTTCTTCAGGTACAGAGTGAATCACAATGCTAGCATGAAGGGTAAAAAACCAATAAAATACAAACCTTGCTTCCTTAGTGTGACATAAAGGCTTCAAATGCTGAGATTCAAAATGGCCAAGAAGCATACAGGACACTAAAATCATAACAAATAAAACCCTTTCAGCTAACCTTTTTGAATTTTAATAGCCAACAATTGAATTTTAGCAAAATTCAAAGAAACACACAAAAGAGGAGGAAATTACGCCACGAAGTTTTCTTCAGGATGATTACTACATCATGTGATGGACCCAGCACAGAACTGATGCCTGACATAATAGGAACACAATGCTTTCCTCAACTGACTGAGAGAAATAATGGAAGGAGAGGAGTCATGTTTGTTTTTGAAAGACTATAAATTCAAGAGCTTAAAATTAACAATCATCTGTTTACATTAAGCAAATCGGAGAAAACTAAAGACATTTGTTTATTTGTAGGAAACATCAAGAAGTAAAACTAACCTTGAACAATAGCATGTTTTTGTTTGTTCTGGGATACTGGGGGTTGAACTGAGTCTATAGCCCTTTTCAAGTTTTATCATTTATTCATTGATTCACTCATTTATATGTGATAAGGTCTTACTATGTTGCTAAATGGTGCAAGTTAGATTTAAACTTGTAATCTTCCTGCCTCCATCTCCCAGATTACTGGGAGCAGAGGTGTGTGACACCATATACGGCTTAATATGTTCTTAGACAACAGTTCCAGTATGCAGATTTAAGTAATCAATTGCTGTTGCTGTAAACAGAAATGGTATTTCCACAAACAGCATTGTGTGGTGGGGTAGTATCAGAGATGATGTTGCCTCTTTATACAGTGGGTAAAAATACACAGTGAACACACCCATCTAAAGGGTTAATTCCTGTGCCTTTGCATCAGGAGTCCTGGAAAGAAATTAATGCAACTTCCTAAGGAAAGGGGCACACCAGGAGCTCCACTCAGAGAGGCCTACTTCATTTTAAAGTTACATCTGAAAAGTAGAGGAAGCTGTTACTTGTTTAAAAAGAGAAAATTAAGGGCTTGGGATTTAACTCAGTGGCATGAGCACCTGCCTGGCAAATGGGAAGTCATGAGTTCAATCCTTGGTACAAGAAAAAAAAAAAAGAGAGAGAGACAAAGTTAACCACCAGAAGAAAAAAAAAATAGAAAACTAGAACTTAGTAGAAAGGTCAGTGAAATATCTTAGGCTACTTTGAACTTTTGAGAGGTGCAAATAAGTGCTGTGGACAGCACTGTTCAATCAGATTCTCCCCATACCTATTTCTTTTCATTTTTATACAATAAGTGAAGAACCTTGCGGTTTGTAGGTTACACAAATCAAATGGGAAGTTCTCAAGCAAGAGCTCTGCAAAGAGTTGTCTGTCTTCTGGTGGATGTGCCAGAAGCTGAAAAGGATGAAGATAGGTCAGGGGATTTCTGAGTTTTGGGGGAGAGAGAAATAGTGGTTTCTCTGTCATTATCACTGCACAGCCAACTAACGCTGTAGTTGGTAATGGGAACTAGTGCCAATGACTCAAGAGAATAAACAATTTAGAACCTTATAAAATGGTTGCTGAATTTAAATAAGTTATTTCATCAAAATTTCACAGTTTTAGCCAGGCACAGTTGCACATGCAGATAATCGCAGTACTTTAACAGGCTAAAGCAAGAGGCTCACAATGTGGAGCCCAGCCTGGAAACTCAAGCTTAGTAAAAACAGGTCTTAAAGTCAAATAAAACAAAACAAAATAAATACACAAATAAATAAAGAGCTAGGGATGCAGTTCATCATGAAGACCACAGATTCAATGCCTGCCACTACCAAAACCATCACACACACAAAAAAAAAAAATTACAATGAATTCTGTGATACACAAAAATCTTATTACTCTCAAAGTATTTTTTTAAACCCAGAGTCCAGTTGTATTTTTATTAGAGATAATAGGGAAAATAACTCTATAGTTATTGTAACAACTTAAATAAAATTATGCCATAGTTAATTCTTTTTGAACAAAAGTATCACTTAAAAAAAAAAAAAAAAAACCAAACAGTATCACTGATAAAACTTAAATACGATGCTTTAATATACAAAATAGTGTTGCTCAAAGCACTAACACATTCTTTGGCATCTGACTGAAGTTTAAGGCTCCATGTCTTCCTGTATCTCGAAGTCCAACTACTTATCAATGAGAAAAGGTAAACAAACATTATGAGGTGAAAAAAGTCTAAAGAACTGACCTCCCTGTCCCTGCAGAACCAGGGCACTTGGGTGGTGTCTCAGCCTGTGGACAGAGAAAGCGGGTAGCTGTCCTGTGGTCTGTGGGTCAGACTGCTGCTCCCTACACTGTCTCTCAGAAGACTTCACAGACTCTGTGACTTTAAAGCCAAATTTAAAAAATGAAACCTGCCAATGTATGCTTTTAGAAAAATTTGGGCTCAATGGCTATTGTCCATAACTGCAATGCCTTATAAAGCTTGACAACCTCGCAGATTTCTCTTTATAAGCGGCGAAACCTTTCATCCACAACAGATAGTTTCCTGAAGAGCCAGGAAATCTCACCAGCACAAAACTGATAAACACTGAAATGAATGAGGGTCTTCAGTTTCTGTTCCCCAAGACTTAGGGGGATTGCGTGTTACTGATTTGCTAATTCTAACTTACAGAGTATCTCTTCTTGAAAGGAATTAAGTGTGGCAAAACAGACTTTTCTCCTTAATTTTTCTACATACAAAGTGTTCATCAACACTACAGCTTAACTCTTCTTTCTCCAGTCTCCCAATAAATCACACAGTGGTGCCATTTTCCCCCAACAAGGCCTGGAACCAGAGTTTTTTACAGAGGCAAACAAATGCCTTTCCATTAAGGCCTGGGCACTACCACCTTTCCTATCTCTACTCTCTCAGCAATATTCCCATGTTCTACAGAAAATAGAAGAGGAATTCCTTCTCCCAGTAGGATCCTCTGGGAAAGAGCCACATTACTGATGATCACAGTTCCAGCTCCTGCTGGCCTTTATTTCCTTCCCTATTTCAGTTATTTTGATCACTCAGGTTGCACCTCAGCAGGAAGAAAAACCATAGTTCAAAGTTTGAAGAAGTCATACAAAACAGTATCTGACAAGAACAGAAGAGAGGTGGCAAGACAATGTTAGTGGCTACACCTGGGTTCAAATAGATGCATCATAACTGGATATTGGAGGGAGAGAGTTTGTCATTATGACCTCTGAGGACGATCACCTAGGTCCAATAAGGCAACCTGACCCCGGGCATATTGATTACCCATTCACTGTCTCTGTCTCCTTATCTGAAAAAATGGAAATAATGCCTGCTTCCTAGGAATTGTGAGAATGAGGTGATACAACATGAGCTTGAAAACAGAATAAGCACTAAAGATCAAACATTAACTACCTTAGCTATTACTAATACTATGGATATCTTTTAAAAGAATGAAGTAATTCTACATGTATAGACATGGGATAATGTCCACGACCCAGTGTTTTGTGTAAATGCTACAGAGTATCATATTTAGTAGGTGTCTGTTTGAGGAAGAAAAAAAATGAACTATGATATGTATTTATAGTTAGGTTTGAAATCTGTAAATACCTGAACACTGTTATCCCTCAGAGTGAGAGTGTCAGGAGGGGAGCAAGCGTCATTTTTACACAGACCTTTTCTTGAATTAACATGCATGGACTATTTTAAAACTAAATCAAAAATGAAGCATTTTGCAGTGGATTCTCTAGCCTTCAAATCGAATTTCTGTTACGTTCTTGTCTAGGAAAAGACAGAGCTTCTTAGAGATAAGGAAACTGAGGCAGAGCAAGGTTGAAGTAGAGCTTCTACCCTACCCTTTCTGCTTGTCTAATTTTTCATTCCTTCATATTCTTCACAGCCCTTGGCATCTGGCACGCACCACTGGCATGTAACTATCCTGAAATTGGCTTTTGCTTGCTTCTTCCATGTTTATTCGAGATTTTCTCTTCCTGGGTCAAAGCAGTACCCACTTTCAATGTTTTAGTATTTTTCTCCTTTCCTTTCTACTGTTCATGGCTTTCTCAGTATTTTGCCTGTGCATCGTTTAGGCCCTGAGACGGGCACCCTGGCCCTGCCAACCACTACAGTAACAAGAAGCCCCCATCATTCCGGTGTTGGGCGAGCGCCAAGGCCCTCACCTACACAGTCATCCAAGGATTATGCCTCCGAGGTGCAAGACGCTTTGCTTCTTGCCAAGGGGCCATGCAGGGCTTTTTTCCTTCTTTTTCATTCTTTTAAATTTCAAGCAAGACAAAGGGCTTTGTGTTTTGGGAAGCATTTTGTTTTCCTGTAGTTCTATCCTTACATTGGAGTTTACTTGTCTCAGTTTTCTCCTGGAAGCTACCATGCGGTTTTGCTCCTTCGCCCCGCCCCCTCCTGGTCCTTGTCCACGCTCTTGTTACTAAACGTTATTATTTCCTTTTGAGCATCTACCTCATAACGCACATTTCTGGCTCCTTGCCTCCCGTCGTCTATCGCTCCTTTCACACAAGCTGGTGGGGAAATGGTTACAGAATGACTCGAGAAGGAAAAGAGAGTCAGACTCTAGTAGTCTGCGCTGGAACCCCACCGGCCAGAGCCGTCAGGGCCACCAGAACCGGGTCAACAGCAAGGCGCCCAGGCGTAAGGCGAGTTGATTGGTCAATGTATGAGCCAATCAGCGAACGAAGCCGCGCAAGGGGCGGAGCAGGCCAAGATTACCGAGGGGAAGAGGTTAAAGGAAACGCGGCAGGTGTGCCAGCGCCGGGGTTTAGCGCTTTCCTTTTCACCTTACGAGAGCCTTCTGAACCTCACAATTCTGGTCAAGGCTCTCCTTTCCTAGTTTTCCAGGTTTGTAAGTTTAAATAGGAGGTCACAGGGGAAAATTTACCTGCCATTCATGAGCTGGGTTGTTAATAATCAATGGAGAAGTAGCCTGAGAATGGGAAGGGCAATACAATCCTCCTTCCCTCCTTTACCGGTTCCAGTCCAGGCCGCCAACCTAACTCAATCGGTTTTTAAAATACAGATCACTCAAACGCTCACTTAATCGCCAAAGCTGATTACCAAAACGCTTTATGAGACACCCTGAGTGAGTTTCCACCCTCCCCAAGGACTGTAGGAGCAGCGTCGGCATTCGTCGAAGGCTCAGCGTTTTACTATCTGCTAAACAGAAGCCAGCTAACCCGCAGGCTGCAAGTCGGAGAAAGAGCCCTTCCAAAATGTGCAGTCACGCACACTGCACCTCCGGGATTCAGACGCCCGCCCCCAGGCGTGGCGACAGATCCCCAAGCAGCTACCCCTCCGGCTCTCCAATCGGGGCACACAGAGGAGGAGGATTATTATTACAGTATTATTATTATTTTGGTGGGTGAGTGCACAAGCACAGAGTACAGATTTTCCTACTACGTTTTAACTTAGGCAGAGCCGTTCTGCCCACTTTCTACCCCCAGTGTCACGGCCCCCGAGCTCACAGACCTGTGCGACCTCAGCGTTCCCACGGTCCAGCGCAGGTCCCCAGCCCTCTGCCATACACCGGGGCTGGAGACGCCGCGCCCCTGGGGCCGGGGGAAGGAGGAAAGGGAAGGAAAGGGGTCCCCGGCCGGGCCTGCGTGCTGGCAGCCAGTGAGGCGCCCTGCAGCCCACAGGCAGGAGCCGTGCGGGGCAGGGCCGCGAGGAGAGCAGGGGCGCCGCCGGTGTCGCCGCACTCACTCTGCGTAGCCGGTGGCCCAGGGCAGCCGCCGGGTCTCCTTGAGGATGAGGATGGGGCGTGCGATGTGGTCCGCGCTGCACTCCACCTCGTCCTGAGAAAGCCCGAGGAACTCCGGCCGCCCGTAGGGGAAGCGCAGGGGCAGGTCCGAGCCCCCGCAGCCGCCGCCGCCGTGCTCGGAGCCGGAGCTGCCAGCCATGATGCCGCCCATGAAATTGGCCACGGCGGATTTCACTCGAGTGAGCATATTACTCCGGCGCCCGGCAGCGGCGGTGCGAGCAGGCGGCGGCGGCCGGGCGCGGGGCGGCGCGGGGCATGCAGGCTGCTGCGGGCGCGGGGCGCACGGGCAACGGGGCCGCTGGGGCGCGCGGCTCCCGGCGCTCAGTGCTGCAGGGGGCCGAGCCCCGGCCTCCAGCGCGCCGAGCCTCCGCCGCCTCCCCCCGCGACACTTCCGCAAGGGAGCGACATGGAGCGAGCCGCCCGGGCGGAGCAGCGGGGTGGCCGCGGCGGCCGCAGATCCCTTCCGCCCCCTGCGCTCCGCCGATGCGCGCGCGGACCCGAGCCCACCCCGCGGAGCCGCGCCGACTGCTGCCGCGGCTACCGCCGCCGTCGAGTCATGTGATAATCAGGCTGCGGTGTGGCCCTAGCTCGGCCCCTCCCCCGCCGGCCCGAGCCAGCCCGGCACCGGGACCCTGACCTCCTTCCTCAGGGACGCGGAGCGCGGGGCGGGTGGCACTTGGCCGGAGGGGATGGGGCTCCGAGGCCGCACCTGTGTTAGGGGCTGTCACGTGGCTCCAGGCAGTTGGGATAAGTCGGTGGCGGAGTCTGTTCCCGGAGGCATTCTGCCTTTACTCCCGGAAAGGAAACTTGGGGAGCTGGAGGGAAAGGCAGACGGGTGCAACCATGTAGTGTGGGTTGGCTGTGAGTCCTGCGAAGGGCACAAGCAAAATCACCTGGTGTAAGTGACAGCCTGGCACTAACTGCACAAGAATTATTGAAAGTTTTTTCTCTGGGCTTCTGTAGAATTATTTTTTCTTTAATTATTCATCATTCTTTTTATCTGTGGAACAAACCCTGTTTGGAACCTAAAATTAGCGTCATAGCAAGAAAAAAAAAACCTCTAAAATTCAGAAACGTGCACTACAACGAGCACTCAATTTTTGAATAATTTTATACAAGTATTTTTCCTTCCATATAGCACGTAGCAACAAATTTTATTTTTTTCGAAAACGATCCTACTTGCTGTTGAGCCACTTAATGCAGTCATCTTTTATCTTCTAAAAACATTGTCAAAGAATAACGCTCTTGTAAAACTAAAAAATAGAAACAGTAATTCAATTAAGTGCTGAAGTTAAAAACTAATAAATGCTTGTGATAATTTTTTTGGCGATGTTATATTAAGACCAAACAGGAACATAGCTATAAAATGGTGACTGCTTCGTTAAGGGTAACATTTGTTACATGATGGCTTTTTGTGTGTGTGTAATAAGGCCGGTATCCTGTACATGTTTACTTACTCTACATCCGGTTCCTGTGTTTACCTTCCATTTAATTTGCTGGGACTGTGTTACTTGTACTCTTAGGGACAGACCAGCTCCCCTGGAGTTTGGCAGGGAACACAGGCCCTCATTCATCTCCCCAAGTGGGGAGGGAAAAGTGGGCCAGGTGTTAGAGGAAAAGCTAATTTCCTGGAGAGGAGTTGTAAATCAAGGAATCTTTGCTTGTAGGTAGAGTCTGGGTAAACCTCACAGATTTTTTCTTTTCTTTCCCCCCCTGCTCCCCCAATCCATAATCTTGTCCCTTCCTTCCCAAGGAATTTTCCCTTTAACTTTTTCATGAATAGGTACAGTATTCCCATTTACTTTATATGAAATAATTATATAAAAGATGACAATCTTTCAAATGTTAATTAATATTCACTACTATCCATATATTCTTTTAAAACTTTACACAGGCAGAAATGTGATTTTAAGTTGCCTTCTTCCTTCCTCTAATTATAAAAATTGGGGCAGGATTTTAAATGAGGCAGTTATCAGTCTTCTTAAACTTTGCCTCGCCACACTGTGAACTTCCTCTGAGTGAGAAACATTCAGCACACGGAATGCTCTGGTGTCCCCTAAAGATCCTCCTCCCCAGGGTTTTAGGAGTAAGGCAATCTAACCCAGGGAAACCCCTTGACAGAGCTACATCCCAAACCCTCAGCCTTTAATTTTCGTGCCTCAGCCCGTGTAAGTTGCTAGAATCCCCCTTTCCAACTTTTGTTGTAGAACAGTTTTCTTAGTTTTCTTTTAACATTGCCTTTTGGTTATTTTTCAGTAATTTTTTTTGAGTTGAATTTAATAATGGTCTTCCCTTCAATTCACTTTAGTACAAGGCCTTAGCTATTATGTAAAATAGGGTTTGTTTGGTTGGTTGGTTGGTTGGTTTTTTAAAACTTTTTTGTCTGATTTATTTTCAATTCAAAAGTACTCCCTGAAAATATGTATTGTAAATAAATAAAATTTAATGGTACCAAAAGCTAAATGAAAAAGTAATCCATTCCCAAGGGATAACCACTGCTGTTTTCTATAGGCTTCCACATTGTTCTCAATAAGGGATATTTGGCATAAATACATTTGGCAATATTAGCAAGGTTTGTGAACCAAAGTTTTATACTCTTACTCAGTATAAATCAGTAGTTATTTTACTGTTTCTCCATGAAAATTTCTATTACCTATCACAGGGAAGGTACATAGTAGACAAAAATGCATATTTGGTTTCCTTTGAATATTTTTATAAGAGATAAAAGTGGGATTTTTGGCTTAAATTGGGTAAGCATCCTTCTTAGAGAGGCCCCTAAAATAACTGCCTTCTCACCTGTTATACAAGTAGTTTCTGGGATATCTGTCTTACTAAATTCAAATGATGCAGTGATCAGAAATTGAAAGACATTCAATATTTATTTCACACATTGTGGGTATGCCCAGTTATCAGTAGATACCCTTCACTCATTTCTTTTGTATCCTTTTTTTCTGCCTGCCAAAAGTGAGTTTGAAGGCTTTACTAAAATATTCACGTAGGAGACAGATACAAAGAAGTTATACTAGAATGCTTTTCATACCAACATGATTAACCATCAGCCCATAGCACTGTTGCTTCATTCATTAAATGACAGCATAACATCACTAAAGCTATTTCCAGGCGAAAGAAAGCTCTGGATAATTTATTTTTCAGTGAAAGCATCAGAGATTCTCTCAAAGTATTTATTAAGTATAAAAGGAAAAACAAAAATGTACTGTGGAAAAACCCAGAACCACCTTAAACAAGTGACCAAGGTTTATTTCAGCAGTAGTATGACATGTCATTAATTCTTTGACAGTCATGGATCAGGTGTTATTCCTTAACAATAGGTAAGATGAGTTTGTGACCTTCAGATCAGCTGTGACTTCTAAAGGTTTAATATCCTGTACACCCAACCTGAGGAACTGGAAAAGGTACCTCACTTGCCTGTAGCATTCCTCACCAAATGTTTTACTGCAGTGTACCAGAGAAAAATAGAAATGATCTATAAAATACATGGCCAAGTATATTCAAATATATCAAGGCCCTGAAAGATAAGAGAAGAATGAGGAACTGTCACAGATTGGAGACAACTGAAATTTAATACTAATGTTAATTTCTTAGTTTTGATATTAACATTAGGAAACATAGGTGTACTAATTAGCTTGCTCTTTGCTTAGACACAATACTTGACACTCGAAATTTAAAGGAGAAGTTCAACTTGGTTTACAGTTTCAGGGGATTCAGTTCATGGTCTAATCATGGCTGGAGGGTGTGGAACAGCAAAGATGCTTAGTTTATGGTTGCTGAAAAGCAAAGCAGGGCAACAGAACCAGAGTGGCAAATGGGTCAACCACCATATATCATATCCAATGTCATACAACCCTGATATACCTGGAAGTGGGTTCTACCAATCCCCTGGCAATTTGTAATGCAATCAAGTTGACATACAATGATTAACAGTCACACACACAAATACATATCCATGCATGCATATACATGCACACACACATATAAAGAATTTAGGGCTCAGATAAAAGCAAATACTCCCTTGATAGCCAGACCTGGAGAAAGCTGCATAAGGCCTTTACAGAACACATAGCCTACACAGCTTTAAAGTCATGTTCTTATTATAGTGCTAACTTCTTGTATTACCTTGAATTGTAGTTAACAGTTCACTAAAGTTTTCCCACTAGACAATGAGGCCCTACAGTGCAAGAACATCCTTATTCATCTTTGTACTTCCAGCAGCTATCCTAACCCCTAAAAGTAATAGGGTTCAAATGACAAATTATTTAAAAATAAATTCCAAGTGCCAGGCATGGTATAGGTTACAGTTGTAGTAACAGCTACTTAAGAAACTGAGACAGGAGAAATCAATAAAGAGAATGTGTTATTTATACACAGTGATATACTACTTTGCCATATAAAGGATAAATTTGAGTCATGTGTAGGAAAATGGTTGCACTTTGCAACAAAAACATTAAATGAAATTAATCTGACACAAGCTTCAATGTTGCATGTTCTCTCTTATATGAGAAGTTCAGAGTACAAATGCAGAGCAAAGTAAAAAAGGAAGGTAATAGGAAATCAGAAGATACATCTTTTGCAGATGGGAAAGGGACCAAGAGATGGAGGGGTAAAGGGGAAGTAAAAAGAAATAAGATCTATTATGTGCATGTACCAATTCCCCATAGTGAATGTAATTATTTACTGCAAACCTGTACTAATAAAAATAAACTATTAAAGTAAAAGAGGACTTCTTGAGTTCAAGGACAGCCCGGGCAACATAGCAAGGTAATATCCCCCCCCCCAAAAAAACCCATTTACAAGCAAAAAACTATAGACTGTTTGAATTAACTAAATCTATAATTTTACACCCCCCCTATCATTTTTTTAACAGAATTGGGGATTAAACACGGAGCATAACATGTTAGGAAACACTGTACTTCTGAGCTACATACCCAGCATAACCTTTGTTTTCTTAAAGATCTTTCTCACTTTGTCCCTTAAGATCTGTATTGCCTAAAAGCAGAACTTCCTGTACCAATGGGATCTGATAAAAGGCTTTGCCAACTTCAGTTAATGTCCCAATGGTTGATAATATGAATATGAAGCCTTTAGGTCTCTCTTTTTTACTACGCAGACAACCTAATATGTAATCCTAACCAAGATAGTTAACACTAACTTTTTATTACTGCAGCTATAGGTTGGATTCTAAAAATATTATACTGTGCTTTCTAACTCCTCCAGACTTATTGGGAGAGATTGATTTATTTCTCCATAGTAAATAAGAGCATTTATTTATAAATATCTATTTCCTTTTGAACCAAAATACATACTGTATAGCTAATTTTTTAGTAGAGTTACAGAGTATCAGCAAACTTTACACCTTCAAATGCAGAATCTACATTTTGTAGATTTTAAACACCTAGTTCAGGGTCATTTGGTCCCTTCAACCATTATACCTGACTTTTTCTGTTACTTTGCTACTGCCCACCTTCTATAAACTACTGTCTCTGCTGCACATATTTCAGACCAAAACCATGCTTTGTAACTGATGTGTGTGTATATATGTATATATATGAATCTCATAACTCCTTGTGATATGATATCTGCTTTAGACTTGCAAATGAACTGATTCTCAGAATAGAAAACAGAAAACAAAATCATTCCTATTTTACAAGGTATTAAGAAATATCTGTGAGGTAATAGTTGTAAATATATTATGTCTCATGTTGATCTTGGGTTACTTTTATCTATTTAAATCAATCTGTGTTTCCTATAGGGTCTACTTTTCAGTATTAAACTTTTAAACCATTTCCTTTATCTTTTCTTTGTTTGTAACAATAGAGACATCAATACTTATCTCCTAAGATTATTTTAAATGAGTAAGTGGAATGATGTGAGAACTTCTAGTTTACTTCCTGGTGTAGAATGAGCAATTATATAGTAAGCATCTTGACAAGACTCTCACTATAGGGAAGGTAAATATACACATGTTTTCCAATGCTCTTAACCATCAACACAGGCTAAACACTGTTCCCAATGCTTTTTAACTAACACCATCTGCTCACTATTTAGGAAACTGAATTTGGCAGATTTATAAATAATTTGCCCCAGACCATGAAACTATTAATAAAGCAGTAAGATAGGAGGATAGACCATGTTTACAACTAGCTGGAGGAACCTGTTAAATACAAAATCCCAGGACACATGTGCAGAACAGTTCTCAAACCCTTGCACCTGAACTTCTTGAAGAACTTGAACAGGTTTTTGATAGAATGACCTAGACCTGATACCAGTATGGGAAATACTGTATAAAGAAGGACAGCCACAACTGAGCACTCACTATTGTGTCCCTTCACCTTCACCCACTCTGGCCCTGTAGTGTTTACTTAGCTTTGTTTTTCTTTTCCTACTTTTACTTGGTCCAAACTCACTCTGCAGAGCTTGTTTTTTCCCATTTTTCAATAAACATAATGTCTTATAACCATTTATGCTTGTCTTGACCAAATCTTTGTTCAAGACAGGAAGTACCTAAAAATCACCTCTAGACCAAGACTCCAGCACCCCAAACTCTGATGATGACAGTTCCATTTGGCACTTCCTTTGAGATTTCTACATCAAAATAGTAAGTTTACAATGCAAAAGTGTTTTTCCTACCTTTTCCAAGCAAAGATCTGGTGCTTCCAATTATGCTGACTCTTTTAAAAGTAGTATCTGGACCTGCAAAGAGAAAGATTCATTAGCAAACTTGGAAGATACCATGCGGAATCATGTCACTGGAAATTGTTCTAAATTCTAGACTAATTGCTTTGCAGTAGTGTTTTATAGAGCTTGTTTCTAAGCTGGGTCAGGATGAAGCTATATGGAAATTCTAAATTCTAGATTCTGTCCAACTGACAAAAATAAATTTTGAAAGAAGATTGTAATACTAACAACCTGTTTCCAAGCCTATGTTAACTTATCCTTTTAATATGATTTAGTATCTCCACTCCCCTGCCTTTTTAAAATCAGTTATCAGGATTACTTTTTCAAGGTAATGCCTTTATGAAAGTAACCAATGAAGATTGTTTCCTAGATGGAAAAGTCAGTCTTTGCTCAAAGCAGAATATGTGGCTGACAAAATTTCAGAAATCAAGGAATTAAAGACAGCTTCTTCACTAAGAAATATAACTTGAAATTGTTCTTTGTTTTATCAAAAGATCAGCATTGGGCTGACAATTATATGGGTTATATGTGTTGAAATGGGAAATTAGTAGTGCTTTGTCCTTTTTGTCTTGAACTGTATATTGAACTGAATAGAGAGACATTTTGTACTTGCCTAAAAATATTTTTAGGGTCAACTTTCAAAACTACAATAGAGTGTCAGAGCAAATAATCTCATGTTTTACTGAAAATAGAACATGACCTCCCAACTTGGCCTTACAATGAGCATATCCTTTTAACATTTTCTACCTTAAGTCTACTTTAGTTAATTTTTAAAATTTATTTCCTGACAACTGGGTAGTTGTCTCTATTCAGATTGTTCTAACTGTGAAAAATTAACGTATTTAATTATTAGAATTTCACACATGACCATTAGAATCACTTGCAAACTTTTGAGAAAAGCACTCCAGCCCTATCTTAAACCTACTGAATCAGAAACCCTGGGGTGGAACACAGCAATCAAGCTTAAAAACCTTCCAGGTAATTCTGATGCAAATCATTTGAGAGACATTGACATATGGGAAATATGTTCTGTTAATAGATGGGCAGATAGAAAGTGCAAGGAATATGCTAAATAAGAACATAATCAGTTAACCCCATGTTCTGACTCTAAATGGATGCAGAACAAGTTGAATGAGACTAAAGAATTGTATCTGTTCAGAAACGTATGAACCATTCTTTTTTCTTGATTTTCATGTTAGTGTAGAATCCTGTGTATGTTTGCTGTGGACAGACACATGAGTTCTTCAGCATATGGGAAGCTGTAGAGAAGGAAGTAAAATTTACTACTATCTTGTGATCATCTCCCAGTACGAAATTACCCAACAGACAGTCTGTCTACATACACATGTATTTATGTCACTTGTCAAACAAGAGCAGAAAAAAAGGTATGATACATATTTATATAAATACACACAATATAAACATGTATGAAGTTATTAAATAGATGTAAAATATATATCTAAGGAGCTATATTTTTGGTAATGTTTTTAAAAGGTAGTATTAAAGTGGTCACTTTGAGGAAAAATTAGAACATTTTTGGATTTTGTAGGGAAGGGAAAACTTTTTCTCTACCATTTTGTTCCGTAGTTTGGGCCAGTTAAGCTGATAAAACAGATTAACAAGAGTCAAAAAAGGTTTTTTTTAACCTGTGCAATGTGCAAGCATACATAAATATTGCTCAGTGATGCATAACTCAAAAGAATGGTTAGAATTCAGGGCTCACAGTTGGAATGTGGACTGGGGAGAACCAGAAAGGAAACTAAGTCCCTGCTTGTAAGCCAGCCAGTGTGCAGAGTGTGGAGAACCAGGAAGGAAGCTATGCTCCTGCCTGTGAGCCAGCTAGATGGTAGAATGGGTGGAGTGGGGTGGGAGCACCAGGAAGGAAGCTAAGCCCTCGCCTGTGAGACAGCCAAAGTGCAGAATGGGGAGAACCAGGATGGAGGCTAAGGCCCTGCCTCTGAGCCAACTGCAGTGTGGAATGGAGAGAACCAGGAAGAAAGCTAAGCCCCCCACAAGTGAGCCAACCAAGCCAATCAATGCACAGGCTAAGGAAAGAACACTCTGCCCCATGCTGTAAGCAACCAGCTCATTTGGAGGAACTGTATTGTTTGATTAATTTTGCAAGCCTAAAGCTGAGAAACTATTTAGAGGATAACCATCTGCAATATAGTAACTATTGTAGATTTCCTACTGTCTTATCACTAGTTTGATTCATTTTTATTGCTCTGTTTTATTTGCTTTAAAATTGTGTGTGTGTGTGTGTGTGTGTATAAAACAAAAGAATTTAGGGCTTATATACCTAACTGAACAGGGAAGGGAGGGAAAAAAATGTTGCCCTCCATGGGGAGGGCACTTTTCCTTCTTTCTTTTCTTTTTTTAAGGAAGGTAAAATAGGTTTTTAGAATAAACAGAAAATAACAAAGTTTTTAATAATGCTGGTTCATGCAGATGTGAGTGGTTTTTCTGTCTTTATGCCAACAAAACCCCTTCCCACCCTAGAGAGAAGTGATGAGTTTCAGGAAGAGAGGAGCAGATGCTCCCTAATGGTCCAGTGGTTAGGATTCAATGCTCTCACCATCAGGGTTCCAGGCAGGTGAGCCTGTACGAAATAGCTCTTTCTGCCCTTCTGTTATGTCCATTAGCCGGGTGTAGCTGTGAGTTTGAGGCTAGCATGGGATACATAATAAGTTCAAGGTCAGCCTGAACTATGTAGTGAAACCTTGTCTCAAAACAAAACAAAATGGAACAAAAACAACAAAAAACAAGATTGAGAGAAAGAGAGATATCCACTCACCTTCTACCTGTTCCCCCAAAAGTTGGCCATAAAATCTAGAAAAAAATTTTCTTCCCTGTACTTGGAGAAGAACATTTTTATCTCTGAAGACATAGAGAAAAATTCAAACAAATAGGATTTTTTATGTGTCCTCCAGTTTATTATCATTAGACTGAGTTTTTAATCCAACCATATATCTCCAAGACCATCTACTTCTTCATCAAACCTAGCATTATGTCAAGTAAAATTTGTGTTAAGTACAATTTTATGCTTTTCTTCTGTTAATCTGTTCTGTGTAATAAGGGTTTTAGCCACAAACCTAGTGATAGGTATAGAAAGACTTCTTTCCACTCTCATAGGGATTTATAACAGTGGAGAAAAAGAGATTTCTTTGTGCACTTATTGCTAGATTCCTGGTTGAGAACCCTATAACATAGGACAGTGTCATGGTTTATGTCAGTGGCCCCAAAGCTTCATGCAATTATGGATGTGACCAAATCTAGTATTGATGATTGGTTTATTATCTTGTGCTCGGATTGGTGGTGTGAATGTTACACCGGTTTAAGGGTGGAGCTAGAATATGATGCAATGGTGGGAAGAAGGTGTGTCTCTCTCTTGCTGCTTTGCACTTTACTGTTTTGAGATGGCCATGCATGACAGCCTTGCCATAACACCCTGCCTTGGAACCAGCTGAATATGGACTGAAACCTCCAATAACAGTAAGAAATAAATCTTTCCTTTCTTCATTTTGGGTGTCAGGTATTTTGTCCCAGCAACAAGTAAAAAGTTACCAAGACAGACAGGATAAGAGAATGCATATCATTGTATTAACATGTTTTATATGATGCAGGAGAATTAAAAAATGAAGAGCCACAGAATTGGGGAAACTTGTGTATCTTTATGGCAAATCTGAGAGAGAATTGGGTAGCTGTGAAGAATAAGAACTGGGCAAAGTGGGTATATTCTAATGGCAATAAACTGGGAGAGGGGCAATTTAGCATGACCCATTCATTCACATATTTCTCTGTGTCCTTGTGTGTTGAAGATAAAAACTGTCCTTTCTTCTAGGCATGGGGAGAACATCCCTGGGATAAGAGTCTAATAGCTTATTTCAGAGAAAGGTTAGAGAATGACTTGCTTCATGGAGACAGGAGGGGAAATTTCTACTATTATTTCATACGCTAAAAAACTGACTTGATAGTGGCTTATCCTAAACCCTATTGCTAGCCTGCTGTCTTGGTTACTTTTCTCTCACTGCTGAGACAACATACCTCCTGCCCAAAATTAGGGAAGGAAAGGTTTATTTACAGTTTTTGGAGGTTTCAGTCCATACTCAGCTGGCTGCAAGGCAGGGTGGCATGGCACTGGAGCAACACTTCAAGACAACAGCCAGAGCAAAAGTGGGTAGAGCATCCTCTTTTTCTCCCTTATATTGTGCACAGACCACCACAACCTTCCAGGGTGGGTGTAACATTCTCAAAATCTCTGTGCCCTCCTCTTGTACATGGTTAGAATATTTACAAAGTAAGGATCCTGGCTCCCTTTTGAATGTCTCAGTTAAACTTTTGAACTTTTCAAGTTGACACAGTGAATCAACCATAACAATCTACTCCTTGTCAACTTGGCATCCAGACACATTTCTTCAAATCAGTCTCCAGATATAATACATGCGGATTCTTAACATTTCATAACTTGAACATTATAACACAGGTTTAACAATCCTTAATAATCAACATTGTGTATCAACATTATGTTACATTAGAAGCATAATATTTTGTTCTTGGATTCCCAAAGATCCATGCACATCCCTTTATACAAAAGATATCTGCAAGAGTTGCTAAAGTCTTAACAGTTTCAGCATTGCTGAAATGTTAAGAGTCCTAAGTCTCCTCTCAGATGTAAAGCAAACCTTGGCTGAAATACCCTGTACAAATAAAAAGTTAAGCACTTCCAACATGCAATGGCACAAGATAAACATTTCCATTCCAAAAGTTACAAATGGGGGGAAACAAAGGATTGGGACAAAAGCAAGTCCAAAATCCAGCAGGACAAACATTAAGTCCCATAGTTGCATGTCCAGCATCTGAAGCAATCTGTTGCAAATTGTGAGCTCCAAAGGATTTGGGGGACTCCACTCCCACAGCACTTCTGGTGGTTATAGCTCCCACAGCTCCTCTCTTAGGCTCACTCTGCTCAAGCCATGCACCTTTCCTTAGATGAATCTGCATGCCTGGATTTTCCAAGCTTCTGGGATCTCTATTGCACCTTTGACTTCACATTCACAGCTTCACCCTCTCAGGGGCACAGTGCCTGGCCTCCCAGATGCTCTGAAATCAGAGTGGAAACCTTTTTAACCTCAGAATTCATGTATTCTGCATGTGCTTAAATCAGCACCATATGGATGCTGCCCAGGTCTGCTGCCAGCTGGAGCAGTAACCAGGCTTTCTTTTCTCTTGGCTGTAGGGGTCGAGTACCTGGATCACTGAGAACTCTGAACCTGATTGTGAGGAATAAATTCTCTCTGTCACCTCATTTCTAGAACCTGGTGTGGCCACCACCGTTTTAGAACCTTCTGTGGCTGCC
>PVLA01004174.1:137896-185392 GCA_004027455.1 Hydrochoerus hydrochaeris | reverse complement strand
CAGATATATATATATTTTAAATCAGATATATATATATTTTAAATCAGATATATATATATTTTAAATCAGATATATATATATTTTAAATCAGATATATATATATTTTAAATCAGATATATATATATTTTAAATCAGATATATATATTTTAAATCAGATATATATATTTTAAATCAGATATATATATATTTTAAATCAGATATATATATATTTTAAATCAGATATATATATATTTTAAATCAGATATATATATATATATATATATATATATTTTATCAGTACTAGGGATCAAACTCACGACCACATGCTTGCAAGGCAGGCACTTATGCCACTGAGCTAAATCCCCAGCCCCTAGACATATATTTAAAAATATGTCCTGCTTGGTATGGTGGAACATGCCTGCAATCCCAGCACTTGCGAGGCTGAGGCAGGAGGATGGCTATGAATTCAAGGTCAGCCTAACTACATAGCAAAACCCTGTTTCACAAAACAAAACAAAACAAAACTCAAAACATGAACAAGCAAAATATATGTGTCCTGACCACAGAATGTTTTAGCCTGCAAATATCAGGGTGATTTCAATATCAAAAAATTGGTTAAAGAAACATGGTACTACTTCAGTGGCTTAAAGGAGAAAAAGAGCTCGTGTGATTATCTCCACTGATGTAAGACAGAGCATTTGCTGAGAGATGTGTCCTCCTAGGCCTACCGCCTCTCACCAGTGCCGAGTTCCGGGGACCGTGGGTCTCGGAGGACATTTCAGGTCCACACTGCAGCTGTTGCCTTGCTTACTTCTTATTTACCTGTTCGATATCTCCTCCTTTAAGCATGAGCTCCAAAAGGGCTGGGACCTGGAATCTCTACTGTCCAGCATGATGACCAGCACACTCCAGGAATTCCTTAAATATGTGCTGTATGTATAAGTCCTGCCTTCTTGGTCATTACTGGACTTATTGAGGATGTCTGATAATATGAAAAATGCCCAAACCTGCTATTTTTCAAATGTAATATTTTTGAGACTGCCTTTTTTCCCCTGGTCCTGGGAATTGAACTCAGGGCTTTGGAGCTAAGCTACATCTCCAGCCCTGTTTTGTTTTGTTTCGTTTTTGTTTTGAGGTAGGGTCTTGGTAAGTTGCTCAGTTGGGTTTGAACTTGCAATTCTCCTGCCTCAGCCACAAGGACTATAGGTGTGCACCACCACACCAGGCTGTGACAACAAAGCTGCAGCGTTAGACATTTACCTGAAGGCGCATCTACTGTGGTTTTCCTCTGGTGTTGTGCAGTGGAAACAGCTTTCAGCCTTCATACTGATACAGGGGAATGAAACTCCTGACCCACTATGTCTGGTACGAGCTCATGTTCGCTAAAATCGAAGAATGAATTTTAGGAACAACGGAGGTGATAGCAGAATGTATTTATTGAGAGAAAGACAGCTTCTGTCTGAGAGGACAGAAGGGTGTTCCGAGCGGGTTGCCCAGGACTCTGTCTTTTCCAAGGACTTTTGTAGGGTAAAACCATAGATTCAAGGTGGGGGAAGACTGGGAGCTCCCAAGGCAGATGGGCATAAGGAGGGACACAAGTATAGTCAGCCAATAAGATCAATAGTTCAGGTAAAATTGATTACATTAGGGACAAATGGGGAAGCGAGTCATGTAGAAAGCGGGCATTCTTAAGGAGCAGTGACTCTTTCCTAGGGGGATGGGAACTGTTTAGGGTATCAGTCCTCAGGATATGGGTACATTTGTTTGGTCTTTTGTCTTGAGGCCTGGCCCACAGCAGGAGGCATCAGCTTCCCTGGAAATTGCTGTGTGTCTGCACTGGCTCCATTGAGGACCCAGCCCTATCTCACAGCCTACCACATTTCTAACCAACTCAGCTGCCTGCAACGATAATGTTACGAAAGCCATAAAGGCACAGGGTCTCTGCCTACAGAGTAGACTAGAAAAGAGACCCGTGTCATGGATTAACTAACGGTCAGCTTGTGACAGAGGGCTGAACTGAATCAGCGTGGTTCTGGGTGTGGAAGGCCCACCTGGGGATTGCGCCCAACAGCACAAAGGAGAACTGGAGTGGAGGGTGGAGCTCTGATTCTCCTGGAGAAGCCGGCATGCTGGTTTCCTAAGATGGACTCAGCTGTTCTCATCATCGGAGGAGCTCAGGTCCCCGCTGTCGCTGAGGATGGCTGCGGTTCTCTTTGGGGGAGCTCTGGCCTTACCCCCGAGCTTTGCTTCCTGGCTCCAGTGCAGACTCCTCAGATACAAATTTGCATGAGACATTGTTGTGGGCTCTAGGTCTCCAGCTGAACTTGCGGAAACTTTGCCTGGGGATCCGGGCCCTCAGCTAGATTCTTTGGGTCCCTCGAATGTGGACAGATCTCTTGTACTCTTCTGCGTTTGGCTTTTTGGCTTTTCGGGTGACTATTATAAAATAGTCCTATGAATTACGTATCCTATATTAAACGGATTCCCTTGCAAACTCTGACTACGACAACCAGCTTGGGGACGATGACACTGTTTCTGTCTCTCTTTGTCCACGCATCCAAGAAATGAAATTTGTTTTAGTTTTAAAGTGCAAGTTGCAGGATTGTTTATTTGGTTGATTATGCGTGTGGGCCCAGAGGAGCTAAACCGGGTAACTCACCCGGCAGGGGCATCGCGCCCTCTAGCGCTCATTGCGGGAAGTGACGTTGGGCGGGTTGAACCTGCAGAGAATGTTGTTTAAAACGCGGGGTGGGGGGTGGGGTGGGGGGAACCACGTTTATGTTAGAGAGTAAATATCACCAATTCGGGCCGCATGAGGCTCAGCAATCTTTGTTAAATGAATGAATGTAGAGAACAATCATCCTTTTAGGGTGTCCTAAAGGAGGGAATCATAAAAGTAAATTGTCCCCTTAAAGCTGAAATGGTTAATTGCTAATCCAAAAGATGTCAGATACATCCTATTAAATTGCCCGGGCTGGCCTCGAATTTGTGATCTTCCTGCCTCAGCCTCCCAGAGTGCTGGGATTATGAGCATGGATCACCATGCCTAGCTAAAAAATTGTTTTCTTTTCCTTTTTTTTTTTTTTTTGGTACCAGGGTCTCTCATGACCGCACACTTGCCAGACAGGCGCTTATGCCACTGAGTCAAATCCTTGACCACTCTTTTTTTCTGGTTTTAAGAGGAAATAAGAAGGAAACAGCAATTTTCCAATGAGGACTAGACAGCCACACTGGTGCCCGACTGCAGCTGAGTGTCTCAGCTGTGCCCAGGAGGAGAGAGAAGAAAGTGGGGAGTCAGAATAGACAAAGCCCACAGGTAACCAACTGAGAAGTGCTGAGCTGTTCTCACCTGTGAGTCAGTGATAAAAAGGCAGGTATGCCTGGGCACTCGGATACTACCAGGACATTTGACGTTCCAGGATTATTAATTTTTCCTGGTTACAGTTGCCGAGCTCATGTTAACACAAGGCTCTGTATCATTCAGGGCGGGCACTGACTGATTTGCCTTCTAAGATGTGATTCTAAATAACCTGGGTTGTCAGTGAGACGGGGAGTAGAGGTGAAACCACATGGATATATGGTGACAATTTTGGAGGTGGGTGGCAGATAACGGGTTCTTTGAACTCTGTCTCAGACATTGCCAAAAGGATATGCTGAGCTCAGCTTGCTTTTCCCGCCCATCTCTGTGAGGTCGAGGTCGGTCCCCCAGGAGCAAGCAGAGCTCGGGGATCAGGAGGGGAGACTGGAGGCAACCAGAAGGAGAGAGGACCTGACTTTCATATCACACAGTGGTCTGTCGGGAAACTTCTCCCAGACACACTTGGAAACCTGCTTTCCTCATTTCCTGGGCAATTCTCAATCCAATCAAGTGGACACTCAAGAGCAACCATCATGGCTGGATGATGAGAATCTTAAGTCTTTCATGGGACCCGATTTTCCAAAGATCTAGAGCTCAGCAGGACAACCTATGCCATTCGGAAAGCATAGGTGATTCCCATCCCCTCCCCGAGAGAAGACCGTGAGCTCAGTGCCCGCTTCTGTCAGAGGCCAGCTGCGCTCTCAGAGCCTTATCCTTCCTCTGGGAACCTGAACTCACAGGAGAAGGTGCCCCATAAGAGCTTAGGTGGGCAGAGGTGGGGTAGGGCAGCTCAGCTGCTGGGACCTGCCTGAGCCACTCCTGTCTTATTACTGACAACATGGTCTGCGGCCATACCACCCTGAATGCGCCCGAGCTCGTCTGATCTTGGAAGCTAAGCAGGGTCGGGCCTGGTTAGTACTTGGATGAGAAACAATACGGAGGCTCAAAGGGGTGAAGGCCACCGTGACATACCTGATAGTGGGGAGCTAGGGTGAGTCCGGGAGCCTATAGAGTAGGAGAAGAGGTCCTGGGCAAAGGAGTCAGTTACTCAGCTGTGAATAGACGAGAAGACTGAGTTGATTCCAGTTTGAGCCGAGTAACAGACCTCTTCATGGCTAACGTTCAGCTCCCATCGGCTGTCCATGGTTGGGTCCCCCCAGATGAAGAATCTAAGGGCATATAGTTTTTTGGGGGGATGATCCTGGGAGACACCAACATGAGGATGGGATGTGGGAAAGTGGGGAGACTGGAGAGGGAGACAGGAAGCTGGTTTCCACTCTGGGCAGCTGGAGAGCAGTCCTACTGGGAAGTGGTGGACACGTCTTCATGTTGTCTTCATCACTCAGGCAGGAGCGGCCCACTGCGGCTGTAGACTGCGGCCGACCCTCCCCACGCTCCACCCTGACGCTGGGACCCGGGCCACTGTGCTAGAATCTGTGACAAGTTAAAAAATCCCCTGGACTATTGCAAGAAGAGTGAGCCTAGAAGCGAGGACCAGTCACTGTAGACATCACCAAGGTTAAGGAAAAGGGTGAGGGCAGTTCCTTTCGCCTTACAGCAGTGCGGAGTGTAACTCATAGACTGTACAGCGGACCTGTCCAAAGTGTGCGGCTCCAAGGTTTCTAGTGTATTGATAGCCGCTACCTTTGGCTTTTATCCATCTTGACTCTGCCCCTTGGGGTCACCCCACCCCCTACCCCACCAGCTGTAAGAGGCTACAGATCCACTTTTGTCTCTATAAATCCTCCTGATCTGAATATTTCAGGTAAATGAAAACATGTAACAGATACTCTTTTGTTGCTGCTTTTTTTCTTCTTGCAACATGTTTCAAGATATCTCTCTATTGGACCATGTATCAGTACTTTTTTGTTTTTCTATGGTGGCACTGGGGATTGAGCCTAAGGCCTTTGAATGGAGATACATTCCCTAGGCCCCCTTTTTAAAAATTATTTTTATTTTGAGGTAGGGTCTTATTAAACCTCTAAATTGCCCAGACTGAGGTTGAATTTATGATCCTCTTTTTTTTTTTTTTTTGCTTTTTTCTGGAACCGGGGATCGAACTCACAACCTCACACTTGCCAGGCAAGTGCTTATGCTGCTAAGCTAAATCCCCAGCCCCAAATTTATGATCCTCTTGCCTCAGCCTCCCAGAGTGCTGGTGACCTAGGAGAAATAATACAACTCTTAACCTGCTAGATGTCAGCTACATGGAGTTTTCATTTCCCCAAATCAAAGAATGAATTCTAAGGAACCACAGAGGTTAAGATTCGGAAGAAACTTATTGACAGAGATAACTCCTGAGAGACAGGAGGGGACCCTGAAGTGAGTTGCCAACGAGCCCACTTCTGGAAGGGAGTTTTATAGAGCAAAATCGCAAGGTGGGTACAATGTGGGTCAAACTATGATCAGCCAAAAAGATTACAGCATAACCTATTAGGTAGCATTGATCCAGTGGAGAAGCAGGTCACGTAA
Source organism: Hydrochoerus hydrochaeris (assembly GCA_004027455.1). Taxonomy (NCBI): domain Eukaryota; kingdom Metazoa; phylum Chordata; class Mammalia; order Rodentia; family Hydrochaeridae; genus Hydrochoerus; species Hydrochoerus hydrochaeris. The sequence goes on along the minus strand of PVLA01004174.1, from coordinate 179,583 downwards.
CAAGTGTATGTGGAAAGAACAGGCCTTCTTCAGGAAGGGATGGATCAGGAGGTCCTGGCCACCCACCGGGATGACTGATGTCTATCGAGACTCCATTGGACCAGGTGATACCCATGACCTTTTATCCCGGGGAGGCTCGCAGGCCTGCTCATTCCATCCTTACCTCGCCGCCTGGCATCCGAGGGGTGCACCTCTGGCCACAGCTGCACCATTCTCTCCTCCTCCGCACTGGCTCCTCTGAGGGCCTGACCCTGTCTGATTGCCTCTAATATTTCTACTAATTTAGTTGTCTACAATATTGAGATTACAGGCATATACCACCATGTCCGGCTACTTCATTCCTTTTCATGGCTAAATCACATTTGATTGTTTAGAAATACCACGTTTTGTTTATCCATCTATCAGTTGATGGATACGCGGATTGTTTCTGGTTTTTGTCTATTATGAATAACTCTGCTGTTCTTTCTACATACTATGTTTCTGAGTAGCCAGGTTTTCCTTTCTTTAGGAAATGTACAGAAGCCTAAACTGCTGGGCCATAAGATAATTTTAGGTTTAACTCTTTGGTGAGCTCCCAGACGGCTTTCCAACATGGCAGGCCATTCCCACCAGTGACTCTCCCACCACACCATCACCAACACCAGAGGTGACTGACGAACACGGCCAGTCTTTAAGAAAGATTTATCAAGCACAAGACTCATCGACGTTAGTGTCCTTCAAAACATGTCCCCTCATTTCAAACACACGGCCACACGCTCGCCACTTTCCAAAGCGGCTCTGGAAGGCCTCTCCCCTGAGTGTCTCCCCTGAGAGTCTTCGTGACCACGAACACCTTCAGTGCTGCTGCTGGGCTTGTGAAAATAAGGCTCATCCACCTTACTCACTGCAGTGCTATGCAACTTCCGGCTTCTCCCAAAGTCAAAATGGCCATGAAAGGAAGCATTTGGAATCCATTTAGGACACTGAGACAGTCATACAACTAATGACACATACGCTGCTTACTGTCCCCCTCTGCTGCATGCTTCTTCTTGTCTGGCTTTTTTAGTTACAGAGCCCTCCCTGCAGGGGTGAGGTGGTGTCTTCTTTTGGCTTCAGTTGGCATTTTCCTGACGTCAAACATCTCTTCAGAAGATTATTGTCTGTTCGGTATCATACAGAGCCCTTCCCAGTCCTCATCTCGGTCTGGGAAGTTTATATCTGTAATCCCTGGAAACCTTCTTGGAATTTGGGTAGATCTAGTACAACCCACTGTGAGAATAAGGACACTGAGACATATTTATAGTTATTGGGAGCCAAGGGGCCCCAAGTCCAGCCAGGATGAAGATCCATCAGAACAAAGGCCTCCACCCAGGGCCCAGCCTGGATTTTATTAATTCATGAAAAAGGGATTGGCTTGAGGACTTGAGAATTGACCGTGAGAATGGTGGGCAGTACCTGAGTGCTGTGAGCTGGGCTACCCAGGAAGCACCTGAGGAGGATAAGCAGAGAGACCACTCTGCATGACACCACTGAGGTCGCGTCTAATGTCTTGGGGTCAGTGCTCTGCTGTGCCAACTCTTCTGTCCCTGGAAGTCATAGCCTGTTATCTGGAGACTCAAACCCAGCCGACAGCCCTGGAGCCCTGGTTTTTATCCTGCCTGGCTCAACCATGTTTTGGGAGTCACAGGCGGGGAAACAGTAACTGCATGTCCCCTCGCATTAACGATTACCCATCTGCACCTCAGCCCTATTTACGTTGCTTAGCGCCAACAGAAGGGAAAAGGCAATGGCCTGGCCGGCTCTGTACAGATCAGTACGTGGAGAGAGGGCCAGGTTTAGCCTCGACAGGAATATCTAATTATACCCTTAACCCACTTAGAAAATCGGGCAATTATCTTTTTATTAGTGAGTTGTAAGAATTCTTTCTATATAGTCCAGATCAGTGCTGGTGAACCTATAGGACATGTGTGGTTTTTTTGGGGGGAAATACATTGTTTTATTTTTTAAATCGGTACTGGAGATTGAACTCATGACCGTGGGCTTGCAAGGCAGACGCTTATGCCGCTGAGTTAAATCCCTAGCCTGGAAATACACTGTTAATGAATGGATTTTTGTAAAACTAAAACTTCGGCATTCAGGTTTAATGGCAGAGGGTTTTGGGTTGCGGTTTGGGCACGCACCTCTAAAAGGTTCACCACCCCGGGCTTACACAAAGGCCCCCTCGTTAGATATGTGATTTTCAAATGTTTCTCCCAGTAAATGGCTTGTGTTTTCATTTTTTCTTTTTGTGGTACTGGAGATTGAATCCAGGGCTCCATCCATGCTAGGCAAGTGCTCTACTGCTGAACTACGTCTCCAGCGCTCTCTCTCTCGCTCTCTCTTTTTGAGACAATCTTCCTAAATTACATAATTTTTCCTCTTATTTGTAAACTTCCTGCCTTGGCTTTGTAAATAACTGGAATTATAGGTATGTCCGCCAATATCTGGCTTAACTAAGTATCTTTTCTTTCTTTCTTTCTCTCTTCTTTCTTTCTCTCTTCTTTCTTTCTTTCTTTCTTTCTTTCTTTCTTTCTTTCTTTTTCTTTCTTCCTCCCTTCCTTCCTTCCTTTCCTTCCTTCCTTCCTTCCTTCCTTCCTTCCTTCCTTCCTTCCTTCCTTCCTTCCTTCCTTCCTTCCTTCCTTCCTCTTTCTTTTTTCACTACTAGGAGTTGAAACCACGGCCATCTCACTGAACTACATCCGCAGCACCTTTTTACCTTTTATTTTGAAATAGCGTCTTAACAAGTTTTAAATTGTCCAGTCTTGACTCAGACTTGCGATCTTCCTGCCTCAGTCTCTCAGAGCGCTGAGATTACAGCCTCTGGAAAATACCTTTTAATTGCGAGCTCCAAGGTTGCTGCTCAGGTGTAATGAAGGCATAGTTGATAACAACCAGAAGGTGGCGCCAGAGTGCCCCATGGACAAGGAGCCAGGGCAGAAAACCTAGATGGGACCAGGATGAGAGGGAGCCAGGGCCAGAGGCCCCACAGGCGGGCGCAGTGGCAGGAGGAGAGGAAGGGGTGTAATCTGGGGTCAGAGGAGGAAGTCTTTCACTGCCTCTGGGTACCCCGAACCCAGCTTTGTTCCGATGTCCTTGCCTTCCCCTGCAGGAGCTCACGACCCTGACTCTTGTGAGTCCCTATTCCTGTAGCCGAGAGCCGTGGGGTGGAGGACAGGGTTGTGGGCCAGGAGTCGGGGACCTGGTGTCGCATCTCAGGGTTGCTCTATCCTCTTCTTCTCAGAAGGGGGCAAAGGAGCCCCAGGCCTTGGTGCAGCAGACAGAACCCTGAGTGCTTGCTGGGTTGCTCAATTGCCCAGGCAGGGCTTGAGCTTGCAATCCTCCTGCCTCAGCCTCCGATAAAACCGATATTCTAGGCATGTGCCGAGTGCCCACCTCCAAATGTTTACATTCTTGTTCTCCTGTTGGTAAGTAACCCTGTCCTGAATTTTTCTCTTACATTTCACTTGAGGTGCTTGAGAGAAGCTACACTTCGTTTTCAACACTTTGCTGAGACATCTCCTCAGCTGGGACTCCAGGTGTGTGCTGCCACACCTGGTTTATGGGCCCCTTTCTCAGAGCAAGAGCCTCCTGAGCCTGGGCGCAGCTCAGGTACTGACTCGGGCAGGATTTCACCACTGACCTTGGTCAACAGCCTCTGTGCAGTGACCACGGCACAGAGTTATGAGCTCAGGTCACAATCAACATGAACCCAGGGGCTGGCTGCTGCCACACAGCTTGTATGTCCAAAGCCACTAAGGGCAGAGTCAAGGGTTCTGGACACTTTGCAGTGTGTGTCTGTCTTGGGGGCCGGTCTGTCCAGAACTGAGTGTCGCCGGGAATGTGAAAGATGTAGTTTTCCTTTGTGTGGTGCTTAGTCGGGGTTTCCAGGGAGAATCTGGTGTGACCATGCAGTGGACCAGTTGGAGAGTCCTTCAAGTGTCCACATGCGCCTCCTTTGTCCCCAAGCCATGCCTAGTGCCCGCGTGGCTGCAGGGATCTGGGCTCCATGGCTGGCTTTCGTGGCTCCTGAGGCAGGGCTCCTCTTCTCCCTTCTGAGTGGCCTTCCTTCTTTCCACTGTGGTCCAGGTCTGCTCAGGACACGCTGTTCTTCCTGCCAAGTGGCTTTTTCCTAGGCCACTTGAGATAGTTAGAGACCACCATAGTGGGACAGCAGAATAGACACCAGGGTGTCACAAATCACTTTTCTTTGTAGCACAGTGTGTTGCTACTTTCAGTGGTTCATCGTGATTGTCAGTCTGGGAGATGTTTAGGAGACTGGTGGGTACACTGCTGGGGTTGTCAATAGGTTGTAGCAGTGTGGTCCTGGGAACGGTGTCTGGTCCCTGGCTCTTCCCACTCTGAGTCTTCCCTGCTTTCTGCTTCCCGGATGCCATGAATTGAGCTGCTCCCTTCTGTCACACAATTCACTCTGCTGTTCCTGCTTTGGAATCTGCTGACCATGGACTGAAACCTCTGAAGCCATGAGCCAAGATAAACCTCTCCTCTTTTAAAGTGGCTTTCTCAGATGTTTGGTCACAGTGATGAAAACCTAACTAGCGTACCCCTGGGCTCTTTTCAACAGTCACATCATGAGACCGACAAAACCGCAGAAACCGGAATCTTACATAAAACAAAGGAATTGTTACTAAGGAAATTATCTTACCAAAACTAGCTTTACTTGCTTTCATAGATTTAAAAATCACTAAATCGGGGCTGGGGGTTTAGCTCAGTGGCATAAGCACCTGCCTTGCAAGCGCGCCGTTGTGAGTTCGATCCCCGGTACCAATTAAAAAACAAAACAAAATAAAAATCACTAAAACTGGAGGTCACATGGCTGAGCAATATATTATTAGTTTCCCTTTAATTTTATAGCAAAGAACACCTCTGAGAGGAGAACCAGCAGCCCCAGAGCTCCGACCATGGAGGGACTTAAGGCACGGCACAGAAAGGCAATTTTCCTGCCCTCTCAGTAAGCGCCCCTGGCTTGAGGCTGGAGAAGAATCACTCAGCAGCTCCTGTGAGCCTACTGGGGAGCGGGCTAAGAATCAACCCACCACTACCACCACCCCCGTTAGCAAGTGAGCCAGAGATCTAGACATCTCTTGAGTGTAGTAAATAGGGGGCATTTCTCTCTATCATCTCTTTGAAGGCAAATATTGTTATCACTGTTTTGCTTTGTTCTGATTAATGATATTGCTCTATTCAATGTTCTGTTGTGATAAGTTCTAGAATATCCTGTATTTCCTTTGATTTGGCTATATCTTATTGAAAGAACAACTGTTGTGAAGATAATGGGATATACTATGGTACCTATTACTGTTAGGCCAGTAACCTGTTGAGGGTTTCTGTACCAATTTTACTGCACTCTCTCAGTTGGCTTTGTTCTGTCTTGTTCTGTTGTATTTTGCTACCTTCAAAATAATAAAAAATTAAAATAAATAAAAAACAAACAGTAAATAACCACAAAACAGATCAGTAAGGTACTGAGCAAGCTGAAACATGATATAACTAAACAGATAATAGACTTGAAAAGTAAAAGGAGGAAAAGAAAGTGCTCTAGAGGATATAACTGCATGTATGTTTAAGTGTGTAGGATTGATGACCATGTTGCTGGGTTTTTGTTGGATTGTTGAATGGAACTGTTCGCAGCCTCACTGTTTGAATGTCCACCTTGTATGCTTTAATTTTGTAACTTGAACAACTATATCTAGAAGACAATATGTAATGTATCAACTAGTGATTTCTTACTGTTTATTTTTTCTTTTTCTTTGAAATTCTGTATCGTTTCTTCCCTTTTTTTTCTGTTTTGATTTTTTTGTCTCTTTAAATAAAATTAAAAAAAAAAGAACACCCCTGATGTGTGGATTATGATACATTGTCTGGTATCAATGGAATGTTTTTGGATTTTTTTATTTTTTATTTTTGTGGCACGTGAGTCCTCTGGGATGGAGGCTCCTTTGCATTGCCTAAGTCACTTTGCAGCAACTTGAAAACAACTCTTGTGGAAAACATCAGCTCTTCCCTAAAGCCTGCAATAACTGATAGGTGACTAAACTGGGATAAAGGTGTGGCATATCTGTAGTCAAATTGTGCCTGTCCACTTTCTTGCCCTAACTCTTGGGTAACAGATTCCACTTGGGTCTGTCAATCACTTAAAAATGTTCAGTCCAAAATGTAGCAGGGTGTGGTGGTGCAAGCCTGTGGCACAGCACTTGGGAGGCTGAGACAGGAGTATCAATGTGAATTTCAGGCCAGCCTGGTCAACATAAGTGAGTTCAAGGCCAGCCTGCACTACAGAGTGAGACCCTGTCTCAAACAGAACAACACAAAACAAAACACCCAAACAAAATGAAACAAAACACACCCATGTATAATACAAGGCTCATTTGGCCCGTTGACCTCTAGAGCTGTAGGTTCCCTTTTTCCTTTTTTCTCCCCACTTTTTTGCCCATATTCTTGTGTTTCTTTAGCAGCGGGAACAATCTGAGCACCTAACATCCCTCAACTCCTTCATAAGCCTGGAGCAGACCACAAGAAGAACCTAGCAATTCCTAGGACAAGTTCCCTGTGACTCCTTGGTAGTCTGAGTCTTTTTTTGTTTTTAGAGACAGAGTCTCACTATGCAGTCCAGGCTGGCCTTGAAATCATGGTGACTCTCCTGCCTCAGCTTCCTGAGTTCTGGAATTACAGGCATGCACCACCATACCTGGTGTGGTGGCTGAGTCTTGTAAGAAGACATCTTTAGGAACCATGGCCCTGGCTGGTGGAAACTTACCGGGTTTTTAGCTCACTCTGGCCAGTCCATAAAAGCTCATCACTTTCTTTGCCCTGGAAACAGCCCTTTCTGTGGGTCACGGCTGGTTCCCTTCAGCTGACCTGTGCATCCCCCTCTTGTTAGAATCTTGCCTGAGAGGTGCTTGCAATACTTGGCTTAGTTTCATTTCTACCACTTTTGAGTCAAAAGATTCCATTGTCTGGTATCAATGGAATCTGTTTTTGGATTTTTTATTTTTTATTTTTGTGGCATGTGAGTGCTCTGGGATGGAGGCTCCTTTGCATTGAGCTACATTTTCGGTTCCCCTTTAATTTTTTTTTTTTTATCTGAGCAAGTCTTGCCCAGATGGAGCTTGGATTTCTGATTCTCCTGTAATCCCAGCATGCTGGGATTGCAATCATGCACCTTCATGCCTGGCTGTGGGGTGGCAGTTAAGAGGAAAGGCTTTAGTTTTGTTATCCTGGGCAGATTTTCTCTTCCCCATTTCAGTGAAGGGACAGGTGTGTATTGGTGAGAAGGGGACAGTCCACTGACAACAACTAAATGCCACATCCAAAGGGCACAGAGAGGGCCAGGGATACAGCTCAGTGGCACAGTGCCTGCCTGGCAAGCACAAGGTCATGAGGGGTGTAGGTAATATCCAGCCTTCTCTAAGGGGCCTTGACCCCAAACCCACTGGGCATCCTGTTACCAGAAGGTAGGGCAGTCTGAGGTTTGCCTTCTGTTTCATCCTGACTTCCCCATTCCACCTGACACAAAAATAAAATCACACTTGAAACACACAAGCAATGCATTAGGAAAGAAAACTACATGCTTTGAAATTTTTCCTTGAGGAAGCATCCAGGAGCCCATTTTATTTTATTTTTTAAAAAAATCTCAGTCCCTACGAATCACTCCACAATGGAGTCTCCTCCTACCAGCTTATGTGCTCCATCTTTATTTTTATTTATTTTATTTTTTGGTACCGTGAATCGAACTCAGGACCTTGTGCTTGCCAGGCAGGCGCTTGTGCCACTGAGCTGCATCCCCAGCTAGGTGCCCATGTTAATCTACCTGGTTAGATCTATAGGAAACACACACTTATTTGCCCCAGTGTAATCCTGTTTCTGTGTATCTGGAAGCCCTTACTCTCTTGGGGTGCTAGTTACTGTCTTTCTCAGAGCCCTGTGGTGGTACCAGCTTGTCCTGTGGTGCCACGGTGCGAGGGCATTCACTGGGCTCCTGGACACAGAGCTCCACCAGCGGCTCCTCTGTCCCCTTTGTCCCGCCTATGCAGCTGTTCGAGGCTCACCTTTGTCTGCAGCTTCCTCTCTGAGCCGGGAGTGCGGGAACTCTGTGAAGCCACCTTCCCAAGTACACTTGGTAGCTGGCGTCTCTTTGTCACTTCCTGCTCCATCCTACATTGTTATACTGCTGGGAACTGGGGTTCAGCCCCCCTCTCAGGACTGACTGGCTATCTTCTCTCTTCTTTTCTTTCTCTTCCAGCCAGTAATGTTGGGTAGAGGGGACAGAAAACCTTTTTGCAGATCGTCCTCTATCTGGGAATTGATGCTATTGGAAATAATGTCACAAAGCCAGCCTGACTCCGCTTGTTTCTCCAGGTGAAAAGCGTAGTGTCCACCAGTATCCATGAAGGAGGGGCAGGGGCGTTGTGGACAGTACACAGGGCCAGAGCCTCCAAAGACTGCTGGCCACCAAGGTAATGCTCAGATTTTGACCAAAGCAAACAAGGAGGGAGGCACGACCCTGGGAGACTCCTGATGGCTTCTCTGATTGTTTTCAGGATCTTCCTGCCTCATCCACAGGTCAGGAAGAAGAGAGAGAGCAGAAGTCATTGTGTAATTCATGCCATCTTCACAGTCAGCTGCGGGAGATTGGGGAGGACTCAGTGGCCAAGGTCCAGAGGAGTGGAGGATAGTGAGGAGGCGGAGGGGAGTTTGTGTCCTGCACTTGGGGGTGTGGGAGGAGCTGGGGTGTCCTTCGGTCTGTCCCCCCAGCCCCTGCGCATTCTCTGCCTTCCTTTCAGGATGAGGTTTTGGAGCGCTCCCTGCCCGAAGGGTTCCGCGTTGCCAGTCAGGTCAGGGCAGACTGAGGCATGTGGACCTACAGGTGAGGGACCCATGCTGACCGAGGTGACCAGGACATCACAGGCCCTTGATCCTATGTTTGTCCCCTCTTCCTGCCCCCCAAGAATCTTCCTGTCTGAGTGGAAGTGCCTCCACCATCTTGCCTTCCTCAGCCAAGATGCTTCCAGCACAGAGGGCGGGCAGAATCCTGACGGGTAATGCACTCAGCTTTGCCTGTGGTTCCAGGATCTCTGCTGCCTAAGAGAAAGAGCCTGGTTCCCTTGTGTAGGCAGTGGGGTTGGGACTGGGTTGGAAGCATCTCCTCAGGAAGCAGGTGGTCACAGGAGACCCTGACACAATCACGGGATACACAGGGGGTGAAGCTCTGTCCCAGGGTCTCATTGTCTCTGAGGGATCAACCTCAAATTGGAGACTGCTTTGGGGACTTGTGCTCTTGGCCCCCGTGGCTGGGAGCCCTGGTTCTTGCTTTGGAGTTACCAGGTAACCGTGGCTGTTGGGTGGGGTCTGCGGGCATGGGGTAGATGTGGTGGAACCAGGTGATTTATATCTGTTACTGAACTCAGGTCAGAAACCTCATCCTTTGGGCAAAGCCTAAGAGAAGACAGTCAAGGTGAATGAAAGTAGCCTTTATGTAGGCTGCTAGCAACCTGGGAAGGAGGCAGACTAACATCTCCAGCTCACCTTCCTGGGCCTTCGGGGAGGTACAGGGTGTTGGATCAGGTACAGAGATCAGTGTGTGTCAGAAGCCGACTCAGCTACCTGCTGCTGAGCTGAGCGGGCTCATGCTGACACCTTCCCCGGCGGGGGGCGGGGGGTGCTTTCATTTCAGTCAGTTCTGTGATCCGCAGCCAGGTCCTGGAATCAGTTCAGAAAAACAAGCAAGATCCAAATGGTGCAAAGTGGAGCCAGGTGTGGTGGCACAGGCCTGTAATCCTAGCACTCCAGGAGGCCGAAGCAGGAGGATTGCAAGTTTGAGCCCAGCTTGGGCAATTTCATAATTAATAATATTATCATAAACATGGACCGTGTTTGAAAAAGACACATTATTCCATCACAAAGTTGTCAAAACACATAAATTTAGTTACCAGACACTTTACTGCCATCTGCCCAAACTGTAGTAAACACACACATTTTCTATGTTTGAAAGGAAACAATGTGTGATAATATTTTTCAAAATATGAAGTTGCCCATGCTGTGAATAGCATTCCCTTCAATATGTCACTGGTACACAGCGGCCAGGGGGCAGGAGAGACAGCAGCTCTGTGCTTACCTTGTGGAAATTTCTTTACGACCTGTGTTTCCTAAATGCATTGCAAATCTCTTCCTTTTCCTGCCGCCATCCCTGGTCACTGCGTTGGTCCAGGGGCTTCTCTTTTCTAGCTTGGACAACTGCAACACCCTCTACCTACTTTCCCCTTTTGTGGGGGGTGGTACTGGGAATCGAACTCAGGACCTCCTCGCCAGGCAGGGGCTGTGCTCCTGAGCTAGATCCCCAGCTCTGCCTGGTTCTCCCGCTGGGCCCAGTCTCTCTCAGGCTGAAACTTTTCACTCAGACCCCTGACAGGCAAGTTTGTATAAGCCAGAGATGAGGTGTTACCGTCCTAGCTGGACCTCCCCTCCCCGGACCTCAGCATCTTCACCACTGCAGTACTTGCTATAGTAAACGGACAGAGCATGAGTTTATTTTTACTTTATTCTCCTGGTTGTCTTTGCCTGCTGTAGTGTCTCTTGGAAGCTGGGTCCTGATGCAGCAAGGAGCCAGAGCTTCAAGTCCTTGGTCTGTGGTTCTTTGTGCCCTCGACGGCACATCCAAAAGGAAAGGTAGGCAGAGGCATGGAGGCGGCTGCCTCTGAGTGTGAGTTTGGATTCAGTTTTATGCATCCAAGAGTCACTCTTGGGGCCCGAGAACTGGGGCATTTGTGATGCTTCTCAGCATTTTACTTAGCGTTTGCTTTGGAATTGCACAACATCTTCCTGACCTTTTGAGATGGTCAGCGTTTCCTCGGGAGCTTTGATCAACCCAGGAACTCACAAAAGATAAATTCTTCTTTTAAACTGGGTCCAGATGGAAGGCAGGAGGGTGTTTAAAGAACGTTTCCTCTCCTGTTGTCACTGGACTGCAGGCTGTGGCAGCCAGCAATGCTGTGTGCCTCCTTCTAGGGTTCCATGGCCAGATGGCTGGGGGTCAGCAGAATGTGGACTCTAAGATGTGACTGTGCACTGAGGGATCGCTTTGGCTCTGAGACCAATAGGTGATTATAATAAGTAAGTGTATCTTACGCTGGTATCCTTGTTTCTTTGCTCAAAAGCAATGCCTGGTATTGTACAGGCTCCTCCCATTTATCCCTGAGGCCTGCTAATGTCCAGGTACCTACCTGACAGTTAGGTCCACAGCACTTCCTCTTGCTGCTCTGAGCACGTCTCACGACAGCGCATGCGACGCGGTTTCCTAAAGGCAGCTTTGGGCTGTCCCCTATGCGGGGGCTGCGACCTCCTTGAGTGAGGGGGCCTCTCACCAATCTTCACTTCTAGGTGCCACAGTGCTGGTTCTGGTGGACCCTTCCTTGTGTGTAACCCTGCATCGTCCTGGCGATTTGATTTGCGGAGGTCCAGTCGCTTTTCCCTGACCGCTGCTGAGAGAGCCGGATGGGGTGGGGTGGGGGGGGTGAGGTGGGGGGCAGCAACCAGCTGCTTATCCTAAACCTGACCTCTCGGCTCCTGTCATTACTCAAGCGGCCACTAGGGGGCAGCAGAACCCCACCCTTCTTCACTGCCGGGCTGGACTCTAAAGGCCCCAGAGCTAATTTGCTGAAAAACCATTTTGCAAAACAGTCAACTCAGCAAATAATCACCTTGCTAAAGCATTGAGGCGTTACTAGCGCTTTGGTTTCACTCTGAAGTCTCTTCAGATGCTTCATATTTCTTTATTTTTTTTTTTTTTATCGGTACCGGGATCGAACTCAGGACCACATACTTGCAAGGCAGGCACTTATGCCGCTGAGCTAAATCTCCAGGCCTTCATATTTCATTTATGAGTGTTTTTCTTCTCTTTGTTCTCTGAGGGACAGGCAGCATCTCACTAGGGCGTGACCTCTGTCTCTAAACTTTGTATCTGGAGACACTGTTCTGCTCTGGTCTAAGATTTTGGTCTCATCGTTTCAATGAGTTGGTTTTATATGCATTGCCCTTGTGCCTGGGGCAGGGGGTCTGTTCCACTCTGGCGCCTTCTTCGGGGGTTGGAGGAGGCTGAGGGTTTTCCCACTGGGGTGTGGCCTCAGTATCCCCCGCAGCCCTTCTGGGCCACCAGCCCAATCAGGCTTTGCTCTAGGTTGGTGCTGTGGACAAGGCATCCTGAGGCCAGTGTGGGAAGACTGCCCAGGGATGGCCAGCCTGCCCTGTACCTTAGCAGCTGGGAGGGCCCAGCACCGCTCTGATGCTAAAAAAGCCAGTGTGAGCTCAGCTTCGTGGGCTTCTGACTGTGTGCAGGGATCCCCGGGGAGAGATGTGCTTGGGATGACCCTGGAGTCCTGGAGCAAATGGTTCCCAGCAGAGCAGGGAAGCTGATTTGCCCGGGAAGTGTTGGAAGTCATCAGGGTCACACAGACAGAAGGCGGGGTGCGGCTGTGGTCCAGGGGTCTGGCGTCCCCTCTGCTGCAGGGTAGAACATCTCTGGGAGTCCAGTTTCTGCAGTGTATTTCTCACGGCTGCACTGTATACCTGGGGATGATTTGTATGGAAATGTCAGGCGTGGGATATGATTTTCACTCTAGTAAAGTGCTGGATTTTCTTGGGAAGTTGCGATTGGGGCTTTGAGATACAACAGTCTCTCTCAGAAACATCAGGTTCTGCTGTTTTCTAATTCTGCTCACTGGGGAGATGCTGTCTTTCACCCCAAGGCAGCTCTTGTTGGTGGGCTCTGGCCTCAGGCTGTGAGGTTCTTGGGTAGACAGGGGAGACCTGTTACAGAAAGCTGTAAAGTGCTCCAGGGTCACATTAGGTGGGAGGTTGGGGGGAGGAAACGAACCAAGTCTTCGTATTTTTACCTAGATCTTGGAAGGGCCCTGTGAGAGAGGAGGTTGTGTGGCCTACGAGACGAGGCCTGCTGCGAGTGGCTGCGCCCCCACAGCCTTTTGCTGTGTGGTGACCCCCAAAGGGCAGCAGCATCTGCGGAATGGGTGTGGCCTGTCACCCTCCTCAGTGCCATCTGCTGCCCCGTGTGTCTACCCTGAGCCTGGCACCCTGCACTTCCTGTGCAACTGTGCCACGCCTCTGTTGATGTGGAAACTGTTTGTAGAAACTGCTTTCTTCCCAAACACACTCAGAAATCCTCCAGCCGGGGATTCAGGTCCTTGAAGGGTGGTCAGTCCCTGCTGTCCTCACCTCCAGAGCCAGGCCCTCCGTAAGAGTCACTGCCGCTGACCAGAGGGGAACCAGCAGCTCTTCCACCCCACGGAGGATGGAGGGGTGGGACAAAGCCAAGTGTGATGGTCCCGAGACAGTGGGAGGCCAGGGGACAGGCCTGAGGTATGTGAGCGATGTGTACATGTGTGTGCGTGTGAACAGTGTGGCTATGTTATGCTAGCACACATATGTGAGGGTGATGATGGATTTGAGCCATCAAAGGGGGTTGGATTTCAGGGCTCCATGGAGGGTTTGTCTCAGTTCAGAGCGTTGCCCCAAACTGCATGGGCACATTGGGCCAGAGAGGCACGGGGCGGGGCACAGTCACTGGGGAAGCTTCGGGGGCAGCTTTCCTCAGAGGAGGGGTACCAGGAAGGGTGCTCAGCCCGAGGAGGAGCGGGGAGGGGGCCACGAGAAAGGAGTGATACAGTGGAGCAGCAAGAGGGCAGGAAGGAGTCTTCTTAGAAGCTTCTGATTTCAGGACAGGGCCACAGAGCAGTCCCCAGGAAGACATCAGTGGGCAGTACTGGGACTGCTGGCCCTGCTGAGAAGCAGGGGACAAGGATGTGATTTTCCATGTCCGGTCTTCTGCCCCAGCTCTTCACCTGAGGGTCCATTGCCCAGGCCTCGAGGGTCATAAATGCTTCTCCTGAAATCATACTCCGATTTCACTTGGATGTAGGCCCACCTGCTAGCCCTTCCCTGTCTCTTATGACTGCTCACTGGACGGGGACTAAGGTCCTTCCTGTGCTGGGCTCTGGAAGCTTCTCTGACCACTTTCTCAGTGGGTCAGGACCATCCTTAGATGTGGGACAAAACCTTTGTCACAGGAAGCTTTTGTTAGATGCTTGGACCCACGGCCTTCTTGGGCCACATTCTGAGACTAGAATCGCTGTTTTAGTGGTTGGTTTCTGGTCCTGTGAGGTCACTGATCAGTCTCCTGGTCATTCTCCTCTTTGGAGCTAAGACATCTGAGCAAGGGCCACACAAGGCCCCGGGGACATGAAGCAGAATTTTTGCTACTGGGTCACTTACGGTAATACCCAGTGATGAGACATGAAACTCATAAGGTAATCTAAAAGATTAACTGAAATTGTATGTAAAATCGTACCTGTTAACAGGGCATCATGTGATGGTTTGATACATGCAGAGACTGTGCAATGCTTTGTCAGGTCAAATGTAATTCTCTTCTCAAGTACTTATCGTTTCTTTATGATAAAAACATTCAAAATCCTTCCTTCTTCTTTTTTTTTGTCTTTTTGAGACAGGGTCTCGCTATGCAGTTCAGGCTGGCCTTGAGTCCGCTTTGTAGCCCAGGCTGGTCTTGAACTCACAACGATCCCCCTGCCTCAGCCTCCTGAGTGCTGGGATTACAGGCGTGAGCCACCACGCCCGGCTCAAAATCCTTTCTTCTAACCATCTACAATTGTCACTGCGGTGCACCCTCTCTATCCACAGCAATAGTACAGAACTTTTTAAATTTTTTTTGTACCAGGAATCGAACTCACAACCTTGTGCTTGCCAGGCAGGCACTGAGCCATATCAGTGGCCCAGCCCAGAACTTCTAGCTCTAGCCTAACCTGCTGACGAAACCTTTCCCGTCCTCTGTCGCTTCCACTTCTCCCCATTGCACTCTCAGCTTCAGTGGGACCAGCTCTTCCATTACCTGTCATCTAGAGCCACCTGTGTCTTTTGGTGCCTGGATAATTTTGCTTAACCCCACGCTCCACCTACGTCAGGAAGCCAGGATTTCATTTTTTTTCTTTCAATGCTTGAGTAGTGGACCATTGTGTCTGTGCTCTATTTAAAAGCCTGCTCATTATTGATGGACACTTAGCTAGCTTTTCTTGGCTGCCATCAATAACGCTAGAATAACCGTGGGCTTTCCAGTGTCTCCTCACCATACTGGTTTTATTTCCTCTGTGTGTCTCACCAAGAGTGGGCTGGCCGGATCATATGGAAGCTCTATTTTAATTAACTGGGGAACTGTATGTTGTTTTCCATGACTGCATTACATTTCCACCAATAGTGTGGGTTTCCCTTTTTTTTCTCTGTCTTTGCCAATACTTGTTGTCTTTTACTTTTTTGATATGAGCAATTATTGCTGGAGTGCAGGGTTACCTTAATGTAGTTTTGATTTACTTTATCTGATTAGCTGTTTTGTTGAGAATTTCTTTCATGTATCTGCCGGACGAGTCATTTTCTTATACAACATCTTGAGACTCCTTTTGTATTGAGGATGGATCCAGAACCTCAAGTACTCAGAGAAAGTGCTCTACCACTGAGCTACATTTCCATTTTTCTCTTAAAAAATTTACTGTGAGATGGGATGCCTCTAAATTTTAGAGGCTGATCCTGAATTTGTGATCTTCCTGCCTCGGTTCCCCACATAGCTGGGAGTACAAGTGTGTGTAATCAAAGCCGGCTTTGAAGGACGCTTCTAGAAGACTGGATGACCTGTGCATGTTGCTGAATACCTCTAATCCAGCTCATTTGGAGGCTGAGACAGGACGATTGCAAATTTGAGGCTAACTTGGGCAGGATCCTGTCACACACACACACACACAAAACCAAAATAAAATATAAAATCAAAAGCAAATATGGCAGGGGATATAGCTCAGTGCTCCCTGAGTTCAATCCCCAGTGCTGGAGAAAACATTTCTTGAAACAGACAATGCCACTTTCATATTACGAATGAGGGTGCCCCTGAGGCTGGGGTGGCTTAGCAGCTCCCAAAGGTCTCAGCTGGACAGCAGCACAGCAGGGGGATGGAAGCTGGCTCTGAGCTGTGGCGTCCCCCTGCTCCCCAGCTCCTCCGTCAGCTCCTCCCATCGTGCATGACTCCCATCAAAGATGCTTTATAGTTTGTCACCTGCAATGTGATACTAGCTTCTCATTATACTTGCTAATGAATTCATTTCCCAAGCTTGGCTAATCATGATTACTTAGCATTTGACCAACACGGATTTCCAGCCTCTCCCTTGGAGATTCTGATTTTTCAGATCTAGATAAGCCCATATTATTTTGAAGTGTTTGATCTCACTCACCATGTTGCTCAGGCTGGTCTTGAACTCCTGGGCTCCAGTGACCCTCTTACCTTGTCCTCCTGCAAAGCTGGGACAACAGCTACCTCCCACGGGACCCAGCTGAATCTGTCTTTTTGGTAACAGCTGATCATTACTGTTAGTCATGAGTCCCTTGAGCTTGAAAGCTGCTCGCTTGTGTCGACGGTTTCTAGCCCGACTCTCCAAGGTGCGGAATGGTGGGGAAGCTTGAAAGAACAAGAGGGTTCCTTTCAGAGACAAGAGTGCCGGGAGACCACTCAGGAGCAGAAATCCTTTGCGGGAGGAGACGGTGAGCTTTTTCTCTGCCCTCCACCTGCCGTGTGCATGAGTGAATCCCTGATGTTTGCTTCTTTTCCCTGCAGAACCAGCGGGAGCCCGAAGCAGGAAAGCCCATCGCGGGAGCACGGCTGCTCCACACCCAACCTGCGGCTCCTGTTGCTGGGGAAACGGGGCGCAGGAAAGAGTGCCACTGGGAACAGCATCTTGGGCAGAGCTGTGTTTGCCTCGGGGTTTGGTTCTCAGCATGAGACTGCGAGGTGCCAGCGAGAGAGAGGGGCTGTTTTAGGGAGGCAGGTCGAGGTCATCGACACCCCTGACATTTTCTCCTCGCTGGCCTGTGCCGAAGCCAAGCCGGGCCACTTGGACCGGTGCTTGGAGCTCTCGGCTCCTGGTGTCCACACGCTGCTCCTGGTGGTGCCGGTGGGAGATTATACCACGGAGGACCAGCAGACCTTCAGGGGCATCCAGGAGGAGTTTGGGGCGGAGGCCAGCAGGCGCACCTTTATAGTCTTCACCAGGAAGGAGGAGCTGGGCAGCGACTCACTGCAGGATTACATCGAAAGCTCGGAGTCTCTTAAAGCGTTGGTGGGTAGTGATGAAGGCCGGTACTGCGCCCTGGACAACAAAGCAGATGAGGCCGAGCGGACCAACCAGGTGTCACAGCTCCTCTGCAAGGTCGAGTGCCTGGCAGAGAGTCAAGGACCATGGCATGGGAACCTCAGAACCGATGGTCTTGGATTTCAGGCAAGAATTAGCTTTTGGGGAGAAGGAACATGGCTCTGCGTGAGGGAACGGGGGTTTCGTTGGAGGAAACGTTTGTGCATTCTCTGGAATAGTCAGGGGGTCAGACTTCAGGATACTTAGGTATTGGCAGGATGGCCTCAGACTTTTTGTTTGTACCAGGAATTGAACTCAGGGCCCTGTGCTTGCCAGGCAGCACTGTGCCTCTGAACGATATCCCCAGCCCCTAGCCCTTGGATTATTGAACACACAAATGGCTCTAGACTATTTGTTCCCCTGTCTTCACTGAAATCTCCCTTTTATTTTTTTCTCCTCTCTTTCTGGTGACTCTAGAGTGTGGAATCCTCCTGCAATCTCTGGCTTTCACACTGGGCTCTTGGGGCTTCACTGTGACCCGTTTTCTGCTCTTTGTCTTCTTACCAGTTGATCCCATGATTTATGCCTTGGGGCTGCATGCGCTGGCCCCAAGTGAGAAACCCTAACCTGACTGCTTTTCCCAGTCGCCCCTTGGCATCTCCACTGGGGTCTCACACTGTCTCACCCTTACCACGCCCAATCTTTGAGATCTCCTCTTAAATCTCTTAAGACTTCCGTCTCCCTCTCAGCTCAGCCAGTGGTGGTTCTGTCCTCCATATTCTCCACACCAAAGCCCAGATGTCAGCTTTGAAACCAGGACCAGCTCACATCAAGAGATCTCCACATCTCAGCGTTCCAGAATTTCAACTACTGCTCTCCACTGCATGACCCCCATCTATCTACTCCAAGCCAGTGTCATTTTTGGCCTGTGCTGTTTTAATTTGCTGATGACTTTCTCCTTCGTTCTTGGGTCTCTTTCTCTCAATCCATGTCACCCGTCATGGCCAGGGCAGGACTTCATGTGTTTTTTTAATGTAAAGGAAAATGTATTTGTGAGTAGGTGGAGGCTCCAGAAGGCAGGCTTGTCTTCCAAGGAGCAACCAAGTGACTTCTGCCCAGAAACCCAGGCCTCCTCTCACCCAGCTCAGTGTGGGCAGGGAATTGTTGGCACAGAGGACTCCATGAGCCTAAGTGTCAGAGAGTGAGAGCAGATGCAGGGAGAGTTTTGGTCAGAGACTTAGAAGAGGTGATAAATAATAAATCCAAACAGGATGGAAATAAGAGCTGTGGCATTTATTGAGCGCCTGCTGGAATTCCAGACACAGACTTCATCAACCCTCAGCAGCCAGTCTGTGTAGAGAAGCTCTGCAGAGGCAAAACATCAAAGCTCAGGCACTGAGCAATAGAAGGTGAAGGAAATCTGACAACCAGAGCTAAACAGAGAGGACCCTGGGAGAAAGATAATTGAAGATTCAGAGACTCAGGGAGAGGTCAGGTAAGAAAGCAGAGGGAGATTTCCTTGGCTCCTGTGAGAAATTAGCAAAGATAAGATTAGAGCCAGGTGTGGTGGTGCACACCTGTAATCCCAGCACTCTGGGAGGCTGAGGCAGGAGGATTACAAGCTTTAGTCCTACCCAGGCCTGTCTCAAAATAAAGAATGAAAAAGGACTGGGAGTATAGCTCAGTGCAAAGGTCCTGGTTGGTTCAAACCCCAGTAGTAGTAGTAGTAGTAATAATAATAATAATAATATGAAGTATAGGATGTTTCTGAGAACAGCACAAGAGCAGATCCATTAAGATCGTGTATCACTGTTTGTATTGGGAGGAGCAGTTGCATGGACTCATGAGGCAGGAGGAGGGACTGCAGCTGTGTGCCTGATTTCCTGTCCTGTTGTCCCCATTTGCCCATCGGATGGACCTCATGTTGGAAGTTTTAACTCCCTGCTGTGGAGCAGCAAGACCAAGAGGCACTGAAGAAGTCTCTCCCTGTGGGAACCTGTCACAGTGACATCGGTGGGGCTTGGGACAGGTCTACAAAGGCCAACGAGGTGCGGGACTGTGGCCTTGGCGTGACCAGATCCTCATCAGCAGGGGCCTCTGCAAGGCCGAATCAAATCTCCTCTTCTTTCCTTTGGGAAGAGATGAGCTTGTAGACCTGTGTGCATCATCTGCCCTTTGTTTTCTAGGATGGTGCGAATGGAGCTGTGTGGCAGGAGACGGCCGGTGCGTGTGGTAAGTTGGTACCTTTCGGACACTAGGCTCAAGTTTGCTTCCTCCCAGGAAAGTGAAGGCAGGAATCACACACATGGACGAGAGCCCAGATACACCGGGAGACCTTGTTCTCCCGTCCCCAGGGAACTCCTAACACTTGCGAGTTGCTGCAGCCCCAACCCAGGTCCCGCACACGGTGCATGTGTCCCTGGCCTCCTCTGATGTGTCACAGAGCTCCATTTGCTTTCTGAGTCTTCTTTGTTTACCTCTCCTTCCCCGTCCTGGTTTCACCACTGCTCACTCGAGTGTTACTCCTGCTGTGAAAGCAGAGGTCACTCCTTCATGGACGACATCAGCCTGCTACGGTCACTGCTGGGCCGCAGGCTCCGTGTGGTGGCTGCCATGAACCTCATCACCTGCACCCCTGCTGTGCACGCGAATCCCCTCTCTCTCACTGGGGGACACACTCAAGTGATGCAACCAGCTCTTCAGGGATGCTGTTAAGCTTATTTTCGGGTCAGTCCTGTGTAAGAACTGAGTGTTCTGAGCCTCTGTCCTCACGGAACCCCATCAACATAACAAAGCTGTAATTTCAATAGCGGTGACAGTAATTGCAGTTGAAATTCTAGGCTGGGAAAAATCATATAGATGTGTATGTAATTCAATCTTCATAGCATATAGAATCATATGTATGCACACAGTAGTCCTCATAACCACCCTGTGGGGAAGGCGTCTTATTCTCAATACCTTCTTTTTATAGAAGTGGCATGCTCAGGCAGTGGGCATTCATAATTCTGTTTGTGCTCTTTAGCCAAACTCCAAAGACAGACCTGCAACTGAACGTGATAGGCTTTAGGGACTGAAGGTAGAGGGCAGAACCACATGCAATCCTCAGGAGATCCTGTTCTAGATGTCACACTGGGTACCGCTGTCCTCTGAACCCATGATCAGACCACTGGCCCTACACCTGCACTGTTGGTGACACACCAAAGCACCACAGGCCTCCACTTGCCTGGGACATCTCAGAGGCACTTGTCAGAGTTTGGGCTGTGGGATGACAGTGGTTGGGGCTGTGCTTTGGACAGAGTGCTGCTGGGAGACAGGGTTGCTGGATAGCCCAGTGTCTTAAAAATTCTTACCTCTGAAGTTTTAAGTGTGGAGCAAGGCTGGCATTGTCATTCCTTAGCCAGAACAGGGACACTGGGGCCACCTTCTTGATTTTTCCTGTGTTCAGACATATTTTGGAGTGAGTGTGGCTGCTGAGCTTGGATGTCTCATACTCTGGTGCTGAGGATGAGGAACGGGATGTCCTCATCCTATGTCCCTGGGTGGTCACTGGTCCACTCCTGGATCCAGACACTGTTTTTAACCACTGTACTATATTGGTTTTCCTATTTTGAAAGAAGTCAGTGTAAGAATAATACAGAAAAACACATAGGACCTTGTTAGGGTGGTTTTGGGGAGCGGTGCCGTTGGCAGAGCTCCCCACCAGCGTGTATTTGTGCAGGAACCTGAGTCGTCAGCTGAAGTTAGGCTGAAAGGTATGCGAGATCCTACCCTGTGGACCAAGTCCCCAAAGGAGGAGAGTGAGAGAGAAGGGCTTCGAGGTCTGGGTGGGCACTCAGCGCTGGTGGTGAGGTGGTTTGGGATCCTCAGTATGGTGCTCTTCTCTTGAGCCTGGTTCTCTGGGTTCTTATTATGTGCTCCACTGGAGACAGGAGGACATTTTAAAGATAGCATGAGTAGCCATGACACTTAGTAGAGGCAGTGAGACACGAAGGTAGTCCGGAGCCAAGAACTGGGAGTGCAGTGCTCACGAAGGCCAGGCCTCACTGGCACTGGATGGCTTTAGTGGTCTGGCCACTCCTTATTCTCTGTGACTGCTGAGGGACTCCTGAATGAGGGCCACCTGTTTTGGTGACCTGAGCTGAGACCTTCCATTGTTACTCATCTCATTCTCTTCTAATTTGGATGTCCTCACTGAGAAAAAGCACCAGGCCCAAAGAGTGGCATTATTAACTGGGTCAGAAAGGGAGCCTCGGTGGAACGGGGGTAGAGAGAAGAAGGCCACACCAGCAAGCAATGTGTGGGAACCAGCACCACACATGGGCCACCACCAGACTGGACCAGGTAGACTCCAACCCTTTCTGGTGCACCGGCTGGCAAACAAGAAGTACCAAGCTCCACCCCCTGCCGTAAGTGACCGGCCTATCCAAGAAACACAGGCAGTGTTGATAGCTACGGAGGTGAAAAGCAATTGGAGGCCTGTGGTGCTTTGGTGTCTCACTAACAGTGCAGGTCTAGGGCCAGTGGTCTGATCATAGGTTCAGAGGACAGTGGTACCCAGTGTGACATCTAGAACAGGATCTCCTGAGGGCTGCAGCCATTGTTGATTCCCTGTGGTCTTGTTTTGGAAGTCCCATATCATTTCCATTGTTTTGTTGGATTGGGTTTCATTCTCTTTTGTTTTGTTTGATTATGTCAAATCCAATGGCAGGAGCAGCTATTTCAAAGATAGCAAGAAATATTATGGTAGCCATTTGGGATTTACTGCTGGTTTGTTTTGAAGTCCTTTATTGCATTCATTGTTTTGTTTTTATTGTTTCTATTCTATTCTGTTCTGTTTGATCTTTACTATGCCCGAAGTTTTCTGAAGCTATTTTGAAGACATCAAAAGGCATTACAGTAGCTATTATTGATTTTGTAATGTTTTGAAGTCCTGTATCTCTTATGCTGGTTTGTTTTGATTGGTTTTATCCTCCTTAAATAAAAAAAAAAAAAAAGAAATGGGAGCCTCTGGCAAAGTACAGACACGGCAGACAACTGAGAGGCTGCTAGAGCTTTCAAACAGATTTTGGAGAACGGATAGGCAGGAAGTGGGGGGGATCCCAGAGCAGCTTGCAGAGGAGGAGGGGAACTGACTGTGCCCTTTGGGAAGGGGCAGAAGACAGCGGTTCTGATGGTCACGGTGGTCTCAGTGCTAACACTGCAGGAAAGAGAGATAAGGCCAGATCTCCAGGCTGCTTGAGGACCAGAACCTATGTTTGGAGACAGGGACAGGATACACCTCGGTACCAGAGCATAACATTGCACCAGTGCAATGCAGTGTGAGTAGTTTAGTGATGACATTGTGGGTGTAGCAAAAGCAGTTTAATAGTTTCTTCTGGAAGAAGGAGCACGGCTGGGTGCTCTGCCCTCTTTGCTTTGAGGTTGATATTAGTAACCTGGCAAGGAGTTCACAAAAGAAAGCTCCTGCGGGGAGGACCAGAGCCTCCTGGAGGATGCCCATGGCAGGACCTCTGTGCTTCTGTAAATTTCCCTTACGGGGATGCTTACTGCCCTCCATCACCAACACCCCACAAAACAGCTATGGTTATTTTTATCAGAACTATCAAGTGCCCTTAACTCATCAGCGACAGACACATCTCCATGATTTTTTTGTGCGTGCGTTATTGGGGGAATGAACCCAGCTCCTCCACGCTGAGCTCCAGCCTTGTATTAGTTTTTGAGATGGGTTCTAACCTGTTAAATTATCTAGGCCTGGGATTGAACCTGGATCCTCTTCTCTCAGGCTCCCAGAGAGCTGGGATTACTAGCATACATGCCTAGCTTCAATATGATTTTATTGAGTAATGAGTTTTAGCATGATCCAAACACTAGACTTGCTGATCCATCGATGGTACATACTGTTTCATGAAAACCCCATTCTGGAGAATAGCTTTGCAAATACCTTGGAGAGACTGGGGTTAGCCATAAATGTAGCAGAAACAGAAGACAGAAACGAGAGTGGGGGGCCATGGGAACAAGTGGCTTTCACAGGGAGTCAGAGGAGGTACGTAGGGTGCGGAGCAGATTTGGAGATCAGAACAGAGCTGTGGTCATAGACTAGCGCTGGACAGAGACCGCAGTCTGAATCCTCCTGCTGAGTCCAGACTGTGTGAGCTGGGACAAGCCAGCCCCCTGGGTGGGGCCTGACTGGCCAGGAGAACAGGAACCTGCCAGGCTGTCTTGAGCACCTTCTCTGCTGTCCTAGGAATGACTTGGAAAGATGAGTTCTATGCCAGTCTACACCAGTCATTCTCTCATTCTCAATTTCTTTTGTACAGAAACCCTGAGCATTATCCTCGTGGGAAGGAGTGGGACTGGGAAGAGCGCGACCGGGAACACAATCCTGGGGAGGCAGGTCTTTCTCTCTCAACTCCGACCACAGCCAGTCACCCAGACATGCCAGAGTGGCAGGAGGACCTTGGATGGGCAAGATGTTGTGGTAGTGGACACCCCGTTCTTCTCAGATGATGCTGAGAGAGACCGATCCTGGTTAGAGGAAGAAGTCAAACGCTGTTTGTCTTCATGTGAGGGAGGAACTAAGATCTTTGTCCTGGTGCTCCAGCTTGGATGGTTCACTCGAGAGGATGAAAGAGCGGTGTCAAACCTGGAGATCTTCTTTGGGGAGGACGCTATGAGACACGTGATTGTGGTGTTCACGCGGGAGGAAGACCTCAGGGGCGGGAAGATTGAAGATTACACTGAGAACACAGACAACAAAGCCCTTAAGAGTCTACTTAAAAAGTACAAGTGGCCAGTTTGTGCTTTCAATAACAGAGGGACTGACCAAGCCCGGGAGGTCCAGGCGAAAGTTCTTCTGAAGAAAGCCAACGACCTGAGAAAGAGTCACGAGGGGTCAGGGGATCCCTCGACGTGGGAAACTGTCAGCCATACAATTAGAAATGTCCAGAAAAAATACAGTTGCAAAACATTCATGAAGACTTTAAGAAACAAGCTTCAGTAAGTAGCTGAAAGGCCTGGAGTTTCTTCATGTTAGGAACACAGCCAGGCTGACAGAGGGGTGGGTATGGTCGGACTAGTGGGACGGGAGGAAAATCCATGGCTTTCAGGGCTCCAGAGGTGAATGCATCCTACCTTGGGGTCCTGTGGCTATTTGTGGGCAAATATATAGTCAGAATGGGTCAGGGAAGTGTTGTAACTCAGAAATTCAAAATGTGACTTTACATCCTGTTCTCTTTCTGTATGCAATTGCCCCTGTCTGTAAGATTTGTGTTATCGCAGTTTAACTTGCAACCTTGTAGCTCATCCACTGTGCAATCCCTTCCCTGCCTTCCTGGTTCCTGTAACTGCTTGTTCCACCTCCCTGGTTCCTATGGAGACAAACTGATCTTCAAGTTTTATCCCCTCCCCTTGTGGTCTGCAGCCTTAAAAACCCTGGCAACCCCCACCCCGTCTGGCACACACTTCCCTGATTGGCTGTTGGGACAGTGTCGCTGCTGAGCTCAGCTAACAAAGAGCTCTTCTTTTTATTTTCAGAGTCTGTTGTTTTTGGCCACCACAGGAAGAGTAGACTGTAAAGAAGAAAGAGAGAACAAGGCAGAGGAAACTGAGAGAAAGAGTTTGAATCTGATGTTGTGGCCAAGTTAGGTTATAGACAGTTGTGGTATAGTCATGAGATCCAGGCATAGAGCAGTAATGATGCCCAGCACATGCCAGGCACGGTTGGTTTGGACAAGGACTCTGGTGGGCCTCTCTGCTGCTCCATCTGTCCTCCAGGTCCACTGGTTCCCTGATCTCCCTGCTTTCCTTCAGGACAGGCCCAGAGTCAGTGATCTTTCCTTACGTGGAAGCTCCTTCTCCCAGCCCTCTCCTTCCATGCCAGATGTAATGCAGCACACAGCCTCTCCTTTCTTGTCCTCAAGAAAATGAATAAGTCTTTGAAGTTTCAAGAGATTTTATTGCCACTCAGCAGAGTGAAGTAGACTGGAACAAACTTTAGATACCAGAATTCCAAGTTAGAGAATCTTGCAGGATTTTAAGTTTCATTCCAGATTTTCTGTTACTGGAAACTCCTTTGCACACCCCTCTGTTTTTTAAAAATTTTATAAATATTAATAAATAGGTTGAAAGTCAAACAACCAAATAATAATGGTTTAAACACACTTGGGGCTTACTGTGTCTCATATCAAACAGCCCAAGAGCACCCAGTGTTGGGCTGGTGGGCATCAGAGTTCCAGCTCCCTCATCTTTCTGACTCCCTCGGGCAGGCTTGCCTCCTGGTTCCTGCACGGGTGCTCTGCCCATGCCGAGTGGGTTCTTTCAGAAGCTGCCTGAGGTTTGCGATGTGTGAAATCAGAACTATGGATTTTTATCCCAGGTAGATAGGGAGTTGGATGTTTTTAATAATAACCACTTTATTCATGCTTTAAGAGCAGAATCTATGGTATGATTCTGTGTTATCTACTGTCTTTTTCTCTGACACTTGGTTACCTTCAAGATTAATTTGTTCACAAGTGCATGGATTGGTACTAATACGTGTAGATGCCACATCTCTCTTAACATGAGAACTTGCTGCAAGTGTGTGTAGAAATGTATGAGTTCCATCAAATACTAAAGATGAATAAGATTACAAATTTGCATTCTTTTTCTTATTCCTATTTTTCTGTCCATGAGGAGGCAACTGAGATATCTTGACACAGGGAAGGTCTTTATCTTTTGAATGAGCTACAGCTACATGTGTGCAGGCTTCTGTGGCTTAAAGATCTCCTGCACCAGGTATTTCATTAGAGTAAGGACGAATAGACACAGCTACATTAGAACCAAGAATGTGGGGAGAATAAGTCTGCAAGGCATTCTGTGCCTCTTCTCCTTCTGGTCAAAGGTAGAAACAAATGCTAGTGTGCCCCCTGTGGCTGAGCAGGTGTCCCTGGGACCTGTACCGGGTGGAGGAGGCACAGCTAAGCAATGCGACCTGGGCTCACAGGTGGGCTGTAGTGTGCAGACTGTTGTCCATTCACTCCTCAGAGAGCAACCATGCTGCCACGTCAGCTGCTCTGAGAAGCACACACTGAGAGAGGAGAAAGAGGGCTTTTTTTGGGGGGGGGAGGGTAATGCATTTGAAGGACAGAAGAGGGAAGAAGCAGAATTGGGCAGGGAGAATTGGGCTGACCTGTCATCTGCAGAAGGGTAGCAGGAGGAGCCTCAGCTCAGGAAGCCCATGCCAGCTCAGCAATGAGCACCGGGACAAAGACTGGCAGCCTAGGCTGCACTAGGAGATGAGGGTAGCTCTGCTGAGCTTGCCAAAGGCTGGGAACTTCCTGGGAAGAGCCTGGCTTTGGCTCCAAACTCGAGGTGAGAAGCACAGAGCCCTCCAGTGGGGAACTGCAAATGACGGTGGGTGCGGCCCCTCCTGCTTCTGCCTGCTGGTTCTCCAAGTGTTCTTTCTTCTGAGGGCGTAGTAGCATACAGAGGTCGCTGAGGCAGTTCTTAGTGCACCTAGGAAGGGGCACTCACCCTCACTAAGGACACCTCTCCGAGCCCGCAGACCAGACTTGCTCTTCCACTCTTTCCAGCACATACATCTCAGCTAGGCCACCAGTAGGCTGACCACTCGGATATCTGGCACTTCCCAGAGAGTGTTCTGGTTGTCCCTGTGGGAATTCGAGGCTGTTGGCATGTAGTCAGCAAACTGAAGGGATGTTGGTGTACATTGTAAAGCTGCTGGACAGCCTCTTATCCCTGAATAACCTGACCCCAAATGTCAGTGGTACCAACGACACTGAGACCTAACGCATGCAATCGAAGCAATGTGTTGCAGAATGTCCAGTAGTTTGGATCTCTTTGGGTCAGAGAGTGGGAGAAATAACTTCTATGGAAGCAGTTTCCACTTTCCACAGCATCCCTGTACTGCTGGTGCACCAAGAATGTGCTCAGTTCCATGTTAAGCAGCCTTTCTCCTTCCTCCTAGCAGCCCTCTCATGCATGGAGAAAGATATGTCAAAGAATCTAATTTTTATGAAGGGCTCATCGTAAAGAAAACAGAATAATTCCCGATTTATAGATAGAACATGCTATATACATTCCTAAAAGGGAGCAGGCTGAGGGCTGGTACTCTCTGTGGAGTCCCATGAGCAAGCTGAATTCTTCAGGGAGTTCCACAGTCACTTGACTGTGAGCCCCTGTGCACCTACCTCCATGGAACCACCACTAACTCGGACAAGACTCTCACCCTCGCACACTATCATCACAGTTGTCTTTCCATGGAACCATGGACTCAGCTTCTCTCCCTGGCTCAGTGCTCTCACCAACCAATCAAGGCACCAACGTGGCTGATCTCCCGTTTCCCTGAGAAGCAGTGTGGTCTTTACCTTGACAATTCTCTTTACGCTCACATTTCCGACAGCAGACACAGCGGTGCAGGATTTAAGAGATGGGTGAGGCCAGCAGGAAACAGGAGGATTTCGTTAGGTGGACAGCAGACTTCTGTCCAAGATGGCTTAGCATTGGACAGAGGCAGGCTCCGGTTTTACGGTCTTTGGCATGGAATTTGTGGGTGAGCAGAAAAAGAACAAAGGCCATGTGTCAAGCTGTGACAGTTTTGTATCTTAGTGGCTCTGCTTGGGCATAATAGGATATTGTGGGAACAGGAATTTATAAAATTTTACTTACAGGGACAAAAATTGCTACTTTTATCTGCATTAAAACAAAGAACAACAGCTGTAAGGAGGGGAAGTTTGGGAAACTTGACTTTTTTCTTTTAAATTCTGTGAAAACAGGACATACTCAAGAAACTGGGAGAAAACTCAGCAGCTGTGAGCTGGTCAGAGTGTCCCACACCTGTAATTCCAGCACTTGGGAGGCTGAGGCAGGAGGATCACTGCATGTTCAAGACCAGCCTAGGCTGCATAGTGAGTTGAAGGACAGCCTGAAGTATGTAGTGAGACCCCGTCTCAAAAACAAAACAAAACAAAACAAAAAAAACAACCCAAAAAAGCAAAACAATGACAACAGCAACCAAAACCCAGCTCTGAGCAGCCTGGTGCATTTTTCCCCTCAGCCGCAAACATTTCCTGTTTTTACTTGTTACTTCACTCTGTCTTCATATAAGTCAGTAGGTGGTTCTGTGGAAAGCTTGCGTTTCCTATCCACACATTGTAGGATAGATTAAAGGAAGTCAAGTACTGGCTCTGAGATTAGACCCAAAAGAACCCCAGGAAGTACATTTACAATTGTTTTTCATAAATGTACAGCAAGGTGAAGTTTAATAGGAAGTCAACTGACAATAATAATTATGAATATTTAGTTTCTTCTCATTGCCACTGTGGCACTGCAGAAAGGTCCTGTTTTCCCTAGACATATTTCTGACGTTTTTCCCAGAGGATGAATTAAATGCATTTTTCACAGTTTCTGTCACCAGTCATGTGGTGCTGGCATGCTTTTACTGGTCCTGACCTGGGTCCTTTTCTGTTGCTATTGTTGGTGCTGAGACTGCTGCTGGCGAGGGGGAGTCTGAACCCTGCAGGCCCATTGGTCTCTGTCTTCACGATGTCAACACTGCCGGGTTTACCAAGGACGTAGCATCTACCATGCATGGCGTGTCTTCCGCTGCTGTTCCCGCTGGCCGCCGAGGTTCTCCTGGCACCACTGTTGGTTCCATGCTGTTTCATATTCTTTCATGCAGTCCCATGCCTAGCAGAATGGCACCATGGGACCTGGCTTGTGCTCTGCTGGAGGCCCTACTAGCAAAGTTTGTCTTTACTGGGCCTCAGTTTCCCCAGCACCAACGGTCCTTTCTTCCCACAGATGCTTTTTGAAACCAGTTTTTAAAGTGTCACAGCTACAAGAGGCAGTGGGTACAATCTGGAGGGAAGCCATAGACTAAACAAAAAGCTTAAAAGGAAAAGGCATGGAATGAGACATTGCTGGGGACTTTGGAAACCCTGTAAACATTCTTGGGAGTCTAAGAGGCCACAGAAGTATACAGAACACCTGACCAGGGCTGGGCAAATGCTGAGTATAGAAGTATAGACCAGAGAAGCCCTGAGATCTTATTTCTGACAGTCTCAACAGGAAATGAAAATATCTGTCTTTTTTTTTTTTTTGCAGTACCAGGGATCAAACTCATGACCTTGTGCTTGCCAGGCAGGTGCCTATGCCACTGAGCTAAATCCCCAGCCCCCAGGAAATGAAAATAAAGGCAGAGTTGGAAGCTCCCTCTGAGTGTAGAACGTGTGCTCCAGAAGCACATGGAGCTTCTTACCCAAGACTAGGAGATTGTAAGGCTTCAGGAACTCTGTTCAATCATTAGTCATCGTTAAACTCTCTGAGCAGAGACAACAATGGCCACACAGAACAGAGTACAGGAGCGTCACCAAACAACCAAACAAAAATAATAGCAATAACAAACCCTGGTGTAGAGGGGGATAGGGTTGCAGAGTAGCCAGGTCCATTATTTAAAAAGTTAAGGGCTAGGGGCGTAGCTCAGTGGTAGAGCACTTGGGTAGCAGGCATGAAGCCCTGGGTTTGATCCCCTGTGCCACAAATATAAAGCAAAATGTCCAACAAATACTGCTAAGCAGAAATAAGAAAATAAGCACACACAGATACACACACACCCTATCAATAAAATTCTTCCTGAAGAATCCTAGAGATTGGACTTACTGTAAAATGCTTTTTGTCCAGTTGTCTAAAATATATTCAAAGAACTAGAGGAAATTTTATCTGAAGAACCAAAAGAAAGTATGATCTCACACACACACAAAATAGAGACTACCTATAACAGATACAGATTGTTTAAAAATAATAAAAAGAAACTCTGGAGTTGAAAGATACACAGTAGACTTTTTTATTATTATTTTTTTATCGGTACTGGGGATTGAACTCATGACCACATGCCTGCAAGGCAGGCGCTTATGCTGCTGAGCTACACTCCCAACCCTTGGAAAATACTTAATAAATAAAGTGAAAAATTTACTATGCAGATCAACAGCAGAGTTGATTGAGCAGAGGAAAGAAACCAGCGAACTTGAAGATGGGTGAATGGGATACACGGTCTGGGAAACAGAGGTGGGGAGGAAGGATGGAGGGAAACAAGCCAAGTGAGGGACGTTTGGGGAGGCAAATCCAAGGAATATTAGCAAGAGAAGAGAAAGAAGGAGCTCAGAAGAATATTTGATGAAACGATGGTTATACACTTCTTAATTTGATGAAAAACATTGATCCACGCATGTGAGGAACTCAGTAAGATTTAGGGGAATTCAGAAATAGCCATAGCTGGACACATTATAATAAGGTTGTTACAAAGCACACCCAGAGCTTTCAGAGGCCGAGACAGGAGGACCACAGATTCAAGTCCACCCTGGGTAACTTAGCGATTGAATGAGACTCTGTCTCAAAATAAAAAGGACGAGGGAGGTAGCTCAACGTGAAAGCCCCAGTATAATCCCCACTGTGACGCCAAAGAAGAAGAAGAAGGAAAAAGACAAAGCATCTTGAAAATAGGAAAAGAGAAATGACTCATCACATATAAGAGGCCCCAACAAGAATAACAGTCAGAGGCCTCATGAGAAACCACAGCAGCCCAAGAGTTCTGTAGCTTCAGAAACCACACAGACAGCCAGCTTCAAATTCTTTATAGGCAAAACTGTTCTTTCAAAATGAAGGAGTCATTGTCATTTCCAGATAAAACTGAAAGGTTTCATGGTATGTAGACCTGCCCTATAAGAAATACTACAGGGAATCCTTTAGGATAAAAGGGAAGAACACTGGACCCTAGGGCATACCAACATGAGGACATAGAGTGCCCATAAAGTTACTTTGACATAAATGCTTGTAGATAAATAGAAAAGTTAAATGCAGTTTTTATTTTCAGTTCATCCATTTGACTTTTAAAAATTACATAAGGTAATGCTTATGAATCCCTGCTGAAGAGTATACAGTACATAAAGATGTAATTTGGATAGCAATGACAGTGCAAAAGGTGAGGAGAGCACAGAGCTAAGTTACTGCAAAATTTTGTGTACAATATAAATTAGGTTGGAATTACTCGGAACTGGTTTGCTAAATTATTGTATGTTAAAATGTAAACTGTAATATCCATGACAATTACTAAGAAAATATAAGCAGATTATATTTAAAATACTATAAAAGAAATGATAAGGGTACCTAAACACTACACTAGAATTTACCTGTGCAACGCAAAATAATGTGGCAATTGAAGATAGAATAAGAACCACAAAGAAAGCAGAAAACCAATGGCAAAATGATAGATACGCTATTTTATCTGTAATTATGTTAAGCACCAATGCTCCATGGTGCATGTATTTATTATGTGTTGCACGTGCTGGGAAAATGTATAAATGGGTTAAACTTTTCCATCACATGGCAGAGACTAACAGTATGAATTAAAAAACAAATATGACTCAACTTTATTCTGCCTACAGAAGACGCACTTTTTTATTAGTGTGTGTGTAGAAGTTTATATGTCTGCATTCCCTGTGGGGAGTTGGTCCTTGTACATAATACATACCAATCCCCTTTCCATTCCCTTTCTATTCCCCTTCCCTTCCTTCCCTCACCCCTCCACCATCTCTTGACCCCTGTCCTTTTATATTTTGTACATGTTTGCAATACATGATGGTAACTTTCCTTGTGTGGAGTTGGCACATGTGCATAATTAATTTTAATTCCTTTTTCACTCTCTTTCCCTTCTCTCTCTCCTCCTTACTCTTTAAATCTGTTGATCCCCTTCCTTTCAAGAAAGACCCTGCTTCTTATTATCTATCTTTTATTTTACTCTTTATTTTATTTTATTTTATTTTATTTTATTTTGCTTTTTCCAGTACCAGGGATTGAACTCACAACCTCATGCTTGCCAGGTAGGTGCTTATGCTGCTGAGTTAAATCCCGAGACCCTCTATTTTACTCTTTATTTATACTTGGGTTTCTCATAGAAGAGAAATAGTGCAGTATTTAAACATGTGTATTTGGTTTATCTCACTTAACATCTTGGTCTCAAGGTATGTTCATTTTCTTTCAAATGACTCAGTTTTTTTTTTTTTCCCCATACCAGGGATTCAACTCATGACCTCGTACTTGCCAAGCAGGCACTTGTGCCACTGAGCTAAATCCCCAGCTCAAATGACTCAAGTTAATCTGTCTTTAGGCCAGAGTAGTACTCTACTGTGTGTGAATACCACATTTTATTTATCCAGATGCATAAATAGGCTGTTTCCAAGATTTATCTATTGTGAATTGTGCTACTACAGTTGTGGGTATGCATGGATCCCTGTGTTATTATGCCATTAACTCTTTCAGGGAGATACCTAGGAAGAAAATATCTGGGCCAAATGGAATTTCTAGTGTTAGAATTTTGAAAAATCTCCACACTCATGTCCATAGTGCTTGTAGGGCCTGGGATATGGCTCTATTGGCACAAGCTCCTGCCTGGTAAGCACAAGGTCTGAGGTTTGATTCTTGGTACCAAAAACAAAAAACTAAAAAGTATAGTGGTTGATTAGTTTCTTTGCTACAATCTGGCCAGCATTTGTTATTATTTGATTTCTTGATGATGGTCATTCTTTCTGGGGTAAGATGGAATCTCGGCATTGTTTTAATTTGTATTTCTTTAATAACCGGTGATATTGAGCATTTCTTCATGTATTTATTAGCCATTTGTAATTCTTCTGTGGTGTTTATTTTACTTGCTTATTTTTCGAATAGGCCTTCTATTCTGGAGGGTCTAATGTTTTGAATTGCTTCTATATTCAGAATATAAGTCTTCTGCCTGAGGAATGGCTGGCAAATTTTCCGCATTCTATAGGTTCTCTTTTCACTCGCTTGGTCGCTTCCTTTGCCATGCAGAAGCTTTGAAATTTGATACAATCCCATTTGTTGATTTTCAGAATTATTTCTGGACAACAAGAAATTCTGTTCTGTTCAAAAAGTTAGTGCCTACACCTATGTCTTCAAGAATTTTACCTAGTTTGTCTTTTAGCAGATATAGTGTTTCTGTTTTATCATTTAGTTTTTTGACGCATTTTGATTTTAGCTTAGTACAGGGTGGGAATGTGGGTCTGGATTCAATCTTCAGCCTATGGATAGTCAGTTTTTCCTAACATCATTTATCTTTCTTTCAGAGCGTGTTTTTCTTTCCCTTTTCAAAGATCAAATAGTTGAATATCCTTAGGTACTTGGGGCCATTTTTGCAGCCTCTGTTCTGTTCATTGATCCTCAAGTCTGTTTTTGTGCCGGTACAGTGGTCTGTTTTAACCACTGTAGCTTTCTAGTATAACTTCCGGTCCGGGACTGTGGTGCCTCCTGCCCTGCTCTTCCCAGCCAGCATTTGTTTTCTTATTCAGAGTCACTTTTGGTTCCATTTGAATTTTAGGATTGTTTTCTCCAGTTCTGTGAAGAATGCTGTTGGCATCAGAAAATGGAAAGACACTCCTTGCTCTTGGATAGGAAGAACCAACATAGTGAAAATGGTCATACTCCCCAAACTGCTATACAGATTTAAGGCAATCCCAATCAAAATACCACTCGCATTCCTCACAGAATTAGAGAAAATATTCCTAAAATTAATTTGGAACCAGAAAA
Source organism: Hydrochoerus hydrochaeris (assembly GCA_004027455.1). NCBI lineage: Eukaryota > Metazoa > Chordata > Mammalia > Rodentia > Hydrochaeridae > Hydrochoerus > Hydrochoerus hydrochaeris. The sequence continues at coordinate 145,768 of PVLA01004174.1, read as the reverse complement.
AACCTAGAACAGCAAAAGCAATTCTGCACAACAAAGGCAAGTCAGGGGGTATCACAATCCCAGACCTAAAATTACACTACAAAGGTACTGTGATACAATTAACTTAGTATTGAAAAAAAAGGCCTGAGGATCAATGAAACATAATAGAAGATGCAGACCCAACACCAAACACTCAGCTGCCTTATCTTTGACAAAGGGGTCAACTGTGTCCTTTGAAAAAAAGGCTCTTTAATAAATGGTGCTGGAAAAACATGGCCCTGTAGACTAAAACTAGACCCATGTCTATCACTTCATTAAACTAAAGTCAAAATGGATCGAAGATATAAATGTTAAAATAGAAACACTAAATTTACTGGAAGAGAAAATAGGTAGATGTCTTGAAAACATAAATGTAGGCAGGACTTCATGAACAAAACCCAGACTGCAAAGGAAATATTACACAGAATGAACTAATGGCATCTTACCTTATTAAAAAGCTTTTGCACAACAAAAGAAATCACCAACAGAGTGAAAAGACAACACAGAGAGTGGGAAAAAATTATAGCCAGTTGTCCCACAGACAAAGGACTTATATCTAGAACATATAAAGAGTTGAAAAAAATCAGACCCCTCCAAATTCAAAGACCCGATCCAAAAATGGGCATCTGAGATGAATACACACTTCTCAGGTGAAGAAATACATATGGCAAATAAATATATGAGAAAATGTTAAACATCATTAGTCATTTGAAAGGTGCAAATTAAAACAACACGAAATTCCATCTCAACCCCAAAGAAATGGCTGTAAGTAAAAAATCAATCGATAACAATCTCTGATGCTGGAGAGACTGGGGGGAAAAGGAACCCGTCTTCACTGTTGGTGGGAATATAGACTGGTGCAACCACTGTGGAAATCAGTGTGTAAAGTCTTCAAAAACTAAGATTGGAGGTCCCATTTAGCTCAGTTATTCCCCTTCTGGGTATCTTCCCAGAATAACTGAAAACATCATACTACAGCAATATATGCGCACCCATATTTATAGCAGCACAATTTGTAATAGCTAAATTTTGGAAATAACTCAAATGTCCATCAACTGAGGAATGGGTAAAAAAAGATTTTTTTTGGTACAAATGGAGTACTACTCAGCCACAAAGAAGGATAAACTGGAGACTTTTATAGGTAAATGCATACAACTCGAGCCAGACCTGAATGTGGGAACATCCTATTGTCTCACTAGTGTGAGAAATGGCATGAGTAAATAAAAGCCAAGATGTACAACAGATACTGTGAATTGGGAAGAAACTGTTCAAAAGAAAACAAACAGTGAGGAGGAAAAGGGGAAAGGAGGAAAGAGAAAAAGAAAAAAAATGTCTATGTATACACAAGATAGTTAAGATAGTTATACAGCCAGTTTCTCTTAGCTCACTGAAATGAAAGGTTTGTGCTAATATTGCTTGGACGAGATATTGTACCGTATCTGGTGCTCTGAATAACTAGTACAAAGACAGCAATAGGCAATATTCTAGTTATCGTAACTGTCTTACTAACCTGTTTTGAAACTCTGTTTCATTGTCATTTTTATCCTTTTTCTTTTTTAAAATTAAAGAAGGAATGCTGTTGGGATTTTGATTGGGGCTGTGTTAAACCTGTATGTGAATTTTTTGTAGTCATTTTGACTATGTTGGTTCTGCCTATCCAGGAACAGGACCATCTTTCCATTATCTGATGTCCTCTTACACTTCCTTTACTATGGTACTGGTTTTGTTGTAGAGATCTTTCACTTCCTTAATTAATTCCTTAGCATTTAATTTCTCTTCGTGGTACTATGAATGGTATTTTTCCCCCCAGGTTCTTTCTCAGTTGGTTGTTAGTGTACAGGAACACTATTGATTTTTGTGGGTTGATTTTATATCCTGTTACTTATTGAGTTTGGTTGTTAATTCTAAAAATCTTTGGGTGAATTTTTAGATTTTCTATGCAGAGGATCATGTTATCTGCAAATAATAAGTATTTGATTTCTTTTACTTTCTGTTAGCGCAAGTTTTAGCATGTGGTGTTTACATTCATCCTGGAGAGTGGATACATAGCTTGTTTCTTTCTTTAGTCCCATCACTCACCCACCTCCCTCCACTTATTATTATTATTATTTTGTTTTTTGAGACAGAGTTTTGCTAAGTAGTTCAGGCTGGACTCACCACATTGCCCAGGCTGGCCTCGAACTTGCACCAATCCTCCTACCTCAGCTTCCCGAGTACTGGCATTATAGGTACCTTCCTCCACTTCTTAATGTCTTTTCCCTGTTTTCATTCTTGTTATATTCTTAGCTTGTGTTTAATGTCTACATTCACTGAGGTTATTGAGTTCTCATATACGGCATCTCCTATTTCTACTAATTTCCCCTCCTTTCCCTTCATCTTTTGTGTCCCAGACTCTCTCCCATCTGCAAGAAATCTATCCCCTAATCTCCTTCTACCCTCTCTTGATTATTCTCTTTGTTTGTACTTTGTCTTACTCAAGTGAGAGACAGTTTGGTCTTTCAGCTGTGTGACTGGTTCGTGTCACTCAATTTTCCAGATGTATCAATTTTCCTGCAAATATCTCAAGCTTATCCTTCGAGGTAGCTGAGTAGTATCCCAGCATGTACAGATAGCACATTTTCTTTAGCCACCCATCCAGTGGGTTACCAGCAGCTTCCAGGTTTTAGCTAGTATGAAGTGTGCGCCTATGAACATTGGTGCGCATGTCTTGGTACCACATGTATGTAGCTCTTTGAGGAAAATACCTGGCAGGGGGATAAGCTAGGCGATACGGAATATCACAGTTTACTTCGGAAATATTTTGTAGGTTCAATGTTTCTGTTTTAACGTTTAGATCTTTGATCCATTTTGATTTTCATGTAGTAGATGGTGAAAGATATGGGTCCAGACTCAATTTTCTGTGAACGGATCTCCAGTTTTCCTAGCACTATTTGTGGAACAGGCTGTTTTCCTCTTTTGATGCTTTTGCCACCTTGGGAAAGATCATAGCTAAAGGTGCCTTGGCATGCTTCTGTGTCTTCTACTCAGTTCCCTTGGTATATGTGTCTGCTTTTGTGCACTGAATGCCAAGGTCTAATAGAAATACACTTTCCCCTTTTTGTATTTGTTGCTCTAGAATGGAGAAATGCTAGTGTGGACTTCAGTATCATTGTCCCTTGTCTGCCCGGCTGGTGTCTTGACCTGGAAGTCCTGGGTGTTCCCCTAAAACAAGTATACCACAGGAGTAGAGGACGGGAGAAACACTGGTGTCCACTACTCCAGTGGTCACCATCTTTCCTAGTTTAGAAGTGAGTCAGTTGAATATAATTTTCAAGTCACTTTTCTATGTGATAAGCAGTAGCCAAGAACAATGACACTGCTCAGCTGGTTATTAGCCACTTAAGTCTTGAGAACTTCATTGCTGGGCTCTAGAATGGTATTAGCACCATAAGCGCTGAGTCAAAAGTGCTAAGTGCAGTGGTGACTCTGTACACGGCCACGGGGTGCGTTGGGGCTTCAGAAAGGCTCTTCTGCTTGTCCTTGTGCTGGCCTTAGGAGAGCCCTGCGAGGTTTCTCAGCACAGGCCAGTATACATGAGGACATTCCTTCTTGTCCAAACCCTCCCCAGCTCCTGTGAACTTTTCAGCAGATTCAAAACAAGGATGACTGGCTCTGTAACCTTGTTTTCTGCCTATGACATGAACACAACTTTCAATGAGAGAAGAGACAGAAAGATGAGGAGGTAAGGAAGGAAGTGGCTGCGACCAAGGTAAGATATATGTTTTTGTTTTATATACAAGCAAATTGCCTGTAATAATTTTTCTGCTCATTTCTTGAAAATATAAGGGGTTATGAGAAATAAAAATTTTTGTGTGTGATACACTGACATCTACATTTCAATTGGTCCTTTATCTCCCAGTAAGTTTGATGCATAGTATTTATTATTTATAGCAAGACTGTTGAGAAGACTTGTATGGTATTCTTAGAGAGAAAAAACAAAAAAAGAAAGAAAATGAAACCAAAAGGAAGAAATGACTCTGGCAGAAATTGTACAAATCAAATTGCAAACCTTAGAGAGGAGAGATTACTAAGTACTTCTGATGGGCATGACAGGCTCTTACATTGCTCTGACTTCCCTTCTAAAACAGTCTTTTTCTTTTACCATGACATGAATGTTTTCAAACCAGGGAGCAGATCATGGCAGGCTGAATAAATGTGCCTTCAAAAATAACACGGCCATCCAAATTCCCGGAACCTGTGTGTGTTACCTTACACACCAAAATGGGAGGTGAAGATGCAGCTAAATCAGGAATCTTGAGGTGGAAAGATTACCTTGATTTACCTGGGTGCACTCTGAATGTAATCACAGAAATCCTGATAGGAGAGCCGCAAGAAGTTCAAACAAGGAGGAAGCCAATGCGGTGACAGCAATCAAGGAACATGGGCGGGCGGTCTCCAGAAGTGAGAAGAAGGACGGGGTGATTCTTCCCAGGACTTTGCCACCATCTTGATTTTATTCCCTTGGAACTCATTTTGGACTTCTCACTTCCAGGATTGTAAGAGAATAAATCTGTGTTGTTTCACCCTCTACATTTTTGTTAATTTGTTATAGAAACCACAGGAACCAGATAGACTAAGTCAATTTGCGCAAGAGCCAGGACAATGTGAAGAAATATTCCTTTCACTTTTTTTTTATTATTATTTCTGCAATGTCTTAGTAAGTTAAACTTTGCATTCACCTTTTTTTTTGGTACCAGGGATCGAACTCACAACCTTATGCTGGCCAGGCAGGTGCTTATGCCACCGAGCTAAATCCCCAGCCTCTACATTTGCCTTGTATCCAGCAGCAGAGAAAGCTCTGAGTTTTTGGGTGCATCTTTCCTGGGTGTAGTTATACATAATTCTCAAACTTGGAGGGACAGTGTGGGAAAAACAGAGAAGCTATGGGGGTAGTTAGAAGAATTCTCATTTGTCTTTTTTTCTCTGTTTTTGTTGCCCAATGGTTCAATCCCTTTTGGCTTTGTGGTTCAGTGCAATTATTTTTTGAGTGAGTAACTAGATTTTCCTGAAAGGCTATAAGGAAAAATCCCTGTTGTACAATCACCAAGAAACCCCTGTAGGCTCAATAGCCAGAAGCATCAAGATAAAGACCTGTTTTTCCTTTTATCCCAGGTTATCCATTAGGCTCCCACTCTGCTTGGGTCATTTTAAAAAACTTTCAAAAATCCATCGCTGTACCCCAAAAGAAAAAAAAAACAGCCTTGAAAGTTTCAGTGTTACAGCAGTCACACAAACAAAACATGTCATCTTGTCAAAACTGAAGCACTCGCTAACCTGCAGGCAATACTTTTGTTTCTTAAGAGAAGTTTCTTAGCTGACTCCACCCATTGAAGGCTTCCTGACTGAGGGGTGTGCAGAGGTGCAAACACTTTGCTCTCACAGTTGAAGCAGAAGCACCAGCTCAAACGGGTCTCCTTGGAGGAAAGCTGAGAATTCATCTGTTCCTTCAAAAGAAGGTGAGCTTTGCTGGGAAGTGGATCCCGAGTCAAGGAGCTGCAAGGGGCAGGGGAGCAGGGTGCTTCTGTGGAGGTGCATTCTGGTCTGCAGGGGTGGAGGTGCTGTCTCAGCAGCACCATGGTTGGGAGGTATAAGGAAATTTCTTAGCATGGTGACTATGCAGTTTATTTTAATAGGATGAACTTTGAGCAAATGACCTTCCATCAGAGCCTGTGGTGGTAGATGTGGAGCTTGCCCCAGGCAGATTACCTCCTCTGTCAACCTGGAGAAAGCAACCTAGGGCTAGAGTGCTCCCCTACCAGCTCACGTTCCCAGTCCTCAAGGCAGATTTTGTTTACAGAGTGGCAAGGCAATGCTGCCTTATACAGTGGACATGTGACATAAAATTATCAAATTCTTTACAAATGAATGTGTGAGGAGCATGGGGGTGTATACATGCATCTTCTGTTTTTGTTATATGGTTCCATGTCTCCAGTCGTGTATCGACATCTTATTGCTTTTAATTATGAAGACTGCAATGATTTACTGTCAGATATGACTTTCTTTTTTTCTTTATTGGTACCGGGGATCGAACTGGCGATGGCGCGCTTGCCAGGCAGGCACTTATGCCACTGAGCTAAACCCCCAACCCCCATGACTTTCTCTTTGTTCTTTTTCTTGGTGTCCAGGATAACTGTCACTTTTCCCCCATCCAAATAAATGTTATGATCAATTTCTTACTTCTAGAGAAAAAAAGATGATGACAAAATGAAATTTGTATTTATTTGAAATCCTGCCAAAGCACTCTCTACTTGTCCTTATTTAATAAAATGTCTCAAACAAGAATCAACATGAAATTTGGTTAAATGTATTTTTTTGTATCTAGGTAAGTTTCGCTTCAATCTATTAATGGGATATAGTCTAAAAATGAATATTATTTCATATAACCACAGTAGTAGATTTTTTTTTTTTGGGGTGGTGGTACTGGGAATTGAACTCTGACCTCGAGTTTGCCAGGCAGGGGCTGTGCCACTGAGCTAGATCCCTGCCCCTCCCCGCTAGTAGTTTTGCAATACATCTCTAACATGGTGTATTATTTGTTAGCATTTAATCATTCACTTAAGATTTTTGTATCAACATTCACAAATGAGAGACATCTATAGTTTTTGGTATTATATTTGTTTCAGAAAAGTAGTGTTAGAGTTTTTATCTTTTATTGTTTGACTAAGGTAATAATTGTACACAATCACGGGGCTCAGGATCACGTTTCTGTATGTGTAAGTGATGTGCACGGATGACATCAGCATGCCCATCTCCTTAGCATTTCCTCTTAAAAGTATCTTCTTTTCGGTACTGGGAGCTGAATGCAGGGCTTTGCACTTCCTAGGCAAGCAAGCACTCCACTGTGCGCTAAGTTCCTCACTCCTCCTGACCGTTTATGTGTAGCACCTTAAGCTCCTCTTTCAGAGTTTTTCATAAAGTATATATTAGGTTCTTATGAACTATGATCGCCCTGCAGAGCACGGGAACTTATTCCTTCTATCTGACTTTGCTTTTTTTTTTTTTTTTTCCATACTGAGATTTAAACTCATGACCTGCACTTGGCAGGCAGGCGCTGCACTGCTGACAAATGTCCCCGGCATATCTGACTTTGTTTTGGTTCCTATTATCCAACTTCCCTTTATCCTCTGCATCCCAACCTTCCCGGCCACCTGCTAGTCTGCATTTGAATTGGCTTAAAAAAAAAAAAGTCTCCACATCCCAGAAATAACATGCAATACTAGCTTTTCTGAGTCTTGCTTTTCAGGTAAGAAAAAGTCCTCCAATTCTCTCCACTTTTCTGGAAACCATAGGATTTCATTATTGTGACTTATTATCATTTCACTGTGTGTACACACCACATTTTCATTATGTGTTCATCCGTTCGTGGGGACCAGGTTGGTTCCTGGCAATTGTGAACAGGGCTGCAATACAAATGGGAGTGAGTCCTAAAACCCTAAAATAACTACAAGGAACTGCTGTTCTGCTCTCCAGAGTAGCTGTATTAACCCAAGAATTCTTTCTCCAGATCCTCACTGGTGTTTGTTCCTTTTGTCTCACTGATGACAGCCACCTGAGCTGAAGTGAGGTGAAGCTTCACTAGAGTCCTGATTTGCCTTTCTCTCATGCCTACTGATACTAAGCAGTTTTTCATATATTTGTTGGCCATTTATATTTCTTCCTTTGAGAAATATCTATTTAGATCATTTGCCCATTATTAAATTGGATTATTTAAGAGGTTTTTTTTTTTTTTTTTTTTTTTTTTTTTGTACCAGGGATCGAACTCGTGACCTCACACTTGTCAGGCAGGCACTTATACCGTTGAGCTAAATCCCCAGC
>PVLA01004174.1:0-137796 GCA_004027455.1 Hydrochoerus hydrochaeris | reverse complement strand
GCTTCTTAGTGTGATACAGCCCCAATACTTTTGCTTTTCTTATGTGTACATTTGGGGTCTTAGCCACAAAATCACTGCCAATGCTAATGTGCTGAAGTGTTTCCCTATGTTTTCTTCTAGCTCTTTTAGGGTTTTAGGATTTTTGGCCCATTTTAAGTTGATTTTTGCCTAAAAAGTATGGATCAGGATTTAGTCTTACACATGTAAATACCCAGTTTCCCAACACCATTTTCTTAAAGAGATTGTCTTTTCTTCAATGTTATGTTCTGGGCATCTTTGTTGAAAATAAGTAAAACTGTAGATGTCTGAGTTTATTTCTGGATCTGTATTCTGTGCCATCCATGTGTCTGCTTTTATGTCATGCTGTTTTTGTTTCATGGCTCTGTAACATATCTTGCAATCATATATTGTAATGCCTGCAGCTTTGTGAATCTTTTTTTTGTTTGTTTGTTTTTTATTCAGAATTGCTTTGGATACCTGAGGGTTTTTGTGCTTCTAAATAAATTTAGGTTATTTTTCTAGTTCTGTGAAGAGTGTCATTGGTAATTTAATGGGAATTGGGTTGAACTCACTATGGAGTCCAGGCTGGCCTTGAACTCATAATCTTCCTGCTTCTAACTCCAGAGTGCTAAGATTATTATGTGTGTCACTGTACTAGGCCATCCTTCATTTTTCATACTTGTTATGTCTCTGTGATCATATTTCCACACCTGGCATATCAGTGGTCTCTATCATTTTTAAGAGATAACTTCCTCAGTCAAAGGCTTTTCCTGAAAACTACTCTGCTTTTGTTGTGCATGGTCAATCTTTTTTTTTTTTTTTTTTCCGGTATCGGGATCGAACTCACGACCACCTGCCTGCAAGGCAGATGCTTATGCCGCTGAGCTAAATCCCCAGCCTTTTGTTGTGGCTGGACACTGAGCATACTTACCCTACTAGCTTGGCATAACTGACAACATCTTGAGCCCTGCCTTTAACTAGTGCCTTGTATTTGACCCAGAAAAATAAAAAATTACTCAGGGTATAAGTCCCATGAGAAAAGCAAAATGAGCCATACCCACAGGAGAAAAATTAACCTGCTCAACAAAAGAAGCAAAATTCAGGTGTCAACCAAAAATTAATGTAAGAGTCTAGCTAAATTGTTTCCAACAGGATGTATTTTTGTGGCTCTCTATTTTAGAAGCTCTGTAACGTTCCAGTTCAGGACCACTTGTTTGGACTCTGAAACAGGGGTGTCTGTATACGAGTGGTCCTGAGCTCAGCTAATTACATTTCAAATTTATCAATTTGGCTGCTTGGATTCCTATATTGTTGTTCATGAACCCACCTCACCTACAGTGTCTCTGGCAAAAACTGGTGGTAGTGGCAGTGGGTACAGGGGCCTGGGGTGCTCGTCTTCGGTCCTGGCTTGAGCATATGGGCAGGTGGCAGGGGCAGGGATGTGAACACATTCGCCCTTGGTTCTGGCTTTGGCAGTGGTGCATGCTGGCATGTGGGCTGGTGGTGGCAGTGGGGACATTCTTATACGATCATGAACAATTTAGCATGAAGATTATCAATTTTTTAAGTTTAATAGTAGTTGCCTGTGAAATCATCTAGCCCCGGTGTTCGGTTGTGCAGAAACTCTTTAATTTCTCTATTATCTCTCTTCTTTAGTAACTGGATTGTTTTATCTTCCTGCCTGTACTGAATATACATGGAAGACTATAATATGAATTTTCAGAGGGAAAAAAATAAAGAGGAGAATTGGGGGTGGTTCCATTTACCTGAATTGCCATTTTTATCTTTCTTCACTTAAGGTCTGTACACACCCGAGCACCTCAGTCTCCTTACACCGACATGGCCACATACCAGAAGGATGCTCTGAGGATCGTGCTGGTTGGGAAAACCGGAAGTGGGAAGAGTGCTACCGGAAACACCATCCTCGGGGCAGCAAAATTCCCTTCTCGGATTTCTGCCCAAGCTGTTACCAAGAACTGTGAAAAACAAACCCGAAAATGGAAAGGGAAAGACCTTGTTGTTGTGGACACCCCAGGACTCTTTGACACCAAGGAGAAGCTGAAAACTACGTGTGAAGAAATCAGCCGCTGTGTTATTGCCTCCTGCCCGGGACCTCACGCCATCCTCATGGTTATCCAGCTGGGCCGCTACACAGAGGAAGAGAAGAAAACGGTCAGGTTGATCAAGCATGTCTTTGGGGACGCGGCCATGAAGCATATGGTGGTCTTGTTCACTCGCAAAGATGAGCTGGATGGCAGCAGCCTAAGTGAATTCCTGGCAAATGCAGATGAAAACCTAAACGTCCTCATCCAGGAATGTGGGAACCGCTGCTTTGCCATCAATAACAAGGCAGATCCAGCCGAGAAGGAAGGCCAAGTGCAGGAGCTGCTGGAGCTGTTAGAGAAAATGGTGCGGGACAACGGAGGGGCCTACTTTTCCGATGCCATCTACAAGGACATAAAGGAGAAGATGAAGGATCAGGAAATCTTGATGGAAAATTTCACTAAACAATTAAACATGGAAATCAAGCGAATAAGAGACAGCAATAAATCAGAGCAAGAGAAGATGAAAGAGATAGATGCTGTGAGGATGGAATTTGATGCAAAAATAAAAATTCAAAGGGGAAAAGCTGAAGACGATGTGTTTAAATATATCTTCAACAAGATTTGGAATATCATTTCAAACATATGGAAGGACCTTTGGAAGTGATGCACATTACATTTTTTCTTTTTAATTCACTGTGAGATGTTAAGTAATATACTGTTTTTTCCAAAGATAGCTACAGTAATAGCTTCCTACCTCCCCATATAGTAAGGTCTAACTGGAAAATAAAGCTTGTGAATTTTTAATGTGTACTTGTAATGAAATGATTAAAATAAACTCATTCATATTCTCCTAGTCTCACATAGTTTTCTTTTCTTTTTGTACAGAGAGAACAATTGACTTTTCCAGCAAATTCCAAAAATACAGTACAGCATTATGAACAATAGTCAGCATGGTCTATGTTAGACCTTCAGAATTTATTCTGTGATGAAAACCTCATTTACCCCAGCGTTTCCATTTCTGAAAACTAACATTTCACTCTTTGATTCTGTGAATTTGACCCTTTTTTAGATTTAGCATAGATGTGAAATTTTTCAACATTTGCCTTTCCATGCTTAGCTGAACTCATGTATCCCAGTGTCTCCCAGGTTCATCACTGCAAGTGACAAGATCTTCTTTCTTAAAGGCTGAATAATAGTCCACTGGACACATGGGTACACACACATGCACACTCACGCACATCATTTCCTCTATCTATTCATTTGTGCACATATACTTGGGTTTCAACATCTCGTCTATTGTATGTAACGCTGGAATGAGCGTGGAGGTGTTAATATCCTTCCAGGTACCTATTTTATTTCCACTGAGTATATTCCTAGTCCATTTGGGCTACTGTAACAGTGTGTCATAAACTATGTAATTTATAAAGAACAGAGAGTTGTTTCTTACAGTTGTGAGGGCTGGAAAGGCTAAGGTCAAAGCACCGGGTCTGGTGGGGACCAGCTGTGTCACAGACTGCCATCTTTATGCTCTAACCTCAGGTGGCGCAGGAGCAAGACATCTTACGTAAGACTTGTTACGCATGAGGACTGTGTGCCCTAACCACCCTCTCCCTCAATGCTCTCCATCCCAATAACCTCAGGAGGGAGGATTCCAGCATAGGAACTTTGGGGGGACATAAACATTCAAACCACAAAATTCTTGTGATTGCTCATTCATCAGCTTTGGGTTGCCCTGCTCCAAACCAGAAAACAGCTTAGAAGAAGAAAGGTTGATGTTTGTTCACAGTTTCAAAGTTCTCATTTTAGAGTTGGCAAACACATCGTGGCAGAATGGTGTGGTAGAGGACAACTGCTCTCTTCATGGAAGCCAGGAAGCAGAGATGGAAAGAGCCAGAGAGGAAGGGAGGTTGGTCAGAGATAGTCCTCAAAGCCAGTCCCCCATACCCACTCACACCCCCATTACGTGTTCACTTCCTTTAACTGGTCCTCATCTCCTAATTCTATGATGCCACATTGTGACCTCATCCATGGGTTAATCAGCTCATGGAGTCAGAGCAGCTATGATCCAGTCAGCTCTGGAAACACCCACCCCCACACCCAGATGTGTGCCTTACCTGTATTCTATGGCATTTCTGGCATAAAAGGAAGACCGACTGATCACAACTATGTCACCTTGGTTAAATTAGTACAAATAGTAATAGCAATAGCAACCAACACTGACTACAAAAAGACAAACTGTGACAACTAATAATTTGCCAACCTTAAATACAGGAGAAGATTTACAGTTGTATAACAAATTCTAAGGGAATTATATACAGTAAAATATCCATTCCATTGAGTGAGTTTAAAAAAGGAAAGAGGAAAAAACAGAAAAATAAAGGAAGAAAATGAGGTTAGAAGCAAAGCTGAAAGACAAAGGAAGATTCCCCAAGCCTCAGGAAATTGGTCAAGAAAACAGTTAGGAAGGAAAGAAGGAAGAAAGGAAGGAAGGAAGGAAGGAAGGAAGGAAGGAAGGAAGGAAGGAAGAAAAACAAGACCACAATTAAACTAAGAACAATATTCATGCTTATAAAAACCAAAAACAATCAAAACCAAACACCCATACAAGCAAAAATAATTAAAAAACAAAACAAACAGAGGAGAGAGAGACAGGGACAGAGAGAGAGAGAGAGAGAGAGAGAGAGAGAGAGAGAGAGAGAGAGGGATTTCTCTAGAATTTCAAGCCTGTGGTTTTCTTCTAGGGTCTATAGTTTGGTGTCAGTGACCACTTCAAGGGGTGACCGCTGTTGCTGGTAGACAAAGGAGACTGTCAGAGACCAGATGAGTAATCGCCAACCAGCTGGTAGTAGGATTATAGCAGAGTGCTTCTTCTGGGGTTTAGGCTGAACCTGCCCTCTGGCCATGGGGTTGGAGCCTGGATGGTTTAGTTGGTAGCACTGTGGGTGTCTCCTGCTGGCCCGATCACAACTCCCTGACCATGGACATCTCATGCGGTTGGTCATTCCTTGCCTGGTCACTGGCAGTTTGACATGGGGAGCCCTGAGATGAAGCCAACTCGTGGCTGCTGTGAGTCTCCAGTTCACTTGACCCCTCCCTGGGCTCCCCCTACCCCCCACAGGACATGGCAGCCCCTCAGACTGCAGTCACTCACCAGTCATAGTGCACAGTACGTAGTGCTCACTTCCACTGGTGCATCTCTTCCTGCAGGCTCTGGAGTCACCCACTGTGTCTCCTTAGACCCAATCTTTCCCGAGTCATGGGTTAGGAACTGGGGAGAAAGTACAGATAGCCCTTTCCTTTTCTGCACTGTGGTCTGTCTCTTCCATTTCTCTGTAGGCTCCATTTCCCTTCAGGTCCTCCCTGGGTCCCAGGGGTCCACTTTCCTCCTTCTTTTCTTGCCCCACCTTGTTATTTTCCAGTGTCTGGATTCCAAGTCCTGGAGAGGCTGATTTGTTATTTCTTACCTACCATTAAGCCTTCTTCCAGGGCATTTCTCACTCCAATTAATAACCACTTCTCACATCAAGAAGTCACTTCTAGCTTAAAAACATTGCAATGCTATGTTTTTTTTTTAGAATTTTTTTTTACTTAAAGAGAAACAAACACATGTAAAGGGTAGAGATAATACAGAATTTCAAAGAAAAAAAGATAAACAATAAGAAATCACTAGTTGATAAATTACATATTGTCCTCTTAGAAATAGTTGTTCAAGTTACAAAATTAAAGCACACAAAGTAGATATTCAAATAGTGAGAGTGTAAACAGCTACACATGCATGAATCTCTACATGTATTTCTATCCTTTCTGTATTAGAGGGAAAAACAAAACCTAGCAAGACAAAACAAAAATTCCTATAAAAACATGAAACCAAAAAGTTATATAAAACCACAGTACAAGATGATCTACAATAATTACTGTGTTGTTTCTTATTGTCTTCAATAGAATTGTCTATATCATCAGGCATAATTGAATATAGCAGTATAATTGAGTATAGCAGTACATAATAATATTAGCGAAAATAAAACATTGTAGACAGGATAAAACTTCAAAGGCAGGTAATAATCAAACCAGAGTGGATATTCTAGTGGATCTTGTCATCATAAGTGCAGTTGCCTATACTCTCAGACTTGATACTATCAATCATAACAGCTTTGAATAAAATCTATCAATACAAAACAGTGATCTAACAAACCAGATTCAATTACGATCAGTCATGGTAAAACAGTGTAGGTTTTACAGAACTTTAGATTAAGTTAGTAGGAAATTAAGGATGATTACCATACTATATCCTATTATTTTTGGGATAACTGTCTGTGCCCTCAAATCTAGTACAGGTAGAATGACTGGAACAGAATATAATACATCTAAGCAGAGTAGTGTGAATAATGTGGGTTTTAAATCCTGGTGCACTATTAACAATATAGTGTATCAAGGCCATCTATGTTAGAGATTCCAGTTATCCTTCTCTGCCTCATTTCTGCTATGCTATTTTTCTGCCTTTGTTTGTCTAGTTATCTCCTTCATTCTACTGCCTGCCCCACTCATTGAGGCCTTTCTACCATTGTTCCTAAAATCCTGGTATTTTTTTCTCTCTCTCTAGAATGTCCTTCAGTATTCTCTGTAGGGTTGGATTGGTGGTCACAAACTCCCCCAGTTCATCTTTGTCATGGAAGCATCTTGTTTCTCCATTAATTTCTAGTGACAGTATTGCAGGGTACATCAATCTGGGCTGGAGGTTATTTTCTTTCAGGGCTTGGAATACTTCGCTCCAAGCTCTTCTTGATCTGGTGGTCTGTATTGAGAAGTCAGCTGTAATCCTGATGGACTTACCTTTATAGGTAATCTGTTTCCTTTCTCTGACAGCTTTTAATATTCTGTTTTTATATTGAATTTCTGGCATCTTGATTATTATATGTCTGGGTGTAGATCTGTTTTGGTTGTAGGTGGCTGGAGTTCTGTATGCCTCACATAACCAAATGTCATTTTCTTTTCCCATGCTTGGGAAGTTTTCCCTAATTATTTCCATGAATAGCCTTTGTAATTTGCCTGTATGTATTCCTGCTTCCTTGTTCACATTTCTTATTCTTAAATTGTAGATTCTCTTGTCATCTTCTAGCCTTTGTATTGTTATTGCCTGTTTCCTTGTTATTCTTAAGAGATCTTTCCTTTCATGATCACCAATTGTAAACTTGTCTTCAAGTTTTGATAGTCTATCCTTAGTTTCTTTCAAGGCATTTTGCCAGCTTTCAATAGAGTTTTTAATTTCCTGGTAGTTTCTTTGAATCTGCTTCATGTATTCTATATTTTCTTTATATTCTTTATCGAATGTTTCTCTCCTTTCTTTGTGTTCCTCCCTTCTTCCATCTGTGTCTTCCTGAGAGATGCTTCCTGAGAGCATTTCTTTTATTACTCTACTCATATCTTGCTTTACCTGATTTAATATTTCAGTTTTGAGCTCATCTACAAGGTCACTAAGATATCTCTTAATGTCCATTGAAGCTATGTCTTATGTTGCGTGTTTGCCGCCCTCAGTCTCCCTTATTTTTCCCTCTCATGGATCAGTGTTCTCAGGGTTTTGGGCTGGGGGCCTCCTCCTGCCTCTCTCCCCTGTCATAGCCCTGGCTTCCTCCAGACAGGTTACAGTGCAGGTCCCAGCCCCCTTCCCTGTTGTCCACAGTTCCTCTGAAGCATGCTGTCTAGGGAACTCTGCCCTCTCCTGCCTGACCCTCCCCACCAGGCCAGCCAAACTTCAGGGGTCTTCACCTGGTTACTGCATGCTAGGCACAGAGAATTGATTTGGGATGGCTCATTGGGTCCTGGCCAGGGGCACAGCCCAGTCCAAGCAAATCCCATGAATCTGCTCTGGGGAGGGAGCAACCAACTGAAGTCACTGTCACTCCCAGTTCAGGCTTCTCCTGCCCAATTGAAACATATTGCCCATTTGCTTCTGCCCTTCCCCTGGGTGGGGGGGGAGTCTCATTCCTACACCGACTGTGGATTAATGAAGGTCCCTTTGCCGGCTCCGCTCTCCATTGGACTCACCAACCCCCGACTTCAGTGCTGCTGTGGTTCCTGTGAGTGGTGGTGGGAACGAGTTTGGGCAGCTTTGCCGGCTAGTGCAGATTCAAGCTGATGCAAATTCAGGCTGGTGCAAACTTGGTGGGTCGCAGCAAAAATGCTGTGTCCTGTAATTTTTAGCTGTTTCAGTTGTAGTCCTGATGCATTTGACTAGCTTTTTTACATTTTAATTTCTTCCTGTGTCAAGAGGATCCATCTCCCTCTGTCTGGTCTCTCCAGGGTGTTTTATTCTGGCATATGAGTTGTTTCTCCCAGGAGGCTTTGTATTTTGTTGCTCACTGATTGGCCACCTTGACTTTGTAATGCTATTCTAACAACAACCAAAGTCTTAACTTTTTCCAGTATCAGTTAAAAAACCTATTCCCAAATTCTCATTTGATTATCATCAAGATAGATATGAGTGAGACAACTCACAAAGGATTTCAAAGCAAATTGCTTTCTCATGGTAAAATCAAATATGCTGTGTGTGTGCAACCCATGATGGTGAGACTGGCAAGGGAGAAAAAAGAAAGAAGACAGGAATGACAATTGTCAAGCAAGTCCCAAACCTCAAGACTCAAGAATTATCTTCTCCAATGTAATGCTCTGGCCTTTCTGACCACTGGCCTGAAGGCCTGCATTTTGAACCTTTGATGCCAGCAGTCCTGCTTGGGGATATCAGCTACCCCCTCCCCAGCTTCAGAAGGTCTTGCCCCCACAGTCCTGCTGGGTGCTACACTCATCCCACTGGAGCCTACCAGAGCTGCACCCAGGGAAGCCGAGTAGTATGACGGGTTGGGGGGTGCGGTGCAGAGACCTCACTAAGGGGCAGCACTGGACAGTGGGAATCCCTTTTTTGAAATCATTCATCTCAAGGCTCTGGCATGTTATGATGGCACAGGCAGCCCTGGTGATTTCTGAAATGGCTTTGGAGATAATCTTCCACTGTCTTCCAGAAGAAGCTCTAGGTTCTGTGTAGTCCGCTACATAGATTAATCTCGCTCACCTGGTGAAGGGCATTGGGTTTCCATGGAGATGGCAAATCTATACCAATCTCTTTATCAGATAATTAACTGTACCTTTGTTCTCTCCAAATGGGCTTTCTTATTTTTCCCATGTGTCTAAACTGAGACTTTAGGAAGTTGTTTTTTGGTGGTACCAGGGCTTGAGTTCATGGCTTTTGCATGAAACTGTACTCCTAGCTCTTTATTTAATTAATTGATTAATTAATTAGTTAATTTGTGAGACAAGGTCTGTCTCACTAAGTCATTAAATTCCCCATGCTTTGCTTGAACCTGTGACCTTCCCATCTCAGTCTCCCAGAATACATGAATTTCAGGCAGGTGCACCAAAACCCAGCTCTAACGTTTTACAGCCATTCTCCCTTGTTGCTTAGAACTCTGTCTTCAATTTCTCTCTTCTCATACTTTACTATGGCCACTCACAGGAAGTCACATTTCACTTTTAACACTTTGCTTAGGAATTTCCTCATCCACACAATCTAATTTCCTTGTTCACAAGTTCTACCGTCAACAGGATACTAGAACACAAACAGGATTCAGCCAAATTCTTCACCACTTTATAAAATAAAGATGGTCATTTTCTCATTGTCCAGTAACATGTTCTTCTTTTCTATCTGAGATCTCATCAAAGTAGACCTTTACACCCACATTTCCACTAATACACTGTGACTCCTTAGAAATTCTTCAAAGAAATGGGGGCTTTCTCTACAGCTCCCCTCTTGCTGAGCCCTTCCCAGAATCATCGTTTGCACCACCCATGGTAACCGAGGCCTCTTCTAGCATGCATCTCCAAATACCTGTGGCCTCTATTCATTACCCATTTCCAAAGACTCTTCCACAGTTTAGGCATCTGTTACAGAGTACCCTCACTTCTCAGGACCAATACTATCTCTTAGTCTGTTCATGTTGCTGTAACAAAATGCCACATAGGTGGTTTTTAATCAACATAGACACAGTTCTGGAGGCAGAGAACTTTAAGGCCCCAGTAGATCCCACGTCTGGTGAAGGACCACTCCCAGACAGTGACCTTCTAATCTAATCCCAGGTAACAGAAGAAAGAAGGGCTTTCTGACAGGATCTTTTCTCCTGCCAGGATATTTTACAACACATTCATTCCATTCATGAAGTTTCCATCCTCATGATCTATGCTCCTCCTCCTATGGGTTGATGAATGACCATGAAAGGTTCATGTGTTAGTGGATTGGTCCCCAAGGTGTCCCTGGATCAGTTTTGAGTTCCCTAGAGAAAGAGATTTAATATAATATGGCAATGCAGGCTTTTTCTAACATGTACCTCCAAATACTTTCAGTCTGTATCCAGTTCATTACCCAGTTCCAGAGCCTCTTCCTTATTTTAGATACCTGTTTCTGATCATCTAAACCACTGTTACTCCAAATCCCAGTGAACTTGAATTGTGGAGTCAAGTGTGGAAGGATGCAGATGGGCTACCTGTATGCTGGAGAGCTGGACTAGCCAGTGGAAGGTGGAGGACCTAGAGCTCCAAGCACAGTCCTGTTAGAATCTGTATCTAGAAGCCAAGGGTTTATGTTGGAAGGCTGAGGAGTCTGTTCTTGAAGACAGACTTCCAATGATGATGGCAAAGACTGGAGCTCTTGTAAAGAAGCAAAAGCAAGATTTCTTTCTTTTTTTTTTTATTTCCTCCAGGCTACAAGCTGATTGGTTGGTGCTAGTCACAACCAAGGGAATCTCCCCTCTTTAGTAAATCTATCATTCAGTCCCATCTAGAACTGTGCTAAGCCAAGTAGCTGGGATTTTCTTCCTCAATTTGTCACAACAATTAACTGTCATACACACATACCTATGTTTATAGCAGTATAACTCATAACAGGCATATTTTGGAGGCAACCTATATGTCCATCAATAGATGAATGACTGGACAAAGAAAATGCAGTATTTAAATACAATGGAGTAAGTACTACTCTGACACAGAGAGGGATAAATCTGAGTCATTTGTCAGAAAATGGATGCATCATGAAGCCATAATATTACATGAAATAAATCAGAAACTGAAGTTTAGATATCAGTCATTTCATTTGTGAACTGTGAGGGAAGAGAACAAGAAGTCACCAGGAAGCAAACCCTCCCTGCAAATCAGCACCATGTTGTGGGCTGCCACACCTGGGAGGACAGCCAGAACCCAGCCCCTTCTGGAGTGCAAACGTCGAAACAAGAAGAGCCAGTCCCTACCCTCCTGGAGAAACACAGGCTGTAGTGATGGTTATTGAGGTGAAACGCAATTTGATGCTTGTGGCGTTTGGTGTTTCACTAATTTTGCAGGTCTAGGGCTGGTGGTCTGATCATCTATTTAGAGGATAACAGTATACAGTGTGGTATCTATGGGGGATCTATTTCTGAAGGTGGTAGACTTTTTTTTTTAGTGTTCCTTTTAAATTTTTTTTTTAATTTTTAAAAAGCAAAACAGAAAAAAGGGTAGAAATAATACAGAATTTAAAAAATAACAGTAAGAAATCAACACTAGTTACTATGTTACACATTGTTATCTTAGAAGTAGTTGCTCAAGTTACAAAATCAAAGCATAAAAAAATGAACAGACAATCAAGCAATGACAGCACAAACTCTTCTTTTTGGTGAACTAACAGAAAATTAGCAGTATGGTTATCTATCTTGCACACTTAAACATACATACAGTTATAAGTGTATACCTACAAGTTGTTCTTTCCTTTTGAGCACTTTCTTTCCCTTTCATTATTACAATAGCTATTGTACATTTTGGATCTTATTACTCTTTTTAGTTTATTATTAGTAGTATTATTACTATCATTTACACTAGAGAGACAATATGATATTTACAAATGTGAGTCTGATTTATTTCACTTATGAGTATAGTCTCAAGTTGTCTCCATTTACCTCAAGATCATTCTTTTTAATATCTGAGTAATATTCCATTGTATAGAAATACCATCTTTTTCACTCATTCTGCAGTTGGTGGGCATTTGGGTTGTTTCCAAGATTTAGCTATTACAAACTGTGCTGCTATAAACATGGTTGCACAGATATTGCTATGGCATGACATTTTCAGTTTTTCTGGGAAAATACCCAGGAGGGGAATAGCTAGATTGAATGGGACTTCCAATCCTAGTTTTTTCAGGAATCTCCATACTGATTTCCACAGTGACTGTACCAGTCTGCACTCCCAAAAACAATGGAGAAATGCTCCTTTTTCTCCACAGCTTCGCCAACATTTGTTATCAGTTAATTTCTTGATGGCAGCCATTCTTTCTGGAGTGAGATGGAATCTCAATGTTGTTTTAATTTGCATTTCTTGAATGACCCGTGATGGTGAACATTTCTTCATGTATTTATTTGCCATTTTTATATCTTCATCTGAGAAATGTCTGTTCATCTCAGATGCCCATTTTTGGAGAGGGTCTTTGAATTTTGGGGGTTTGCTGTTTTTCAATTCTTTGTATGACCTGGACTGAAGTCCTTTGTCTGAGGGATTGCTGGCTAAAATTCTTTCCCATTCTGTGGGTTTTCTTTTCACTTTGTAGGTGATTTCTTTTGAAGTGCAGAAACTTTAATAAGATATCAGTTGTTGATTCTTTGAAAGTACTTCCCATGTGGTTTGTGTTTTGTTCATGAACTCTTTGTCTACCCCTATGTCTCTAAGATTTTTACCTACTTTGTCTTCCAGTAATTTAGTGCTTCTGTTTTAATATTTAGATCTTTGATCCATTTTGAATTTAGTTTAGTGCTTGGTGATAGACATGGGTCAAGTTTCAGTCTTTGGCATGTGGAAAGCCAATTTTTCCAGCACCATTTATTAAAGAGGCTATCTTTTTTCCAGTGAACATGTTTAGCCCCTTTGTCAAATATCAGGTGGCTGAGTGTCTTTGTAGTTGTGTTTGTATCTTCTAATCTGTTCTATTGATCCTTAGGTCTATTTCTTTGCCAGTATCATGCTGATTTTATCACATAATTTAAAGTCAGGGATTGAGATGTCTCCTAACTTGCTTTTGTTGCCCAGAATTGCCTTTGTTATTTTAGGTTTCTTCTGTTTCCAAATGCATTTTAGGAATGTGTTCTACAGATCTGTAAGGCATGTTAAGGGTATTTTGATTGGGATTGCATTGAATCTGTATAAGAGTTTTGGGATATGGCCATTTTCACAATGTTGGCTCTTCCTAACCAAGAGCAAGGATATCTTTCCATTTTCTAATATCCTCTTCAATCTCCTTTTTTAGAGTAGTATAATTTTCAGCCCGTAAGTCTTTTATGTTCTTTGTTAGGTTGATTCCTACATATTTCAGTTTTTTTGGATGCTGTTGTGAAAGATATTATTTCCATAATTTCTCTATCAGTGAGTTTGTTGTTTGTGTACAGGAATGCTATTGACTTTTGAGTGTTGGCTTTGTGTCCAGCTACACTGCTGAATTTATTACCTCTAGTAGTCTTTTGATGTAGTTTTTAGGGTCTTCTATGTAGAGTATCATGTCATCCGCAAATAGTGATAATTTAATTTCTTCCTTTCCTATCCTTATTCCTTTTATTTCTCTCTCTTGTCTAATTGCTCTGGCTAATGTTTCCAGAACTATACTGAATAGGAGTGGAGATAGTGGACATCCTTGTCTTGTTCCTGATTTTAGAGTGAAAACTTTCAGTTTTTGTCCATTTAATATAATGTTGGCTGGAACCAGTTAGCTTCTCCCGAGATCCAGCCTTGTTGGAACTTAGGGCGCTGAGCAAAAAAGCAACACGCCCTCCTTCCTGGTACGCAGCTGTAGCTAGAGCAAGCAGTGGACAAGCCAGGAAGAGAACGAGTCAGCGTCTCCAGTGAGCCTCCCAGTGCACAGGCTGAGAATCAAACATCCCAAGCCCTGCCTGCCCCCCCTGTTAGCAACTGGGGGCCAGAGGTCTGAGCGTCTCTTGGGAGGATGACCATTTGCAATATAGCAAATATGGGGGATTTCTTTCTATCTTCTCTTTGAAGGCAAATATTGTTTTCACTGCTTGCTTTGTTCTGATTAATTGTTTTTGCTCTACTCAATATTCTGTTTTGATAGGTTTTATAATGTTCTGTTTTTGGTTTGATTTTGCTATAGCTGATTGAATAGACAACTATTGTCAAGGTAATGAGATATACTATGGTACCTATTACTGTTATCCTGGTATCCTGATGTGAAGTTCTGTACCAATTTCACTGCATTGTCTTGATTGGCTTTGTTCTGTCTTGCTCTGTTGCATTTTACTACCTTCAAAAAAAATTATAATGTTGGCTGTTGGTTTGTCGCAGATGGCTTTTTATCAGATTGAGGTAGATACCATCTACCCTAAGTTTCTGTATGAACAAGTGTTGGACTTTATCAAAAGCTTTTTCTGCATCTACTGACATGATCATGTGATTTTTGTCTTTGGTTCTATTGACGTGGTGTATTGCATGTATTGATTTGCATATGTTAAACCATTCCTGCATTCCTGGGATAAATCCCACTTGGTCATGATGTACAATCTTATTAATGATTTGCTGCATTCTATTTGCCAGTATTTTATTGAGAGTCTTTGCGTCAATGTTCATTAGTGAGATTGGCCTATAGTTATCTTTTTTGGTTGGGTCTTTCTCTGGTTTTGGTATCAGAGTAATACTTCCTTCTAGGAATGAGTTAGGGAGGATTGCTTCCCTTTCAATTTAGAGTTTGAGGAGTATTGGCATTAAATCTTTTCTAAATTTCTTGTAGAATTCAGTTGCAAATCCATCAAGACCTGGGCTTTTCTTTGTTGGTAAGTTGTTAATCACATTTTCAATTTCAGTAGCTGATACTGGGTTATTCAAAATTGTTGTATCTTCTTGATTCAACTTTGGTAATTCATGTGTTTCTAGAAATCTGTCCATTTCCTCTATTTTCCACCCTATATGAGTAAAGATTTTCAAAATAGATATTCATGATCTTTTGAATGTCCATGTGAACGGTAGTAATTTCTCTCATTTCAGTCCTTATTGCATGAATTTGAGTTTTTTTCTTTTTCTTGATAAGATTGCCTAGAGGTTTATCAATTTTGTTTATTCTCTCAAAAAACCAGCTCTTTGATTCATTAATTCTTTATATTGTTTTCTTACTCTCAATTGCATTAATTTCTGCTCTGATCTTTATAATTTCCTTTTTTTTTTTTTTTTGGTACTGGGGATTGAACTCATGACCTAGCAATTGCCAAGCAGGTGCTTAGCTGCTGAGCTAAATCCCCAGCCCTGGTCTTTATAATTTCCTCTCTTCTATGAGCTTTGGGTTTGACTTGCTCTTCTTTTTCTAAAAGTTTTAGATGTAGAATTAGGTTGTTTATTTGTGCTCATTCTGTTTTCTTGATATGACCATTTATTGATATATATTTCCCTCTTAGGACCACTTTCATTGCATCCCATAGGTTTTGGTATGTTGTATCTGCACTTTCATTGAATTGTAGGTAGTGCTTAATTTCTTCTTTAATTTCATCTGTAACCCACTGATTGTTCAAGAGGTTGTTATTTAATTTACATGTATTTATGTTGGTTTTGCAATTTCTTTTGCCATTAATTTCCAGTTTCAGTGCACTATGGTCTGATAATATGCATGGATAATTTCAATTCTTTTACATTTACTTAAGAATGTTCTATGGACTAACATATAGTCTATTTTGAAGAATGTGCCGTGCACAGCTGAGAAGAATGTGTATTCTGATGTGGTTGGGTGGAACACTCTGTAAACATCTACTAAGTCCATTTGTTCACAGTTTTGCTTCAGTTCTGTTATTTCTTTGCTGACTTTTTGTCTAGTTGATCTATCTCTTTGTGTTAATGGGGTATTAAGGTCCCTTGTTACAATTGTTTTGTTGCTTATTTGGTTTTTCATGTCTATTACTATTTGTCGTACATAGTTGGGTGCTCCTGTATTTGGTGCATATATGTTTATGATTGTTAGCACTTCCTCTTGAATCTCTCCCCTGACCAGTATGTAGTGACCTTCTTCTTTTTTTTTTTTTTTCATTTTTGGTTTGAAGTTTACATTTTCTGCAAACAGAATAGCTACCCCTGTTTTTTTCTGGGTTCCTGTCACATGGCATATTGTTTTCATCTTTTGACTCTTAGTCCATGAGTTTTCTTTTAAGTCAAATGCATTTCTTGTATACAGCATGTTGTTGGATCTGGCTTCTTGATCCATTCTGTCAACCTATTTCTTTTAATAGGTGAATTGAGGCCATTTATATTGATGGATATAACTGATATGTACTGACTCCACTTTTTCATATTATTTTCCTGCTGTTGGTTTTCTGTTTTTTCCCCTTTGTTTAATTGCTTGCCCTGTGTGGTGGTTTCTTTCTGCTGTTGTCCTGGGAATTATAGTCATTTCTATCTCTCTGTAGTATGTCTTTCAGTACTCTTTCTAAGGGTGACTTGGTGGACATGAGTTTCTTCAGTTGTTCTTTGTCATGGAAGTATCTTATTTCTCCATTAAATTTCAAAGAAAGTTTTTCAGGGTACATCAATCTGGGTTGAAAGTTGTTTTCTTTCAGGCCTTGAAACACTTTACTCCAACCTCATCTTAACTTGAGCACTTATGCTGAAAAGTCTGCTGTGATTCTAATGGGCTTTCCTTGATAGGTGAGTTGTGTCTTTTCTCTAACAGCTTTTAGTATTCTGTTTTCATGCTGCATGTCTGGGATCTTAATTATTATATGTCTGGGTGTAGATTTATGTTGGTTGTGACTATTTGGTGTTCTATATGCCTCACTTATCTGCATATCAGATTCTTTCCCCATGTTTGGGAAATTTTCTGCTATTACTTCTGTGAACAGTTTTCTATGTCAGTTGCACTGACCCCTGCATCTTCACTGATGCCTGTCAGTCTTATGTTGCTTCTCTTTGCATCATCTTGAAGCTGTTGAATTGTCATTTCATGTTGCTTTGTTACTTTTTAAAAGATTCTTTCCTTTCATGATCGCTAGCTGTGATGCTGTCCTCAAGGCCCAAAATCTACCCTCAGCTTCATTCAAATGGTTTTGCCAGCTTTTAATAGACTTTGCTTCATGCATTCTACTTTTTTTCTATATTGTTCATTCAAGGTTTCAATCAGTTTCCCATACTCCTGTACTTTTTTTAATCTATGTCTTCTCTAGCTATGCTGAGCAACTCCTTTATTAAGTTTCTCATTTCTGTCTTTATGTGAGAGATTATTTCTAATATGATTTCCTCTATAGTCTCATGGATTTCTTTCTTTATTTCACTTGCTATCTTTTCAGAAATTTCAGGTGTATGACTTTTAATTTCCTCTATTTCAATTCTCCTGTACTTGATCCTGATGGACTAGATGTTTGAGATTGCATTTTTCTTTTTTGTTTGGTCATTTTCACCTTTTGGGCTAATATTTGGTCTTCAATACTACTAGTCTCAACTGTTGCTAGTGAGTCTTAAGATCCTACTGTGTGGTTGATGTTTGTTCGATTTCTGGATCCCACAATGAAGAAGAGCACTAGTCACCCAAATTCCTCCTGCAAGGTCTGTTGGGTGAGTCCTATATTCTTCCTAGGCTGACAAGCCTAGTAGTACTGATTTAAGTCAACCGTTAGTTCCTGCTGTTACTATGTCTTCAGGCTGTTCCAGGCCAGGTGAAAACCATTGTTAATTCCCTATTATCTTGTTTTGAAGTCCTGTATCATTTTTGTTGTTTTCTTGGGTGGAGTTTCATTCTGTTTTGTTTTGTTTTGATTTTGTCATAACCAAAGCATGGGCAGCTATTTCAAAGAGAGCAAGATATATTATGGTAGCCATTTTGTAGTTACTACTGTCTTGTTTTGAAGTCCTTTATTACATTTATTGTTTTGTTTTTATTGGTTCTATTCTGCTCTGTTTTGATTTTTTTTTTTTTTTTGCGGTACAAGGGATTGAACTCATGATGTTGCACTTGCCAAGCAGGTGCTTATGCCACTGAGCTAAATCCCCAGCCCTCTGTTTTGATTCCTACTAGGTCTGAAGGTAAATGCAGCTATTTTGAAGACAACAAGAGGCATTATGGTAACTATTGTTGACTTTGTATTGTTTTGAAATCCTGTCACTTATACTGGTTTGTTTTGTTGACTTTCTTCTGTTTTATTTTTCTTGGTTTTATTCCCTTTAAAATAAAAAATACCAATCATTTCTTTTATATAAGAAACCCAAAGTGTAAGTAATTTAAAGAGCAAAATAAAAGACATATGACAGTAAACTGGGAGACAGATCTTTAGCGAGTGAGAAGTGAACCTAGAGACAGAGGAAGGGTGGAGGGAAAGAAAGGGAAGAGGTAATGAAAAAGATTAAGACATGTTATGAACATGTACCAACTCTCTGTAATGGATGAAATTATTATATAGTTGAAACTTGTACTCATAAAAATCTTAAAAGTTAAGATCTACTAAAAAGAGAGAGTTTAATCTGTATATAACTAGGCTTTAAATGAGGCCACTTTTTGCACTGTACCCAGTAGAGTAACATCTCCATTGCTTCAATATTAAACAGGTGGCTTCTTGGACTTGACACTATCCAAAGATGTGGTGGTCCATGGGGAGGGTTTCCTGGGAGAATGTTGTCTGTGTCCTCCTGAGTTTGGCTTTTGTGATGAGCGGGAAACAGCATCAAAGGATGTCACTATGTGGCAGAAGTTGCACAGAGAACAGAGAGGAGCCTGAACTGGAGGTAGCTGTAACTTTCACTGACTACAGGGGAAAAAATATTTCCTACAAATCATCTGAGGTTACACAGGAGGAGCTGGCCAGGAGCCAGCTTGAAAAGAAATTGCCCAAGAGGCTCTCTGGAGAAATGACAGAATCTCAAGAGTGCACACGACCCCTGCAAGTCTACTGTTCCAGACTGGGGCTGAAGAGGTGGTATTAGCACTAGTTAAAACTGTGATTGTGAGTTTCTAAAAAAAAAGACTCACTGATGCTCTATAACAGACAGAGCTGTGTATGTATCTCAGTCCTCCAAAGGGCCACAGTACATCCAGCACATTCATGTAATTACTAGAGGAAGAGAAAAAGAGCAGAATAGTGAGAAAAGGCTTTTGTAGGTTTTTTCTCACACACAGGCTGGGGGAGGGGAAGCTTCACCATTGAATAAAGGTGGAAAAGTGACTACTGGACTGAATATGTCAGTTATGCCAAGATGAGTGACAGTTATTAAAGGACAGATTTCCTAAGAAAAGAACTTAGTCAGATTTTCTCGGTGAAGCAAGTCCTCTGGAGCAGGTTTGGACTAAGAGGAAGGAAATTTCTGCTTTTCCCACCCCGTGGAGCTCCTCTTATTTAATTCCATGGTGATATCACACAGCTTTCTTTACTGTGTTGATAACTTTTAAGAAGAATGCCAATTGTAAGTATCATTTTTCTTTTGTTAAATTAAGTTAGACTAGATTAAATTAAATTTTACTGCGTTACTACATATTTGCGATTCAGCAGCTTATAGTCATTTTGGGCAGTGGTTACACATATATATCACAGCTTGCTTATTTTTATTCCCCTTACTTCCCATTCCCCCTCCTCTTTGGGTCCTCCAGTCCCCTTTTTCATGCTACTTGATTTTCTTTGTCTTAGCTGATGGGATGGCACCCTGTGTTTACATTAATTGCTCTTACTGGTTTCCTGTACGTGACATATCTGTGTTCCTCTCATTTCCCCTTCCCCTGCTGCTCACCCTTCGCCCTCGTTCCCTTGGACCACTTTCCTATTGCAAGAGATTTGCCCCTTTGTCCATTTCTACCCATCCTTTATTGTTTTCTCTGTTTGTGTGTTGCCTTACTCA
Source organism: Hydrochoerus hydrochaeris (assembly GCA_004027455.1). Taxonomy (NCBI): domain Eukaryota; kingdom Metazoa; phylum Chordata; class Mammalia; order Rodentia; family Hydrochaeridae; genus Hydrochoerus; species Hydrochoerus hydrochaeris. The sequence continues at coordinate 117,889 of PVLA01004174.1, read as the reverse complement.
AGTGAGAGATACTGTAAGATAGTTAAGCTTGTGTGTCCGATTTATTTCACTCAACATTATATTTCCCAGAGGCATTCATTTTCCTACAAGTCTATCAAATGTGTCATTCTTTATGGCCATGTAGTATTCTGTTTTATATAAATACCACATTTTGCTGTGCTCTACCATCCAGGATGAAGCATGCAGAACTCACCCACTGTATGCCAGTGGAGGACCTATCAGCCTGGGAGAAGCAAGAAAGCCATGAAGACCGCTGCGTGCCAGTGGCAGCCCTGAAGGCCAGGCTGAACCAGTGAGGAAGCTGCCTCCACCTCCTGTTTCTCCCATAAAAAACTGGAAATGACCCAGGCTGAGATGATAACAACTGACATAGGGAAGCAACATGACATTTGTGTGGTTTGATTGACTTTGCAAGCATAGGACTGGTAGTCTGAGCAACTATTTAGAGGGTAACAATATGCAGTATAGTAATGATTACAGATTTCCTACTAGCCTACCACTGCTTTGTTTCTTGTCATTTTATTGTTCTGTTTTATTCCCTTTAAAATAAAAAAAAATACCGCGTTTTCTTTATCCAGTCACTTGTCGATGGGTATAAAGGCTGCTTCCAGGATTCAGCTATGATAAACATTGGTATGCATCATGGCTACAGTATAATGACCTAAGGAAGCAATTTGGGCAAGATTCCTAGTGGGTGTGTGGCTGGTTCCTATGGGGTTTGTAATTTCAGTCCTTGGAGAAGTCTCCACACTGATTTCCAATATGGTTGTCCTAACTCACATTCCTACCAAAAACGCAGGAGGTTGCTTTTTCATAACAGCCACCCCAGCATTTGTTATTGTTTGATTTTCTAATGACTGCCATTCTTTCTGGAGTAAAATGGAGTCAGTGTTGTTTCAATTTTCATTTCTCTAATGGCTAGAGACGTTGAACCTTTCCTTTTTATTTTAAAGAAAAAAAAGATAAACAATGATGCCAAGTTTCAGAACAGATTAGGAGGACAGTTACAGTAGTTGATATATTGCATATCGTTGTCTTCACAATAGTTATTTAGAGTACAGGATATAGTGTGATAGCTTGTCTAAACAGTATTAGCATAAAACATTCTTTTCAAGTGAACTTTTCTTCCTACGTTGCTGACCATTTGTATTTCTTCCTCTGTGAGGTATCTGTTCATTTCTTTAGCCCATTTCTTGACTAGGTCTTTAATTTTAGGTGGTTTAGCTTGAGGTCTTGGTATAGTCTATATGTTACTCCATTTCTTCCCATTCTGTAGCTTGCCTCTTCATTGTACTCACTGATGTTTTTTTGCAATACAAAAATTTTTTAGTCTGACAGAATCCCATTGGTTGATTCTTGCTATTATTTCTTGTGCTATTGAGATTCTGTTCAGAAAATCCTTTCCTACACCTATAACTTCAAGTGTCTTACCTATTTTACCTTCCAGAAGGTTTAATGTTTCTGTCTTAATGTTGATTTCTTTGGTTCATTTTGATTTTAGTTGAGCATATGGTAAGAGTTATGGGCCCAGTTTTATTTTCCTATGAAAAGATAACCAGTTTGCCCAACACCACCTTCTTTCAACATACTCTTTTACCACGGTTGTCAAAGATCAAATAGTTGAATATGTTTAGTAAGGTTTCTATACCCTCAGTTCTGTTCCATTGACCCACAAGACTGTTTTTGTTTCAGTACATCTTTTTTAAAATCACTATTTCTTTGTAATATAGTTTGAAATTAGGGTACAGCTATGCCACCTGGTTTGCACTTATTGTCCCAAATTACTTTTAGTCTTCTGCATCTCTTCTGGTTCCATCTGAATTTCAGGATTCTTTTCTCTAGATCTTTAAAGTATGCAGTGGGTATTTTGATTGGGACTGCACTGAATCTGTTTAACAACTTTGGAAGTATAGCTATTTTGACAAATTTTTTCCTGTCTATTGAGGACCAGGGGACACATTTCCAAGTTCTTCAATCTCCTTCTCAGGTTACTGTAGTTTTCTCTGTAGAGGTCTTTCACTTCCTTGGTTAGGTTAATTCCTAGATATTACATTTTTCTTGAAGCTACTGTGAATGATATTGTTTTCATAATTTTCTCCTCATCCCGTTTAATGTTGGTGAACAGAAATGCTAATGATTGTTGTGTGTTGATCTTGCATCTTGCATCTTTGCTGAAATTATTATTAGTTCTAAGAATTTTTTGGTGGAGTCCTTTGGGTCTTCTGTATAGAGTATCATGCCACCTGCATATAATGATAATTTGTGCTTTTTGTTTCCTGTATGTGTCCCTTTTCTTTCTTTCTCATGCCTAATTACTCTGGCCAATATTTCAAGTACTTCGTTGAATAGAAGAAGATATATTGGAATCCTTGCCCTGTTTTTGATTTTAGGGCAAAGGTTTTAAATTTTCCCTACTTAGTAGAATCCTGGCTATTAGTCTGTCAAAATTAGCTTTTATCATATGCAAGTATGGTCCTTATATACCTGTTTTTCTTGGAAGTTTTCACCATGAAAGGGTGTTGGATGTTTTTCAAGTCTTTTCTGCATCTATTGATATGCTTGTGTAGTTTTTGATTTTGCTTCTGTTTAAGTATTGTACTACACTTATTAAGTTGCACAAGTTGAACCATCCTTGCATCTCTGGGATAAAACCTACTTGTATCATCTTTTTGTTAATGTACTGCATTCTGTTTGCTAATATCTTGTTGAGGACTTTTGCATCTATGTTCATTAAAGAGATTGGCCTAAAAACCTGGGTTTGGTGGTGCACTCCTGTAATCCCAGTCCTTGGGAGGCTGGGGCTGGAGAATCGTTTGCAAGTTCGAGACCAGCCTGGGCTACAAAGTGAGCCCAAGGCCAGTGTGAACTGCATAGCGAGACCCTGTCTCAAAAAGACAGAGAGAGAGAGAGAGAGAGAGAGAGAGAGAGAGAGAGAGAGAGAGAGAAAGAGAGAAAGAGAATGAGAGAGATTGGCTTATAGTTCTATTTTTGTAGCTAGGTCTTTATCTGGCTTTGGGATCAGGATGATACTAGTTTATGTAAATGAATTTGGCAGGATTCCATCCCTTACAATTTCGTTGAAGACTCTGAGGTGTATTGGTAATACAACATCCTTAAAGGTTTTGAAGAATTCAGCAATGAATTCATCAGGTTTTGGGCTCTTATTAGTTGGATGATTCTTTATTACTGAGTCAGTTTCATTGCTTATTCTTGGGTTGTCAAGCATATTTATGTTTTCTTGGGTTGGTTTTGGAAGTCTGTACATGTCTAGAAATCTTTTCATTTCTTCAAAATTTGCTAATTTATTGGAATATAATTTTTGTAGTAGTCCCTATCTTCTGAATTTTGACAGTGTTTGTTGTGATTTCACCTTTTTCATTCTGAATTGCACTGATGTGAATGTTTCTCTCTCTCTCTCTCTCTCTCTCTCCCTTTCTCTCTCTCTCTCAGTGAGTCTTGCTAAGGGCTTATCTAATTTATTTAATCTTTCAAAGAACAACTTTTGTTGACTTGTTAATTTTTTAACCCTTTTAAAAATCTCAATTTCATTGGATTCCTGCTCTCATCTTCATAATTACTCTCCTCAATTTCATTTTGGGGCTGGTTTGTTGTTGTTTCTCAAGTATCTTAAGATCTTTCATGTAGCATTACCTTTGATGAATTTTATTCTTAGAACCTGCTTTCATAGTGTCCCAGAGGTTTCACTGAGTTGTACAGTCATTGTCATTAACTTCTAGAAATTTTTAAATTTTTTCTTTGATTTCCTCTGCGATCCATTGGTTACTTGAGAAGTACATTGCTAATTTTCCAGGAGCATTTGCCCTTTCCAAAATTTCTTTTGTCTTTGATTTCTATTTTCATTGTACACTGGTCAGATAATATGCACAGGGTGATTTCAATTCTTTCATTTTACTTATGCAGGCTTTGTGGACTAGTATGTGATTTATTTTGGAAAAAGTAACATGTGCTGCTGAAAAGAATGTACACTCTGTTGTAGAGGGGTGGGATACTTTGTATATACGCATTAAACCAGTATGTTCAAGAGTGTAGTTAGGCTCTGAAATTTCTTTTTTGTGCAGTTGATTTGTGTCTTGGCAAAAGTGGAGTGTTAAAGTCTCTTACCATTATCACATTGATGTTTATTTGATCTTTTAGTTTTAGCAATTTTTGCTTTATGAAGATAAGGTGCTTCAGTATTTGGTGTATATATGTTTAACAATGTTATCTCTTCTGGTTGAACTGACTCTTTAACTAGTGTGTAGTGGTCTTCTTTGTCTCTTCTAATCAGTTTTAACTTGAAGTTTACTGCGTCTGATATTAAAATTGTTACCCCTGCTTGTTTTTGGGGACCTGGTACTTGAAGTGTGTTTTTCTATCCTATAGTTTTTAGGCTATGAATTTTTTTTTTGATTAGATGGGTTTCTTGAATGCAACAGATCACTGAATTCTGTTTTTTCATCCAGGCTGCCAGCATGTGTCTTCTTATGGGAGAGTTGAAGCTGGTAACACAGAGATATTACTGAGATGTTTGGTTATTTACTATCATTTCTTTCTATATTTGTTAGCAGAACTATTGTTTTTTTTTGTTGCCATTTATCCATGGACCTCTCTGATTTTCTGTGTTTTTAGATGTATCCAATTTGTTGTTTCTTCCTTCTTCTTCTTTTTTTTTTTGGTTGTCATGGAGTTCATTTATTTTATGTCTGAGGAAACAGTTCAGTTATTATCTAAGGCATTTTTAAACTATACTTTTGGTGGGAAACTGCAACCTATCTGTAAAGGAAAAGTTCCAATTGGAACCAAGCAATGTGGAATCCGGCAAACCAACCAAACTACTTTATGTGGAACTATAAATTAGGATCGTGTGAGAACCTCTGTAAAAGCTCACAACATATAAAAAGTGACTTTTTCTTAGTTGCTACCCAGTAGAGTCATATAGTAAATCTTATTTTTTCTCCCTTCATCAAATGAAAAAGTAGTCACTGCTATTCTAAAAAAAATCAGGAATATTTCTTCTAAAATTCAAGTTCTTCTAGTCTGAATGAATAAACAATCTAGAGTTGTGTGGGGTAAACTACAATATCAGACAGCCACTAGATCTAGGTTCCAGGCTTATAATATTTATTGTTTCTCATCTGGCAGGCACTATTCTAAGCCTTTACAAATATTTAATGGACAATTCTACAGGCTTGTATTTCTATTAAAAAAACAAAAACTTGATTCAAGCAATGTGTCCTAAGCTACAGAGTGGATGGCAGAGTCAAGATTTCAATGTTTTGTCCCTGCTGGTCTTAATCACCCTTCCACTCTGCCTCTGAAATCAGACACACACCGCTGCCTGCCAACTAACAGAAGTGTGAGATTCTGTTGGCTCCACCCAACATCTTCAGGCTTAAAAGGTAAATCTTCCTACCCTTCCCCCCCAGCTCCACCCCTTCTTCCTTCTGTATTGGTTCCTGCCTTTAAAATGCCTCTTTCCCTCATTTGTAAATACCGGGGACTTCACCCCTGGCACTGTTCTCTTCACTAACCTTGTGTCAGTTCAACCTGATCAAGGCAGACCAATCTCCTCCCACTGAGAAGCTTCTTGAATTTCCCTTGGCTCATATGATTCTAAAAAGCTCTGTTGGGGATGGATGTAGCTCAGTGGTGAAGCACTTCCCTAGCATTGCATGAGGCCCTGAGTTTGATCATCAGCATTGGACAACAAAAACAAAGCAAAACATGTCTAAATTTATACCATAAATTTGCGCTTGATCTCACATAGTCCAATTATTCTCTTGTTCTGCCCCTCTGAGGCTTAAAATACCCTCTATCTAATATAAACCTCAAATGAGCTGAAATCCTGTTCCTCTGTTTCCATGACTCTCACACTCAGCCTGGTTGCACACATGTATTTAACAGTACAGCTTTTCAGAGAATGAATAATTAATATTCATACTACAGTACACTGTCTGACTCCTAAATAGATGCAATTTGTTTAGCATTTAAATGATTAATGGCAAAAATCAGGGGAGGAAAAATGTGTATAAATTTATTTTACATAGTTGAGTGAAAGATAAATTTGAGAGAGAGTAGATAAGTTTTAATATGACCTCATATGCCCTGAAGGAGGTTGTGTCCAATTTGGAGGGCTAAGTGCTGTGTCCAAGTAATCACCTATTTAGAACTTCTGTGACTGCAGAGTCATGGGACTCTCCTTTCCTTTCTGCCAGACATGCTTATCTGCTTAACTCAACAGACAGGTTTTTTAAGATCCATGAAAACAATTGTGAAATTGAAGTCTGTGCCCTTTTGTCTAGCTTTTGGTAGACTTCTTTAACTAAACTAGTTCTTTCACAGCTACATCCATTCAGCTTGAGATCTTCTGCTTACTGGTGTGGACAATGCTGTGGAAGAACTCATCTATGTGGTGGTAGTGGTGAAAAACTCGTCCACCATCACTGTAGTGAAGACCTGGAATGGCAGCAGACATATCTTCTCACAGTTGATTGGCTTCTCTGGTTCCTACATTTCCTCCTTAGTAATGTGTGACTCCCCTACTACCTTCTTCCTTTTGTCCACCAGACACTCCCAATTTATTGTCAATTCATTGTTTCTATTTAAAATATTCTTGAGTGTTTTCTCTAGAACTGTCTAACACTCAGATTTTATTGTTTTCTCTCATTGCTGAGACAAAATATCCAGCACTTGAAATGAAGGAATGAAAGGTTTATTTAGCTCATAGTTTGTGGAGGTTTCAGTCCATAATCTGCTGCATCCAAGGCAGGGTGGCTCATGGCAGGTGGCAACAGTTTACGGTGGCAAAAGACAGTAAAAGCAACAAGAGCAAAAGGGGAGAAGCATGATAGAAGACTCTGTCCATAATATTGTGTGTAGCATTCACAACCCTAACTCCAGTGCTGGGCCATGAATCAATCACAAACTCTAGAAGTCTGCCTCCATGATTGCATGAGGCTTTATGGGGCAGTCAGGCACAAATCATTGCATAGATCTTTTCAGCTGGTCTTTTTCAAGGACGTATCTTATTTCAACATCTACCTTGAGTGATACCTTTCTGGATAAGTTAATCTGGATTGGATGTTAATTGCTTATAGGGCTTGAAATACTTCACTCCTAGCTCTTCTGGCTTTCAGGGTTTGTAGTAAGAAATTCGCCATAATTCTAATTGGTTTATCTTTATATGTATTTTTTTGTTTGTTTTTCTCTGGATGCCTTTAAAATTCTGTGTTTTTAATTTGGGTTAGAGCTCTCACTTGACCCAGTTAGTTCCCTGTTCTGTATCTTCCCAGAAGAATTAAAAACATCATACTACTGTGACATATGTGCATTCATTTATAAAACCAGCATAATTTGTTTCTAGCAGCACAAAAGAAAGGAGAAACTGGGATGGGGGGAAAGGGAAAAGAAGGAAGGAAAAAGCAAAAAATAATATATATACATATACAATAATTAAGATAGTCAAAACACTAATTTCTCTTAATTCACTGAGAAGAAAGGTTTGAGCTAATATTGTTTAGACAATTAAATGCCTGTATCTTGTACTCTGAATAACTAAATTAAAGATAACAATACACAATGTATTCCTCATTGCTACTCTTCTTTATCTTGTTCTGAAATTTTTTTTCCTTAAAAATTTTTTTTTTAAATTCTGTGTTTTTTGCTGGATATCTGTGAATTTAGTGAGAATATACATTGGCAAACTTTGCCCTTCATCATAATTGTTTGGTGATCTATAAGTGTCACTCACTTGCATTTTAAAAATCTCTTATTATGTCTGGGAAATTTTCTTCTGTAATTTCTGTAAGCATGTTAGTGAATCCATCTGTGCAATCTTACAGATGTTCTCTAACTCTGACTAGCCTTAGAGAGGTCTTGTTGTCGTCTAGTAGCTGTTGGATAGTCTTCTCTTGTTCTCTTCTTTTCTTTTCTTTTTTTCTCTCTCTTATTTTCTTTTGGGCTTCTATGAACTCTTTATCAAAATTCACTATTTCATGTTCAATATCAGATGCTCTGTCTTCACACTTACCTTTTCTGCAATGTATTTGAGTTATTTCTGTTTGACCATATTTTTTGAGAATTCCATACCCTTGTTGAATCTGTCATTCAAATTTTTTTATTTGAGTTATTTCTGTTTGACCATATTTTTTGAGAATTCCATACCCTTGTTGAATCTGTCATTCAAATTTTGTACTGTTTTTTTGCTAACTTCCAGGTATTCACCTGTTTCCTTGAAATTCACCATGGGCGTATGGAGCGTAGTTGCTGTACACTTTTGGCTCATTTCCTTTTTGAATTCATCTTTTTTTTTGTCATACTTTTTGTCTTAGTTATTTTTCTCTCATTGCTGAGACAAAATACCTGATGGCCAATATTAAAGAAGGAAAGGTTTATTTAGCTCATGGTTTATGGAGGTTTCAGTTCATAATCAGTTGGCTCCAAGCCAGGGTGGCATGGCATAGGGCCAACTCTTCAAGGTGGCAGAAAGCAACAAAAGTAAGAAGAGCAAAAGAGGGAAGAGCCAGCCTCTCTTCTTCTTCTAGTTGTGAGCAAGCTACCCCCTCCACTAGGGTGGGTGTAGCACTCACACCATCTCCATGCCCTCCTCTTGCACAGGAGGAAGATGTTGACAGTGTGAGGATCCTACCCCGCAGCCGATGACTTGTTTAGTTAAACTTCTAAAGTTCTTAAGTTGATGCAGTGTATCAGCCACAAGAATCCACCATTTGTCAACTTCACAACCAGACACACTTCTTTAAACTGGTTTCAAGATACAGAAATATGCTTATTTTTATTATTTCACAACTGCAGCATTATAGCACAGATTTAACAATCCTTAAGAACTAGTATTAAGTTTATCAACATCATATTACATCCTAGAACCATAACATTTTACCCCTGGCCTCCTGAAGACTCATGCACATTCCTTTATACAAAAGGCATTTAGTCCATTTGCAAGAATTTCTATAATCTTAATAGTTTTAGCACTGCTGAAAAGTCCAAGTCCCAAGTCTCCCCCAAGAAATAAGGCCAACTCCTAGCCACAAGCTCCTATGCAAATGAAATTTAAGCACTTCCAATATTCAATGGCATAAGATAAACATTATCATTCCAAAAGTTACAAACAGGGAGATACAAAGGAATGGGACCAAAGCAAGTCCACAATCCAGCAGGACAAACATCTGAGATAATCTGTGGCAAATTACGAGCTCCAAAAGGTTTGGGTGGCTCTGACCCCACAGTAGTTCTAGTGGTTGTAGCTCCCATGGCTTCTCTCTTGGGCTGGCTTTGCTCCCTCTGGGGAGCTTTTTTAGAGTATCTGCATTCCTGGCTTTTACAAACTTCTAGGGTCTCCACTGTACCTTTGGCTTCACTCTCACAGCTTCACATATTACCCTTTCAGCAGCATACTGTCTGGCTTCCCAGGCCTTCTGAAATCAGTGGATAAGACTTCTTTAACCTCACAACTCTTAAATTCTGCTTTCAGGTAAAACCAGCACCATATGGATAATGCTAATGTCTGCTGTCAGGTGGAGCAGTAGCCAGGTTTTCCTCTTTCTTGTCTGTCGGTGTTGAGTGCTTGGACTACCGGGCACTCTGAATACAATCCTGAGGAATAAATTTTTGTATGCTGCCACCATTCTGGAACATGGCACACTGAGGTTTTCTCTGCAAAGGAAAGTCTTTCACTTTTGCAGTTTTGCAGCTGCAAAGGGTGGAGACTTGCTAATTCTTGTGATGCCCTCAGGTCATATTTTATATTTTTCTGTTTCTTCTCAGTAATTGAGATCTCCTCAGCTCTATCTTTGTAGTCAACAGTTTTACTGGAATTTCCTTTCTCGCCATATTCACATTTTAAATCATCCAACCAAACCCTTGGCTCTTGATTCACAACATAGATCTAAAAGCCCCCAACAATAGCCATGTACCAGCTCAACATTTGACTGCCTTGAAATTCCTTCTGCCAGATTAATTAGTCCACTGCCTTTAATGTTGGTCTCAGGCAAAGTCTCTGGACACATGCAAAATGCAGACAAACTTTCTATCAAGGCATAACACATATCATCTGGAATCCAGCAGTCAATGCAGTCCTTCCCAGCAGAAACCTCCTGAGCCTGGTCTTTGCTGACAGGATTTTTAGCAATCTCTGGTCTTCTGACCTCTGACCAGAATCTCCCATACAGAGCAGCCTAAGACATTCCAGTGTTGCTCTTTCAGGTGCTTTTCCCACAAGCCATTCCCAAAGGTTCTTGAGCCACATGGTCAGATATAGCCCCAGCAATGATCCCACTTCTCTGGTACCAAATCCTGTCTTAGTTACTTTTCTCTTTGCTGAGACAAAGCACCTGATGACCAAAATGAAGGAAGAAAGGTTTGTTTAGTTCATAGTTTATGGAGTTTTCCATCCATAATCAGCTGGATCCAAGCCAGGGTAGTGTGGCACATGGCCAACACTTCAAGGTGGCAGAAAATAACAAAAGTAACAAGAGCAAAAGAGGGAAGACCCAGCCTCTTTTATCCCCTTATATTGTAAGCAGGCTACCCCACTTCCCAGGGTGGGGTGTAGCACTCACACCATCTCTGCCCTCCTCTTGCACAGGATGAGGATGTCTACAAAGTGAGGACCCTGTCCCCCTATAAATTGCTTAGTTAAACTTCTAACCTTCTCAAGATGACACAATATCAACCACTCTGTCTTCAGGCTTGTCCTTTCCACAATGGATAAATTGTTTTTTTATTTGAGGTATTTCTGCTTGACATATTTTTGTGGATTCTATATCTTTGTTGAATCTGTCTTCAACTATATGAGATTCGTTGAATCTCCTCACTGTCTCCAACTGTATAAGATTCTCCTGGTCCCAGTGCAGTTTTCCATGAACAGAGAAGTTCATGGCACCCCCGTTTCTCCTCTGCAGGGTGGGCTACCTGTTCTGTGTCACTTAATCCTATTTTCTTCTCCTCTGTCAGTTCCTTCGTTGTTCCCGTGTCCCCTCCTCTCACTTCAGTTCCTCTCCAAGCTACCAGACTTCAGACGTTTTGCCCTGGAGAAGCCAAGCTGCTGCACTCACTGCTCTGCCATCTTGTGCTGCTCCCCCTGACCCGCCATTTTTTCTTATAATTGAGATTAGCTTCAAGGGTGAACAAGAGCCCAGGGCAAAGGCATGTTCTCAGAGAGGTGCTCTGATTATAGGGCAGAGCCTGCCACAATGGGCCCTTTTCATCTACGGTCAGACAGGGCTGGGCCTGGGGCTGAAATCCTGTGCTGAGAAGTCTCCGTGTCCTCATGGTGGGAAGGGGACAGACATTGAAGAGATCTGCAGTGAAAGGACAGGACCTGTACTCCCGTCGGTGTGGGAGATGTTTACAGCAGGCTTGTGGTGTGTCTTTGGAGGATGTATTTCATTTTTAGGCAGACTTTCAATCTACTGGCTAGCGTATGAGCAAACTTGAAAGCTTGATTATGGTTAAAAATAAACTGAAGCTATATGTTAGAAACTGCTTTCCGTTGTGGCTGTTAGTCTTGAAGATGATTCTAACAAAGGAATCCTAGAGATACCAGAAATAGTGAACCCTTGAGGCTGAAGCCAGCACTTTTGAGTGGCTGTGCACATAATCTGTGTACCTAAAACTCTACTGGGTGACCATTTGTTGAATATGAACACATTATTGCATAATTTAAAACCATTGAAATACAAGTCTATGTTTATAAACAAATATTAAAAGTGAAAAATCTAAGGCAGTGTTTCTCCTGGTGATTTTGGGCACCAGAGGAATCACGGAAGTATCTGGGGATATGTTTAGCTGGAACAATTGTCAATGGTGCTTCTGGCATGTGGTGAGTCAAGGCAAGGGACTTTGTTAAATATCCCAGAGTGCACAGGCCTCTCAGTGCATCACCAGCTGTGGCCCCATCTGGATAAGGATCATCTTTCCAACTAGACCTAGAGTCTGTCTAGCAAACACATAGTGGGTGCATCATGACAAGGACTGTAGAATAGATGAGCCAGAAAGGGAGGCAAAATAAAGTCCTGAGGTCAGAGAGAAGGGCACAGCAGTGGAGGTTGAGTGTTCCAACTCCCATCCTAGGTGATTCTCCCAAGGGCTGCTCTTGCCCCTGGGCCCCCAGGGAAAGTGTGATTTGCACTCCAGTTCCAAGTTCTGAGAGTTTCAATTGTCCTTTGCATCAAATATTATATTCTCCCTTTTTGTTCTATAAGTGTTGTGACAGTTAGAAATGCTTTCTACATTGGATTACATTCTCTAGATTTGGAATGAAAAATTACCATGACCTAGAAGGTGATGATGATGGTAATGAAAATCATCATTTCCTCCTCCACAAAAGGACCTGTGATCTTGAGGTTGGATTAGGTCCTAGACCCTCAAGTGTCTGCATTCAGGAATGGTCACTGTGCACACCGGTGGCTACCTAGGGTGGGTGCAGTCAGGAGGGGATGGCTTGCAGAAGAGTGTGAGGACATTTTGGGGCTCTTGGGCTTGTTCATTACCTTTTTTGTGGTGATCATTTTCCTAGTATATACATGGCAACACTTAGGGGATTCTGTAACCTAATTGTGTGTAGCTTCCTGACTATCAATAACACTTATTTATAGTTTAACTATTTTTAAATTGAATGGTCTTTATTCATAAGCTATGAGTTCTGTATGAGTCTGTTCTTCATCAGTTCCTATTTTCAAAGAAAGTTCCTACTTTCAAAGACAGTGGGAACTAATATAGTTCCTCTTTCTGGAACTCTTTGGCTCCTGCTCAGAAGTGCATTTTTCATTTGCAGAATTACCAGCATTTTCCCCATGGATGCCCCACTGCCACAGGTCATAGGGTGCAGAGGCTGCAAGCGAGCTGTGTGGGCCTTCAGAGTGCAATAGCTGCTATTTCAATCCTAAGGCATTTCCTATGGACCAACGTAAGAGCGATAGTCATAGTCATCCCCTGTAGTCTGGAGAAAAATCATAACGATCAAGTATTGTGTATGTGGCAGAATTCTACCCACCCACAGCTTCTCTTTGCTTGGTTTCTATTAGAACTATCCTTGGGTCAGGGATTTAGCTCAGCAGCACAAGCAACTGCCTGGCAAACACAAAGTCATGAGTTCAATCCCTGGTACCAAAAAAAAAAATAGTGTCCAAACATGGGGAAGAAGAGAAGAAAGTGTGTAGTGCCATAAGATTTCAAGGGAGAGAAACACTGTATCTATATAAATTCTATTACCGTATATTGTTATAACTGATCTGTTTTATTATTAGCTATTGTCAATCACTTACCGAGTCTAAATGGTCAATTAAACTTTACCCTAGGTATGTATGTACAGCGGAAAAGGTGGATGTGATTGTGTTTGTCGCTTGACATGGAGTTCAAGCCCAGGAAGAAGATTTCGCTGAGTGCATTTTCTCAGGAACTGAATTAATTATTCATAAAAGGAAATGTTCGTGAACTGAGGCGTTACTCAACAGGGAGGAACAGGATGAATAGAGTTTGGTGACTTCTGGTTTTGGGCATCATTTTGAGGACAAAGAGGAGAACTGTTCTATGTTTATTTGTTCATTTATTATATTGTTTATTCACTTTTTAAAGAAGTTTATCTATTCTAACTGACTGGGAGATGGATGCTGAAATCTGTCATATAAAGGTCAATTTCTGTAGATGTATTTTTGCTTGCAATTCAGTTACTCCTGTTTATAAATGTGACACCTCTGTAGGTAGCACCTGAGTGGGTGAAATCATTTTCAGTCTTCGTGGATAGGGTTCTGTGGTTATGCCCTCAGCACACTATTTAAAATTCTTGCTTCTGTTCTGTGACCTTTGAGCTTATCAAGTATATTCTTTCTTATGTAAGTTAACATCAAATATATTTTATAATTTACAAATGTTATCTTTTTCTCGTTCTTTCTGTCTTTTTTTCCTCTTTCTCTGTACTAGAGAATGAATCCAGAGTCTTCTGAGCTACTTCCCCAGCCCTTTTTATATTTTTTATTTTGAGTCAGAGTAGGTCATTAAGATCCCCAAGTTGGACTTGAATTGCAATCTTCTTGCATCATCCTTCCAGAGTTTATGGGTTTGCACCCCATATCTGGCTTCTTTTTTATTTTTGTCTCCTCATCAAACACTGAAGGATCTAGAAAGGCAAAGATCTTACGTGTTACTATTTGCTAGTTTATATGCACCTGAAACAATGCCTGGCACAGGGTAGGCTGTCAATAAATATTATGAAAAGTTAAATTAGACTAATATATCTTTTTATTTGTTTAGAATTCAGTTGGTATATTTGTAAAAAATGTAAATACTTTCAGTTTTTATGTGGACTCATCTTTTAGTCTGAAAATTTTTTAGAACCAAAAATATTACTAGTACGCTCATTAATTTTGAATACATAAACTCAGACAAATGTGTACTTTACCACCTCTATGAATAATAACCTTAAGAACACTAACAAAAACGTATTCATGGAAATTGATAAGAGCTATTTTTTTCAGCTTGATTTTTTTATCAGTACGTGTTTGCAGCACATAACAATCACATTCACTGGAAGGTTGTGCGTGTACCCGCACGTCTCAAGTTGCTTCCTCCCCTCTTCCTCCACAGTCTATCTCTTGGTCTCTTTCCCGTTTTGCAAAAGGCATCTCTCCATATTTCCTACCATCTGTATTTTATTTTGCTCTTTCTTTATATTTTGGCCCTCTCATGTAAGGGAAACCATGCAATACTTAAGCTTGTGTATATGATTTATTTCATTTAATATTATGGTCTCCAGTTACATTCATTTTCCTACAAATGACTCCAGTTTACCTTACTTATGGCAGAGCAGCACTTCATTGTGTGTAAATACCACATGTTCTTTACCTGTTCTTCTGCTGATGAACATACAGGTCATTTCCAAGATTTAGCTAATTATAGGTGGTGCTGCTATAATCATGCATCCATGTATCACTTACTATGACATTGTTAACTCTCTCAGGATGATACCTAGAAGGGAAATAGCTGGTTCAAATGGAATTTCTGTTTCTAGTGTTTTGAGGAATCTCCACACTGCTTTCCACTGTGTTTTTACCAATTTATTTTCTCACCCACAGTGCAGAAGGGTCCCTTTTCCTCACAGCCATGTCTGCATTTCTATTTACTTGATTTCTTGATGGTGGTCATTCTTTTGGGAGTCAGATGGAATCTCAGTGTTGTTGTAATTTACATTTCTCCAGTAGCCAGAAATGTTTGACATTTTTTCACGTATTTATGGCTCACTCATATCTGATTGAGAAGTGTCTCTTCATTTTGGTTGCCCATATTTTGATTAGGTCTTTTATTTTCAGGAGTTCTAACATTTTAAAGTTTTTAAAAAAGTATGTTCTAGATATTAGTGCTCTGGAACAGCTGGTCCTGTCACTGTCTCTTTTAAATTAGATGCAATTCCATCTGTGGGTCCTTGATGTCATTTCTTATGCATTTGGGGTTCTGTTAAGAACATCCCCTCCTATGCCTTCGAGAGTTTTACCTGTTTTATCTTCCATCATCAGATTGTTTTTCTGTTTTAACATTAGATTTTTTTTAAATTAGTTTTGAATTTAGTTGAGTTTATAGGTCTAAATATGGGTCTCAACTTGATCATGTGTGTAGCTAGCTTTTCCAACCCCATTTATTAAAGAGACTCTCTTTCTTCCAGCACATGTTTTGTCTCCTTTGTCAAAAATCAGATGGCAAAGCTGCAGTGATAAAAATAATATGGTACTGGTGCAAGTACAGACATGCAAATTCATGGAAAAGAATAGAGGATGTGGAAACAACCCAGGCACATGTAGCCTGATCCGTTAAAGTGAACCATTATCTCTTTAAAGATTTGTCCTGCTTTAATCCCTGCAGTTGACTATCAGCCTCATTTGCTCCTTTAATTTGCCTTACGGACATTTAAAAATGTATTTTATGGTCAGTGCACTGACTACACATCATTTCAATGAGGGGATTACCCTTCATTGAGGGAGACGCCCATTGGGTTTTAGGGTGCAACACCCATGCATGGCTCTTCTCTTGAATGAGCTCTTGGCTTCGTCTCTTATTTTCATGTCAGCACTTGGCAAAGCAAAGTTGAGTCTTCTATCAACAGAAGACAGTCAACTGTCTGTCACCCCTGCACAGCAGGGGAATTTGTAATCTGGGTAAGTGAAAGAGAATTTTAGCTTTGCTTGTTAGTTTGACTTTTCTTATTTTCATATCCAGAGTTAACAGTTCCTTCAGAGTTCTTTTCTCTCTTCAGCTTCACCTTTCCTTGTCTCTCACATTGTAGTCTTTTCTCATATGTCAGTTCGGTTTGGTTGTCTTTCCCAGGTTAAGAGTCAGTTATTACAAAGTCTGGCTGGGAGCTCTCGCATGGGTACATGTGGACTGCAGAGTAGGCTGGAGGTGACAGAGCAGGAAGAGTCAGCTGTGTGAGGGAAGCTGGGGCCATGATATAGAGTAAGCAATAATCAAAAATTATTTTGATAATTTTGATAATGAACCTGCCGAGATTTTTATAAGCAGTCCAGGCTTTTAAAACTCCATTGTCGGCATGCTGAGGGGCAGAGACAGCCAGCGCAGCTTGTGCCCAGTTGTTGCACTGGCCATTCTCAGCTCGAGACATAGCCATGGGCACCCATGACCAGGTTCCATCTCCAGATCGAAGGCATGAATATTTTGCCTGGGACCAAGACCAGTCCAAAGGGTGCCCAAGGGAATTTCCATGGGAAATTTCACCCTTCCCTAACCTCTCCCTCTAGTCCTTTCTGAGCACCATTTCACATACATGACAGGGGACAAGGACCCTTTATTCTCCCTTTCTGCCCTGAGAAGTGTCCACAACTCTATGTGATGGGTCAGACGGAAAGTGAAGGAGGAGAAGCAGGAAGTGGCAGAGAGGGAGTGTTGCTTCACACAGTTATGTTTTCAGCCAGCGAGCTTATTTGGGAAATGGACTGATACCAGCTGAAGACCCCAGACTGTGTGAGGAAGTTCTGCGAGGCATCCTCTTGGTCTTTTTGCCCTATACTTTCTAACAAAATGGTTCAGAGATTTGTGTATGTGTGGAAAGGGAGTCCATGGGTTTAAACAAAAGACGTCAAACTGCAACAGAAAGAAGAGTCTGTGGCAAGTCAATTGCAGTGTCTTTGAGAGCTGAATAGTGCACTCAACACCAACCCAGATTATGGTCACAATTCTGAGATTCTGTTTCTATCATCCCATTCTTTGAATGGCTACAAATTCATAAGTGGCAAGGTCAGGAAAGGTTTGAAAGACCTGGAATGAGTCTGTCAGAGCTAGCAATGCCCGAGTCTCAGCAGCATCTGGTTCCTCAGTTACTCTGCTCCAGGTCATAAATAGAGCTGCCAAAGTTACCTGGAAAGGTCTCCAATTCAGCATTTCAGTGATGCACATAAAGATTAAAAGCCACTAAGCAAATGGACTTTCATGGAGGGCTTGCCAGTCTGACCCACTAAATCTCTCTGCACATCAGACATATCACTGTCATAGTCTGGGCTCCAAAAACTGTGCCATTGTTTGTCTGTTCCTGTCACTCTCTAGGACAGATCACTTGGGAGTTCATAAAATGTGTAGGTGTCAAATGTAAGGCAGCAGTAATACCAAGATCTGGAGGAGGAAATAGACATCAGTTATAGGGAGGTTCTTTTACTGTACATGTGGAGTGAAGGTGGGCTGTGCTACATTAGGGAGGTAACTGCAAACCCCAAAGCAATGACCAAACAACAAAATGAGTTGTAGCTAGTAAACCAATAGAGAGATAAAAATGAAAGCGTAAAATTCAACCTAAATCTAAATAACCAGGTTAAAAGTAGATTTGACTGTGTGTTGTTTGCAAGGCATTCACTCTAAATTAGAAAAAAAAATCCCACATGGATTAAAAGGATAGGGAAAGATATGCCATCTTAATACTATCTGAACAAATCTGGAAGGGGCTGGAAAATAGTTCTGTGGTAGAACATTTGCTTAGCATGGGTAAGGCCTGAGGTTCCAACCCCTAGTACCACCAAAAAAATCAGAAAAAGTAGATTTCAAAACAAGCAATATTGTTGAGAATAGAGAACATAATTTCATGATGACAAAAAGGTTGATTATTCAGGATGATAAAATAATCTAGTCTGTCATATCTCTAATAATACTTTCAAAATACCTGATGCCAAAATTGATAGAAGAAGGAAATGATAAGAGGAATAGACAAGTCCAGATGAAGTTGGAGATTCTGATGCTCCTCTCTCAGACAGGACACTGCAGAACAGTGTCGACCACATCTCTTTAATTTACATTTATGGAAGATTCCACCTCAAATAGCAGCTACTGCTTTCAAAAGCACATGGACTATTTACCAAGATAGAGCGTATGACAGGCGGGGAGAAAGCTCTATTCGTGTACAGGCATGAAGCGATACAAAATACGTTCTCTGATGACAGTGAAATAAGAGATCAATAACAGGAATATATCTGGAAAACCCTTCTGCTTTGAAAACTAAATCATAGCTTTCTAAATAAAGTAGGAATCAAAAAAGAAATTGAAAGGCAAATTAGAAAAAATTATCCTCGGAGAGTTTTATGTTTTATCTTTCTTCAAACTTGTTACCAATTTGTGCAATTAGTAAAGTAATACAGAAGGAACGCTGCAAGTCTACAGTCTCATTTGTGGGATTTAATGATAACGGGAACCCTTCTCTAATGGGAGGGTAATGGATGTAATGCAGGCCCAGGAGCTAAAGTTTGTTGGGGATCCTGTTGTCCCAGTGGATCCGGGAATTCACAGCTCCTCTAGTGTAGCTGGCAAGTCTCTGAATTTTGATCCACTGTTGTTTTTTTTCCCCCATGAATTGCACAGTATGACCCATGTAGTCTCTGGAACCACTAGGTATATGTGGCTACTTAACTTTAAATTAATTAAAATAAGACGTAAGGCTCAGTTCTGCAATCACAGCTTCCGCGTTTCAAATGCTCAGTAATTCTGTGTGGCTCGTGACATAACAGTCACGGCAGAAGGTTAGTGGAGCTGGAGGGTAAAATGGGCAGGTCCCTTGAGCAAGCAAGTTTCGATGATCCCTCCCCTCACTTCCTCTGTTGTCATCTTGCTTGAAGTCCTGCCTTAGCAGTACTTAAAAAATCATAGAAGACTGCAGGACCCAGACTTTCCAGGTAAGGGGTTAGGGATGGTTGTGTGGGTAGAGATTATCCAATTTGGTGGAGAGGATTTGGCTCTCTGCTAACTCTCTATGCTAAACCTCCAAGAAAACTTGCTCTCATAATAAATTTTGTGTTGGTTTCTGTTTCCTGTCTCTGCTAATTTCAGATTGCAACTTTTCTTGAATGCTGAGCCTTCAAATTAATGTCTCGTTTAGAGCTGCCACTTAGAGGATACGTGTTTTACAGATAAATTATTTCTGCACTGATTATAGAATTTAAAAATGAACTCCATCTTCCTGGGATAGAGTTAGTTAAGTGAGTTCACAGAATTTGCTCTGGGGAGGTGGTGATGGAAAGGCACCAGGACCCATAGTAGCCCAGCACAGCATACAGTCCCCCCCAGACCAGCACCTGCAGTCTGAGGTTTTGTTACCTCATTAACTACCTACTGGGAGCTGCCCTTCTAGGAAACCTGCCTCTTCAGGGACACCCCTTTCCTGGGTTCACCCAGAGCTGATCTTTCTCTTAGAAGGTAGGAGGAGAGAAATGCTACTATCCCTGAGTGCAGTTCAGGAGAAGCTGGAACCAATGGGTGCTTGTTCTCTAGGCAGAAAGAGCTGAACCACTTGAGGTTGGTAGCCAGAGACACCACCTCCTGGCTTTGCATTTGAATTAGGATTGGAAGAGTAGCATTAAAGAACTACTGTGTTGGAAGAAGAGGCCTTAGAGACCCTCTGTGTTCCTGTTGGTATCTTGTCTCTTCACCTAATACCACCTTGTGGTAAAAGTTGGTTTTTTAAAAATGTTATTCTTGCTCTTCCTGGTTTCTCAGAAGCTATTTTCCCAAAGCTCTACTCCTAAAGAAAATAGAAATAACCTTTCCTAACAGAACAGCTTAGTGTTTAGTTTGTATTTGGTGCTTCCTAATTGGCAATCTTGTTCTTAATGAGGAAACTTTTCAGCCTGTCCTGCTCAAAGTTTGCTCCAGGGAGGATTCTTCAAAACATTTGTGAGCACCAGTGAAAGGCAACCTTAGACTGTGAATGCCACCGAGTGTTGATTAAGAAGGAAAGAATTGTTATTTTCACAAATTAGACATGGGCCTGGCAAGAAAAGAGAAACAAGAGACCGAGGGACTGTTTATCAATGCATTTATTTAACAAATATTTATCGGGAACCTCTCTTTGTCCAGTATTGTACTTGATTCCAGGGAGAAATGGAGACAAAAGACACGTTGTCCTTCCAACACCAAGCTTCCAGGCTAAAGGGAGATAGTAAGATGTTCAACAGATAGCCATTTATTTAACACGTGTCTTATTAGGAGCCCCTGGAGCGCCATCAGAGCCTGTGCAGGTGACCACACCAGTACCTAGTGTCCTGGCTCAGTGCTGGTGCTGGAGGGAGGTGCTGGGGAAGAGCTCTCTGGGAAGCAGAGGCTGGAGGACTGAGCAGAAATAAGCAGGGTACCAGACTAGGATAGGGGTGCTCCAAACAGGGAGATGTCCTTAAAGGAAGTGGCTTAAGGTTCAAAAGAATTCTGGCGCGACTGAGGAGGCCATTGTGGTTAACGCCTTATGAAAAGAAAGTAGTTATCATGTAGGGGCTTATGGACCATTGCATGGACTTACACTCTCTTCTTCTGTTTCATTTTGTGAATGCATATTAGTTATTCAGATTCCTGGATTTCATTTTGGCAGATTCCTTCATCCGTACGGCATATTTGGATCATTTCTCCCCCAGTTCTCCTCATCACCCTCGTTCCCATCCTCTTCTACTAATCCTTTGTTGGAAGAGTAGCTGGTGTACTCGTGAGTGACACAAATCAGACTCACATTTGTAAATATCACATTGTCTTTCTAGTATAAAAAATAAATAATGCTAATTAAAAACTGAAAGAGTGGTAAGATCCAAAATGTACAATAGATATTGTAATAATGAAAGGGGAAGAAAGTGCTCAAAAAGACAGAACAACTTGTAGGTCTATATGCATAACTGTATGTATATTTAAGTGTGCAAGATAGATAACCATACTGCTAATTCTGTTTGTTCATCAAAAAGAATAGTTCATCAAAAAGAATGCTGTCATAGCTTGATTATCTGTTCATGGTTTTATGCTTTGATTTTGTAACTTGAGCAACTACTTCTAAGATAACAATGTGTAATATACTAACGTGTTGATTTCTTACTGCTATGTTTTTGAAATTCTGTATTATTTCTGCCCTTTTTTGTTTTCTTTTTTAAAAATAAAAAAAATTTAAAAAGGAAGAGGAGCTGGTATACATCCTCTCGTTCTGTAGACTATCACCTCACTCGGTTAATTAGTTCCTTTGCTGGGCAGAAATTTCTTAATTTGAAGTAGCCCCATTCGTCAGTTCTTCTACTATTTTTTGTGGTAGAGAAGGGTCATTCAGGAAGTCTTGATGTATCGCCCCTATTTTCTTCCAGGTAGGTCTGATACTAATGTCTTTTCTTTGAAGTAATTTTTGCAGAGGATAAAAGACAGGGATATAGTTTCAATCTTTTGCATATGAATGTCTAGTTTTTCCAGAACCATTTTGTTAAAAGGAGCTGTTTTTTCTCCAATATGTTTTTGCCCCTTTTGCCAAGAATTGGATGATAGTAGTTGTTTGTTTCTGTGTCCTCTGTTCTATTCCATTGCTTTACATATCTGATTTTAGGCCGGTACCATAGGTTTTGTTTATATGGTTGTGTAGTGTATGTTTTTAATCTGGGTATTTTGATAGTTCCAACTTTGCTAGATTTCTTTTGACTATCCTGTGTCTTTTGTGTTTCTACATGAACTTTAGGATTCTTTTTTTCTTTTTCAGTTCTGTGAAGATTGTCACTGGCATTTTAGTGGGACCTATTATTGAATCTTCAGAAATATAGCAGTTTTATCAACATTCATTCTGCTGACCCAAGAACGTGGGTGCTCTCTCCATCTTCTAACGTTTGCTCCAATTTCTTTCTTCAGTGTTCTATAATTTTCATTACAGAAGTCTTAGGATCTTTTACCTCCCTGGTTACACTCATTTCCAGATAATTTCTTTTTATTTATTTTTTAAAAAAGATATTGCAAGATTTCTACCTACCTCGTCTCCTAGTAGATTTAGTGTTTCTGTTTTAATCTTTAGATCTTTGATTCATTTTGACTTTAGTTTAGTGCATGGTGATAGACATGGGTCTAGTTTCAGTCTTTGGCATGTAGAGAGCTAATTTTTCCAGAACCACTTATTAAAGAGGCTATTCTCCTTCCAGGGAACATGTTTAGCTCCTTTGTCAAATATAAGGTGGCTGAGTGTCTTTGTAGTTGTGTTTGCATCTTCTAATCTGTTCTATTGATCCTCAGGTCTATTTCTGTGCCAGCACTATGCTGATTTTATCACAGTAGCTTTGTAGTATAATTTCAAGTCAGGAATTGAAATATCTCTTGCCTTGCCTTTAACCGTATGTATGTTTAAGTGTGCAAAATAGATAACCATACTACTACGTTTTTGTTAGTTCATCAAACAGAATGGTTTGTACTATCAGTGTTTGATTGTCTACTTTTTATGCTTTAATTTTGTGACTTGAGCCACAACTTCTAAGATAACAATATGTAATTTATCAACTAGTGAATTATTACTTTTTTTGAAATTCTGCATTATTTCTGCATTTATCTGTTTTGCTTTTTTCTCTAAATAAAAAAAATTTTAAAAAGATATTGCAAATGGATGTGTTTTCATGATTTCTTTCTCAACAGGTTCATGTGGAGAAAGGCAATTGATTCTTATAAGTTGTTATCCTGCTGCTTTACTGAATTTGTTTATCCAATAAAAGTCTTTGGTGTAATTTTTAGGATTTTCTAAGTAAAGCACCATATTATCTGCAAATAAGGATAATTTGACTCTTTTCTTTTGCATTTGCCTCCCTTTATTATTTTTCTTTAACCTAATTTCTTCACCTAAAATTTCAATTGTTGTTTTGAGAAGAAGTGATGGTAGACACCTTCATTTCATTCCTTATTTTAGAGGAAAATTTTTTAGCTTTTCCCCATTCAGTACATTAGCTGTGAGTTGATCATATAAAGCCCTTATTTTATTGAGGAAGAGCCTCATAAAACTAGTTCCTTCAGGGCTTGTGTCATTAAGGGATGTCAAATTTTGCTGAAGACTTTTCCTGCCTCCATGGAAAAGAACATGTTATTTTTACTCCTTGATTCTATTTATGTAATATATTACATTTGTTATTTGTAGTTGAACCAGCAAAGATTTAAACTATTTTTTTGAAGGCAATAGGAAGTCATAAGTGGATCTAAAGAACCCCTCCATCCCAAAAAATTATAAATTGCAGGTTTTATAGTGTTTTTTTTTTTGGTCCTGCCTCTGGGATTGAACTTGTGACCTCATGTTTACCAGGGTGGGCCCTTAGCCTATTGAGCTAAACCCCAGAGCACAAATTTTTAGTTTTAAAGTGATATCTGATGGAGCCAGGGATATAGCTGAGCAGCACAAGCCCCCGCCTGGCAAGTGCGAGGTTGTGAGTTTGATCCCTGGTAACCCCCAACACACACACACACACACACACACACACACACACACACACACACATGTCTGATGGGCTAAAGGCAAAGTAACTCATGAGGAGGAAGCTGTGACAGTGGACTGAATTAGCATGAAGATGCAGAGAAGCATAATTTTGAGATTTTTGGTAGTGGAATCTAGAGTGATGGGCTGCTGAGAGTAAGAAAAGAAGAGCTACACATGATAAGGTTCAGCAGAAGCCACCGCTGCCTGGTGAGCCCATTAACTGAGAGGGGTGATTGCGGGTGGCAGTAGTAAAGTAGTGCAGGGTTGCTTGAAATGCCCATAAAACAGCAATGGAATAGCTGAGTGTGACATGAAAGTTTGAAACTCCAAGGAAAAGGGAGGCCACAGAGGACCCATAAAAGGCACCCATCTTCAGTCCCTTGATAAAGAAGAACCAGGGACCAGAACCAGTGCTGGGAAGTGTTACCACATTCTTGTGCGTGTAAATAAAAAGCAACAGCCCAGAAATGGAGAATCAAGGCCAATTTGGGGAGGTAAGGCAGAGGAATCAAAGTAGGAAGTTTATGCCAAAAAAAGAATGTGTTGTCTATGTAGGAGATTAGAATTCCAAACTACCATCCAAGCTGGCCATGGTGGAGCACGCTTGTAATCCCAACACTCAGGAGACTGAGGCAGGAGGATTCTTGCCAGTTTGAGATCAGCTGGGGCTACAAAATGAGCTCAAGGCCAGCCTGAACTGCATAGTGAGGCCCTGTCTCAAAAAGACAAAACAAAACAACAAGAAAAATCCCCCCAAACAAGTTACTGTCCATTTCTTTAAAATGACATGGTTATGTTTCTTTCCCTACAGGAATTTGAACCACAATGGCAGCCCAGTATGACGGTGAGTTTTTACCTCTGTAAGTCAGGCATGGTAAGAAGTGACCGGGCTGGACTGCAGAGAAGAGGGCAGCAGCCCAGTCAAAAGAAGACCATCCAGTCCTGCACCTCATTCCTTTGCATTTACCCTGTTCTTTTGCTTCCCTTGACTCTGCACTTTCTCCTCCTGGTGTAGCTGCAACAGCCTAAATGGTAGAGAGAAAATTAAAACAGCCTCTGGGCCAGGCAGAGCCCAGCAATTTCTTACTTCCAGCTTCCTGCAATATGGACACAGGAGCACAGCCAGTCGCGGCTTCTCCGGGTGATTTCCTGCCCTTTTCTTCAGTCTGGAAATGATTGGTTAGGAGGAAAATGGGGGTCTTTGAGCCCTCGGCCTGATCCTTAATCTTCCTGCTCCTGGTGGCCTCAGGATGACCAACAGATTAAACATAACCCCCCATTACTCCTGTACCCCTGGAAATAGATTACGTCGGTTGGTCCTTTGCTGACTTGGCAAACTGTCTCACAGTGTCGTAGCTTCAAACAGCAATTATGTAGTAACTCCAGACCCTATGGGTCAGCAGAGCCGTCCAGGGGTCTGAGTCACCTCTTGCAATCTCAGCCCCTTGCCTATGCATCTGTGGTAACCCAATGGTGCCGATGGCCACATGGACACGGGTGTAGGTAACAGGCTCTTGGATAGGCTCTCTGGGTGGCTACCATCACTGGCCTGGTTGGTATCATCATGTAGTTGTCTTGGTGCCACAGTGCATAAGAGCTTTGGCATCTTTGCTTACATCCTGCTTTCTAGCATTATCACGCAAAGCAAGTCACGTGGCTCCCGGGGTGCATCTTAATGGGAAGAGCTGCAAAATCCACATCTTAAAGAGGCACGCTACAGGCAAGGGGATGATTTGGGGCTGAATTTGCAATGTACACAGGGGACTATATTCTAAACACTCTCAACATTGGCAAATTGTGGCAGTACTGAAGATGCCGTAAGAAACTGATGCCTTTTCATTTCACCTGCCATGAATTTCCTATTCCCCTGTCCTATGGCCAACTAGCCACTGCCCTCGGAAGATCCCTAAAGGATCTGCCACTGTGATGTCAATTAAATGATGATGCGAGTCCTACCTACACTTGTCCTTAGGTGACCTTAGCCTTCCTCTATCCAGTGTTCTCATTACTAGAACTTTCAGAAATATACTTTTAAAAAATCCTGGGATTCTGGTTCTCAAATGTGAGAAACTCTGACTTAGGATAGTGACTGGTTGTTAATTCTCTTCCTCAGTTACTCAATAGGATGAACAAAAGTTACATTTTGAATATAAATTGGGGAAATAAGTCTCCTCCTGCAGATGTCCTGAAGTCAGTTGTAGTATTTCCTGTATCATCTCTTTGGAAGAACCACCACCAGCAGCCTACAGTTCTCATCTGAAACTATTTTGTTTCCTCTTCTGTGGGGTTACAAAGCTACTGAAGATCAGAGTAGTGAGTCCAAGGGAATCCTGAGAGTAGGGTGCACATCGGAGCCAAAGGACAGGCTACTTGCCCAAAGACTGCAAGGTGGCCATTAGGCCAGAAGCTGCCTACAGGTCTCGTACACGTGGTGATGGTGGGGAGAAGCCCAACAGAGCAGGGCCTGGGGTAGGGGCATTCTGCATGACACACTGGAGGTAGATTCTAATGCTGTGTCTTTGGTTTCCTTCCTGGCCCAGGCTCTGAATATCAAGACTACAGAAATTCTCAACTAAGAATTGTTTTACTGGGCAAAACTGGAGCAGGAAAAAGTGCAACAGGCAATAGCATTCTTGGAATGAAAGCATTTTATTCTGGTCTTGCATCCAAGTCCATTACCAAGGCCTGTCAGAAAGGCATATGCACATGGAATGACAGAGAGATTGTGGTTGTGGACACACCTGGTATTTTTGATACCGAGGCCCAGGACACCGACACACACAGGGAGATTATCCGCTGCATCCTGATGACCTCCCCTGGGCCTCATGCTCTGGTCTTGGTGGTCCCACTTGGCCGTTACACTGAGGAAGAGAGCAAAGCCACGGAGAAGATCCTGAATATGTTTGGACACAGAGCCAGAAGATTCATGATTCTCTTATTCACTAGGAAGGACGATTTGGATGGCACAAATCTCAAGGATTTCATCATGCATGCTCCAGAACGTGTCCAAAAGCTGATAGACAAGTTTGATGATCGCTACTGTGCATTCAACAACAGGGCAACAGAATCTGAGCAGAAGGCCCAGAGAAACCAGCTGCTGACCCTGGTCCAGCACATTGTGAGGGAAAATGGTGGGGAATGCTACACCAGTGAGCTGTACCAAAGGGCTGAGGAGCAGATTCAGAAGCAAATCCATTTGGTACAGGGAACTTACAGAACAGAGCTGGAGAGAGCGAAAGCACAGCTAAGAGAGGAGTATGAAGAGAAGATCAGAGATCTGGAAGATAAACTGGAACAGGAAAGGAGGAAGAAACAAATGGAGACGGAAATAGCAAGGAAAGAGACTTTCTATACTTTTAGGCAGCGAAATGCCAGAATAGAAGTTGAGAACCAGGCCTTCATAATTGAATTAATCATTAAAGCATGCGACATTGTTTCCCTTTTGATTTCTCTGTTTAAAGATTAGACTTAATGAAAATTTGTCTATATTTTCTGCCTGTTCATGAATGAATCTGCTTCACAAGTCTCATTCACCAAAGGCCTAGTGCTATAGTTAGTTTCTCAAGGCTTTCATGACTACACAGTGTAACAAGTGGTATTCTTGGTCCTTAGTAGATGTTCGATTGATTTGGCAGGAGAACATTCTCAATTTGTGAAATTTCAAAGCAGAAAGAATTGGTGCTTGCTAATTGTGAATTCTTCTGGGGAGACACAGAGAAAGGAATGCAACAGGCCAGAAAATAGGACCCCAAGCTTTATTCAGTAATTCCCTATAAAAGTTTTCCTCTATATTCTTTCTAGATTGGTAGGTGTTACCTACTTGTTACTTCTGCTCATATTTCTTTGTCTTTAAGATAATAAAATCATCTAAACCCATATGGTTTGTTAGAAAGCTCAATTCTTTCTTTGCATTAGGTAAGCTTGGGGATTGACACAGTTTTTGAATTCTTTCTCATTTGTTTGCTTCCATTTTCACAGAAGGATTGAAATTGTTACTTACACTATCTAGTCTCTGAAGCACAGACAGGTCTGGGGAATGTATCTCACAAAACTCAATTTAGTAGTGATCCCCCAAAGCAGGAAAGAATGAAAACAGTTTCATAGATGAGAGAACAATGTGTGATTTATTCAGGTGTGATCAGTCTCAATTTACCAATTGGATGAATTTCTTGAGAAATAAAACTGTTGCCAACCCGTTCTTATCACCTCATAACTTGAGTGTTTAACACAAATCCACACACTTTTGCCCTCACCCCAATGAATCACTAGTTGTTATTAACATACAACTTCTCAGTTTGCTCATGTTTGTGCCCAATTAGATTATGTTTTGCCTGAGAAGATACTACCGCTACTTCTAATAATTCAGGGATGAATTTCACTTTTGGGTAAAAGCTCAAGGTAATGTTGGAACTACACTTGGTCTTTTATAATAGTTCCTCTTTTCCTGTACCTGAAGGTTTGCAGATTGTTCTCAACTTTCCCACAGAGCAAAATCAAGTTTTCTTTGTTCTTCATGATGAGCGTATGACCAAGAATTCTGAGACCTATACAACTCTCTTCATATAAAAATTTCCTTTAATAAAGAGATAATGAGAGTTGAAGTGCCTATTCATTTTTCTGCTGAGTTCCCTTCACCTATAAATTTCTAGAAGTTGCTAAATTATGTTCCCATTCTCTACCAACATATTATAGTGGTCACAAGTCCAATTCTCTTTGCTCTGCCATCATGAAGTTATCTATTTTATGACTTCAACCCTCTCACATCAAATTGGGCACCAAATCCGTTATTTCCCCTAAGCACAAATGAGTTGAATTGCACATTTAACAGACTTAGCAAAGTTGCTATTGATTCAGGGGAATGAAACTCCCCACCTACTATGTCCAGTACTAGCTTGTGTTCTCTAAAATCGAAGAATGAATTTTAGGAACAATGGAGGTTAAGAGTATAATATATTTATTCCTAGAAAGAAAGCTTTTGTCTGAGAGGGACAGAAGGGGTCTGGAGTGGGTTGCCAAGGACTCTGTCTTTTCAAGGGATTTTTATAGAGTAAAATCGTGGGGTGAGATGGGTTTAAGGTGGGGAAAACTGGGAACTCACAAGGCAGATGGGTGTAAGGTGGGACAGAACTATGGTTAGCTAATAAGATTAATAGTTCAGGTAAAACTGATTAAATTAGGGACAAATGGAGGCAGGAGTCACGTAGAAAGCAGGCATTCTTAGATAGCAGTGACTCTTCCCCTTAGGGCGTTGGAATGGTGACTCCTGGCTTCCTCAGGGTGACAGGGAATTATTTAGAATATCAGTCCTTAGGATGTGGGTGCATTTGTTTGATCTTTTGTCTTGAGGTCTGGCCCACAGCAGGAGGTACCTGTCTCCCTCATAGTTGCAAGGTTTCTGGTCTTGTGCACTGGCTCCTTTGAGGACCCAGTCCTGTCTCGAGACCTATAGTATTTCTAACTAACTCAACCGCCTGCAACACAACCTTCTGTAAACAAATATTTGAACAATAAGCCACACATACCTCCCAAGGAAAGATATGTGTACATGTCTTCTATGAAAATAACTTTTCAACTGCTATGGTTATCTTTGATGTTAATTATACTCAGCTATTCTTACCC
Organism: Hydrochoerus hydrochaeris; assembly: GCA_004027455.1. Lineage (NCBI taxonomy): Eukaryota > Metazoa > Chordata > Mammalia > Rodentia > Hydrochaeridae > Hydrochoerus > Hydrochoerus hydrochaeris. The sequence continues at coordinate 88,542 of PVLA01004174.1, read as the reverse complement.
CTTTACTCATAAATGCTGTAGATGAGGCAGAGAAAAGTTCTTCCTCTTAGCAGCATCGATAGATGAGAAATGCACATGAGAAGCCCTGGGAAGAGGGTGGACCATTTCCCTCCCAGAGAGAAGGCACAGTCTTTGTGAAGCACAGTGTGATTACTGGGAGAGGAAAATGGGACTTATTTTTCCTTTTTGAGAGTTTCGGGACTTCATTCCTTTGAGTCATTCAACAATATTGATTTACTGTTTGTATTTCATGGTCGTTTTGGACTAGAGAGTGAGAAGCTAGAGAAAAGTAAAGTCCATTTTGAGACTGAGGGAACCACAGTGGGGAGCAAAGCAGATGTGGTTTATTAGAAAGAACAAAAGGAAAGCTCCGGCTGCTGGGGAGGGCTTGGGGATCAGACTATGTGAGGGTTCACTGCTGAGCCCAGGGCCCTCGGCCGGCCAGAAAAGCTCCTCTTCACAGTGCTCTGAAAACAGCACCACAGCTGAGGCAGTGGCGGACGCGGGATCCTGGCTCTCCCGGTCCCAAAGCAATGAAGTGACAACCTCAGAAATCAAACAGTACTCTTTTTTTTTTTTAAACTAATGTAATACTTTTATTTTTTAAGATTATTTTTAGATTTACTGCCTTTGTGCCAACCTCTTTTGCAGGCTTTCATAACCCCCGCTTCCTATATATACCCCCTGAGTCTTTCGAAACCCCATTTTCACTGTCAGGGTCTTAGCTCCCAGAGAGTTCTGACCTTCCTGGATTCCCCCATATTACGTTGTCTCTTTTATTTAAGCCTTCTCACAATTCATTCTAGAAAATTGGAGGCTAGGCCATGTTCCCTATAAGAAGGGTTCCCAGGGAGGTCACTACAGTGGCGTCTAAATCTAGACCTTCTAGATTTAGATCAGATTTTGTGCGCAGTTTTTGGCACACAAAAGGGGCAGAAGGTATGCAGTTGTCACCCTTGCTGGGCTTTTGATGTCCAGAAAGTCTTCAGTTTCCAGAATTTTATCTCAGTTTACTCACACTCCTGCCCTTATCTGCCTATTTACATAATGCTTTTGAGAATCATCCAAATTACACATACTGTTAGGGGTTAAATCTTCTTATTATTAATTTTTCTTTTTGAGGCTGGCTCTCACTATGCAGTTCAGGCTGGCTTTGGGCTCACTTTGTAGCCCAGGCTGTTCTCACACAATGAACCTCCTGCATCAGCCTGCCAAGTACCAGGATTACAGGAGTGCGCCACCATGTCTGGCACTAGGGATTGATTCTTAAATGCTTCCCAAAGGCTCCTGTGTTGGAGGTTTGTTCACGTGTTCAAGGGTCGGTGTGGAGGGGCACCTAGACAACTCTCCTTAAAGACAGTTGCCTTTGCCAGGGATTTAGCTCAGCAGCATAAGTTCCTGCCTGGCAAGCATGAGGTCATGAGTTCGATTCCAACCTGGTCCCCTCTCCATGTACTGATATGTACAGAGCTGGCTAGGCCATTTCCTTTTCCCTTCAGTTGGCTCTAAGCAGTGTAAATAGGGCTGGCCTAGGTGCTAATGCATAAACTTTGAAGTTAGGCTTTCCCTGACCCGTCACTCCCAACACACAGTTGAGCCTGGTGGGATGAAGAGCTACAGTTCCAGGGCTGTCAACTCGGTTTAAGCCTCAAGATAAGAGGCTGTGACTTCCCAGGCAGAAGAAAAGTTTGCACATCAGAGCTGAAGCGCTGGCTCCCAAAACACTTAAATGCTACCTCAATGGTGCTATGCAGAATGGTTCTTTCTGCGTATCCTCTCTGCGTATTCCAGAGGTGCTTTCAGGCCTGTACCTAGTCCAGCTCACTGTACTCACATATTCTTGCCATTCTCAGTCACTTGTCCTCAAGCCAGTCCCTTCTTCATGAATTAATAAAATCCAGGCTGGGCCCTGGGGTGAGGCCTTCGTTCTGATGGACCTCCGTCCTGGCTGGACTTAGGACCCCTTGGCTCTCCATAATTGTAATTAGGCCTTAGAGTTTTTATTCTTGCTGCGCATTGTACTGCAAGTGGTAGATTGTGATGAACTCTCTAGAATTTCAATAACTTTTCCATGGGATTACAAATATAAACTTCCTGGACCATGGCAAGGGCAGGAAGGGCTCTCTATAGGTAGGGTCTTGAGAGCTGATTGACTCATGAGGCTCTGAGCTCATGAGTGGATGAATGCATTGCAGGACTGATAGCTTACTGGGTTTTGAGAGGAAAGTCTTTGTTAACAGAGCAAGGTTCCTCTCTTTGCTTCCTGGCTGCTATGAACTGAGAGAAGCTTTGGTCCAACACCCGCTCCACACCACGGTGTTCTGCCTTACCAAAGGCTCAAAGAAGTGGAGTATTTGAAACTCCGAGGCTCTAGGCCAAAAGAGATCTTTCCTCTTTTCTGGGTGATTTTCATAGTGACAGACTGTGGGTTAGCACATATATACACAGCCATTCCCTTTATTAAGGAGCAATGTTCTATCCTATAGATATCCCAGAATTCATGACTTCCTTTTCATTTATCTTTCTGTACTCATTTGATTTCTCTGGCTTGAGCACATTGACTGATACCTCAGTTATAATGCTGAATGGTTGGCAGGCTCGCCTGGTCCTGGCAGTTCCTTCAGTTTTTTCCAATTAAGTGAGGTGCTGACCTTCAGTACCATGTATGGATTCGCTTTTTGTCATCTTAAGATGGAAGTTCAGAACTTCAATTTTAGAAATTTTACTTTATTCCTAACATACGACTATAAAGTTTCTCTTTATGCATATTCTCCCATGTTTTTATTTGGAGGGGTGGTGAAAAATTGTAATTTCACTTACAAAAATTTTTATGAGAAATTGCAGAAAAGTCTAAATATTTAAATTTTTACAAATCCTACTATGAAACATATTCCATTAAGGCACAAAAAACAAAACCTTCTTAATAACATCAAAGATTAACTGATTTAAAATTGTAAAACAGATGAATACGTATTTTTCTTCATTTTAGATGAGCAGTGGGAGCAATTCTGGGTAAAAATTTCATAAATCATCTCCTTCTTGGGAAAGATAAAATTCCAAGCATGTTTTGTTTTTAACAATTAGGTCCAACTCATAGGCCACCTTTTATTTTTAACCTTAATCTAAAATATTATAATAAGGAATATTTTAAAAAGAAGTTTTGCTACATATACTAACTATATTATAAAAAATTCCTTTTCAGTACAAAACTGAAGGAATAAAATAAACAAAAGAAAATTAAAAGACCAGCCAAACCAACCAACTAACCAAACAAACAAAAAACCCAAAACAAAACACCCAAAGGTGAGCCATAGTTTGGATAAGACTATGACTGAAAACATTTCCATATTTATGAAAAGATGTAAATTTGGAGGCTAAATGTCAATTTAATAGTATGTATTTAAAAAAAATTTTTTTTTAGACAACTCTTGATTTATTTGCTGTATCATCTCTGGCAAATATTGTGTTGAGAATGGCCAGGCAACATAGGAACTCTTCCCCCTGGAGATAATTGTTATATAACTCAAGCCATGCTAGTGAATGACAATATTAAAGCAAATTATGCTCACAGTGGAATTTCAGCAAGAGAATCACCAAGTGTCATGTATTCAAAATAAATGAAATGATTTGGGGAACTAGCTACATTATGTTTTTTTAAAAATTAGTAAATGCTTACAGTACATAGTGACTACATTTATTTGGGGAGTTGGCTCATTTACATAATATATCTTAATCCTTTTTGAACTTTACCCATCTCATCCCTCCCTGCTCCTTCCAACCTTGGCATTAAAAACCCTTCTTTATTTAATTTAAAGCACTTCATAAGCACATTAGGTAAAGATTTTAAACTTTACCTTGTGTTTACTTCAACAATGAAAATATTGATGTTAGTTTGTATAAAGTCTTCCATGTTTTGTCTAAATAATAAACTCTATTTAAATCTTCCAAGTGTTCTGCAGGACACATCAAATACCATACTGATAATAATAGACATTAATCTATATTTTTCAGGAACTTTCCAGAATACTTGAAAGGAACATGTAAGATCACTATCGTCATACTCCAAAAAGCACAAAATAATTGGGACAGTCACAAGAAAACTCAGGGTGTTGCTTGCATGAAACAAATGCAATCATTTAGTTCAGTAAAACTGGAAGGAGTAAGTTCACTTACTACATTGGGTAGGCTGCTGGGCTCTGAGTAGAGCAAACACTCAGTTTAATTGCTTTTTGATAGTTGTCATTGTATAGACTCAAACTATGACTTAGTAAATGAACAGAAGGTAAAGAAAAACCTGTTCTGTAATGGTCTCTCCTACAACCTAAAAGTGAAAGAAAGAAAATAAAAAAAACCCCAAAAAACCCACCAGTGACTTTATGGCTTCTCTAGATTCAAAGATACATTTAGAAGATGCACTGTCTCTGTCCTTCCAGATTTTATAGGGGTTAATTTTCTATAGGAAATCTAATTTAATTGAAAAAGAAATAGCTTCTAGTCAACTGGTTAAGGAGATTGTTTTCTAATTTGCCCCTTAAATTTGGTCTGAGTTTCAATTGTTGCTTTTCAAGTATCTTGAGGTTCACCATTAGGTGTTTATTTGAGCTTGTTTTGTTTTTGTAATGTAAGCACTGATCACAGTACAGAAGTTCTTAGTTTGACTACTAAGTTCTGTTTCTGTAACTTGGTCATTAAATGAATTTGCTGCTCAGTGAGGAATCACATATAGTTATGTACATTATAATATTCAGAGCAAAGAAATGGTCAAAGGAAATTCCAACTCAATGACTTTGTGCTGTTTTACATAATTTTTATTCGTACTTTAATCTATAACAGAACATGAAATTATAGTACTGTGCAGTACAATTAGCAAAAATTACAGTACTGTATAAAGATGTACACACAAAAAACACTGAGTCTCAATAAAGAAAATGTACAGAACTGTTCCCCCAAAAGACTAAGTCCAAGTCATAAATCCATTAAATGGGGAACATTTTATCTTTCCCTTTTAAAATAGTTTTCATTTCCCATAGTTGTTTTGTTTTGTTTTTGTACCAGGGATCAAAATCACGACTTTGCACTTACCAGGAAAGCACTTGAGTCACTGAGCTAAATCCCTGGTCTTCCCATATATATGTTCTTGTGTGTTGTACTGGCATTGTTGTTCAATTCCAGAAATTGTTTAAGTTTTTCCTTGATTTTTTCTGTGATCCATTGAGTGTTTCAGATTATGTTATTAATTTTCCAACTATTTATACATTTTCTGTAGTTTCTTCTGTGATTGATTTTAACCTTTATTGCACAATGGTATGCTGGTCAACATGAAGTGATTCTTCTGCATTTATTTAAGCAGATTTTATTAACCAGTATGTGGTCTATTTTGGACAAAGTGCATGTGCTACTAGAAGAATTTGCTTTATGTTGCTGTAGGTTTAACAATCAGTAGACACTATTGAGTCTATTTGTTCAAAGGTGTTGTTCAGCTCTGGTATTTCTTTGTTGATTCTTTGTTTAGATGTTCTGTTCCTTTGTGATTGTGGGGTTTTAGGATCACCTACTATATAATTACGTTTGTGTTTGTTTGATCTTGTATATCCAACAGTGTTTATGAAGGTAGGTGCTTGAGTATTTGGTGCATTTATATTTGCAACTGTTATCATTTCTTGTTGGATTTTTCCCTTAACTAGTGCATAGTGGTCTTATTTGCCTCTTAGGATCAGTTTTAGATTGAAATGTACTTTGTCATTAAAATAGCTATCCTTACTTGCTTTTGGGGTCCTGTTGCATGAAATACTGTTTTTTATCCTTTGATTTTTAGTCTATGAATATCTTTTTGAATTAGATGAATTTCTTGCATGCCATAGACTTGGATTCTGTCTTTTGATCCAGTTTCACAATATGTGACTTTTAATAAGGAAACTGAGGTCATTAACATTGAGAAATAGTACTGAAAATTGTTAATTTATTTCCAACATTGCATTCTTTTTCTTTTGTTGACTTCTTTGTTTTTTTTTTTATTTAGAAAAAAAGCAAAACACAAAAAGGGTACAAATAATACAGGATTTTTAAAAATAACAGTAAGAAATCACTAGTTGATAAATTACATGTGCTATCTTAGAAATAGTTGTTCAAGTTACAAAATCAAAGCAAAAAGTGGACAATCAAATAATGACAGTACAAACCATTCTTTTTGATAAACTAACAAAAACTTAGTAATGTGGTTATCTATCTTGCACACTTAAACATACATACAGTTATATCCTGTAGAGCACTTTCTTTCCCTTTCATTATTAAACTATCTATTATACATTTTGGGTCTTATAACTCTTTTGCTTTATTATAATTATATTTTATACTAGAGAGACAATACCATATTTACAAATGTGAGTCTGATTTATTTCACTTATGAGGATAGTCTCAAGTTGCCTCCATTTACTTGTAAAAGCCCCCAAAGCATCCTTTTTATAGCTGAGTCATAGTCCATTGAATAAAAATACCACATCTTTTTCATCCATTCTGCAGTTGATGGGCATTTGGGTTGTGTCCAAGATTTAGCTATTACAAATTGTGCTGCTATAAACATGGGTGCATATATATCGCTGTGACATGACCTTTTGAATTTTTCTGGGAAAATACCCAGGAGGGGAATAACTGGATTGAATGGAACTTCTAATCCTAGTTTTTTGAGGACTCACCATACTGATTTCCACAGTGATTGCACCAGTCTACACTCCCACCAACAGTGGAGAAGTGTTCCTTTTTCCCCACAGCCTCGCTAACATCTGTTGTCAGTTGATTTCTTAATGGTAGCCATTCTTTCCGGAGTGAGAAGGAATCTCAATGTTGTTTTAATTTGCATTTCTTGAATAACCAGGATGATGAACATTTATTCATATATTTATTTACTATTTGTATATCTTCATTTGAGAAATGTGTGTTCATCTTAGATGCCCATTTTTGGAGACAGTCTTTGAATTTGGGGATCTTGATTTTTTTTTAACTCTTTATATGATCTGGATAGAAGCCTTTTTCTAAGGGACTATTGGCTAAAATTATTTCCCATTCTGTGAGTTTTCTTTTCACTTTGTTGGTAATTTCTTTTGCAGAGAAAAAAGTTTTTAATAAGATGAGTTCCCAGTTGTTGATTCTTTGACGTATTTCCTGTGCAGTTTGTGGTTTGGTCATGAATTTTTTGCCTATCCCTATGTCTCCAAGATTTCTACCAACCTTGCCTTCCAGTAGATTTAGTGTTTCTGTTTTAATATTTAGATCTTTGATCCATTTTGACTTTAGTTTAGTGTATGGTGATAGACAGGGATCAAGTTTCAGTCTTTGGCATGTGGAAAGCCAATTTTGCCAGCACCATTTATTAAAGAGGCTATCTTTCTTCCAGTGAACATATTTAGCACCTTTGTCAAATATCAGGTGGCTGAGTGTCTTTGCAATTGTGTTTGCATCTTCTAATCTGTTCCACTGATCCTCAGGTCTATTTCTTTGCCAGTACCATGGTGATTTTATCACAGTAGCTTTGTAGTATAATTTCAAGTCAGGAATTGTTATGTCTCCTACCTTGCCTTTGTTGCCCAGAATTGCCTTTGCTATTCTAAGTTTCTTCTGCTTTCAAATGAATTTTAGGAATGTTTTCTATAGATCTGTAAGTTTAGGAATGTTTTCTATAGATCTGTAAGTTTCTTCTGCTTCCAAATGAATTTTAGGAATGTTTTCTATAGATGTATAAGGTATGCTAATGGTATTTTGATTGGGATTGCATTAAATATGTATAACAGTTTTGGGAGTATGGCCATTTTCACAATGTTGGTTCTTCCTAATCAAGAGCAAGGAATATTCTTCCATTTTCTAATATCCTCATCAATCTCCTTTTTTTTAGAGTAGTATAATTTTCAACATACAGGTCTTTTACATTCTTGGTTAGGTTGATTCCTAAGTATTTCATTTTTTTGCATGCAGTTGTGAAAGGCAATATTTCCATAATTTCTCTTTCAATGAGTTTTTTGTTTCTGTACAGGAATGCTATTGATTTTTGAGTATTGACTTTGTTTTTTTTTCTTTTAAAATCAAACACAACAAAATAGAACAAAACAGAACACAAGAAAGCAATGTAAGAGACACAATCTCAAAGCAAGACAACCAGTGATCTTCACTATCCACCATACCGTCTCCTGCTTTCTTCCAAATAGTTGTCCATATCTTCACATACAGTGAATTCATACAAAACAACATAGTATAAAACTGATACAAATAGGATGATGAAGGCATTCCAGGTCCTCAAGACCAGCCAATAGGGAAGTCAACAATGGCTGTCATAGTGTCTTTCATTCTCTTCAAAATAGTTGTCCATACCTTTCAGTATGTTGAAGTTAACAAAACAAAACAGACTAAAATTACTCTGAACAAAGAATAATAGTATTGCTGGATTTCACATTATTATGCTACAGAGTCAGCACTGGGTACTGTAGTGTCTCCCCTTCTTCAAAGTAGTTGTTCATTTCATCATACATTATATAATCAGTTGTCATAGACTGTTTATAAGTTCTATGCATGCATGAGTCTCTATCTGTATATCCATCCTTTCTGTATTAGAGGGAAAAACAAAACAAAGCAAGACAAAACAAAACAAATTCCTAGAAAAACATGAAACAAAAACGTTATATAAAACTGCAATACAAGGTGATATATAGTGGTTACTATGATGTCTCTTGTTATCTTCAATAGAATTGTCTATATCACCAAGCATAGTACAATTGAGTATAGCAGTACATAACAATATTAATAAAAACAAAACATTGGAGACATTATAAAACTTCAAAAGCAGGTAATAATCAAACCAGAGTGGGTATCCTAGTGAATCTTGTCATTTTCAGTGTAGTTACCTATACTCTCAGACTGATAGCAATCATAACAGATTCTAATAAAATCAGTTAATACAAAACAGCAATCTAACAAACCAGATTCAAATAAGATCAGTCATAGTAAGATAGCGTAAGTTATACAGGGCTTACAAATTAAGTTAATAGCAAATTAAGGATGACTACCATATTATATCTTGCTATTTTCGGGATAGCTGTCTGTTCCCTCAAATTTAGTATAAGTAGACAAACTGGAACAGAATACAAACCATCTAAACAGAGCAGTGAGAGTGATGTGGATTTTAAATCCTGATACACTATTAACAATATCCTCTACCTTCCTTTTTTAGACAGTTCCTCCCCTTTCACTCCCACAGAGTGCATTGCACATTTTGGGTCCCATCAACTCCCTCAGTTTTTGGATTGGAGGGGCAACCTGCTATTTACCTAAGTGGTTCTGAACCTTCCCACTCCTGGACTTGATCTCAAGTTGTGTTCCTTTACCTATAAAAGTCTCAAGGTTTTCCTTCCTTATAGCTGAGTAGTTCTCTACTGCGCAAAAGTATCATGTTTTTCCAACCTATCTGCAGGTGCTGGTCGAATTGCCTTTATTTCTCTCTGGTTCCCTGTCACATAGAGCATTGTTTTCTCATATTTGATTTTTGGTCCATAAACCCTCTTTCAGGTTAATTATATTTCCTATACAGAGTATCTCGATGGACCCTACCTCCTGATCTACTCTGCCTGTGTTTCTTTTTGTTAGTGTATCAAGGCCATCTATGTTAGAGATTATAGCAAACCATCACCGCCTCATTTCTGCTATGCTATTTTTCTGCCATTGGTTGTCTACTTTTCTCCTTCATTCCACTGTCTGCCCCATTCAATGAGGCCTCTCTGCTATTGTTTCTGAAATCCTAGTATTTTTTTCCCCTCTTTATCTAGAATGTCCTTCAGTATTTTTTGTAGAGTTGGATTGGTTGTCACAAATTCCCTCAATTCCTCTTTATCATAGAAGCTTCATGTTTCTCCATTAATTTTGAGAGACAGTTTGCAGGGTACATCAATCTGGGTTAGAGGTTATTTTCTTTCAGGGCTTGGAGTACTTTGCTCCAAGCTCTTCTTGATTTGATGGTTTGTGTTCACTGCTGTGATTTTGATGGGTTTTCCTTTTTGGTGATGTGTTTCTTTCCTCTGATGGCTTTTAATAATCTGTTCTTGTGATGAATTTCTGGAATCTTGATTATTATATGTCTGGGTATATTTCTGTTTTGGTTGTAGGTGGCTGGAGTTCTGTATGCCTCATACATCTGAATATCATTTCCTTTTCCTATGCTTGGGAAGTTTTTCTTAATTATTTCTGGAATAGCCTTTTAATTTCTTTTGTATTTATCCCTGCTTCTTCACTCACGTTTTTTAAAGTTATAGATCCTCTTGTCTTCTTCTAGCCTTTGTATTGTTACAGCCTGTTTCCTTGTTATTTTTAAGAGATCTTTCCTTTCATGATCAGTCATTGAAAACCTATCTTCAAGTTTTGTTAATATGTCTCTAGTTGAGGCAATTTTTCCAGCTTTCAATGGAGTTTTTAATTTCCTGGTAATCTCTTTGAATCTGTTTCATGTATTCTAGGTTTTCTTTGTATTCTTCATTGAACATTTCTCTCCTTTTTTTGTGTTCCTCCATTCTTCCATCTGTGTCTTCTTGAGAGGTGCTTATCATTCTTTTATAAATCTTCTTATATCTTGCCTTTCTTGACTTAATATTTCAGATTTGAGCTCATCTATAAGGTCACAAAAATATCTTTTTTTTCTGATGATGCCATGTCTGATATTGCATGTTTGCTGCCCTCAATCTCTTTTTTATTTGCCTCTCCTTGGTCAATATTCATGGGTTCAGGGGCTGGGAGCTTTTTCTTATTTCTTTCTCTTGTCATGTTTTTGGTTTCTTCCATACAGGTGTATAGTGGAGGTCCCAGCCCCTTTCTTTGTTGACTATGGTTCTTCTGAAGTGTGCTGGCTAGGGAATTCTGCCCTCTCCAGTTTGCTGTTGGTCACTGAGTTGCAAGCAGGGGCAGTGTATGCTGGGCCCTCCCCTCTGAGTCAGTCAACCTGTGGGATCTTCACCACCTTAGTGTGTGTCGCACCTACAAAATCGGTTTGGGACAACTCACTGGGTCCCAGCCAGGGGCTTGACTTGGGCCAGGCAGATCCCACCAATCTGCTCTGGGCAGGGAGCAGCCAACTGAAGTCACTGCCATTCCTAGTTCAGGCCTGTCCTGCCCGATTCCAATATGTCATCCAGTTGGTTGCCCATTTCTTGAGTCAACTTTGGTAGATTTTAGAGTGAAAGCTTTCAGTTTTTGTCCATTTAGAGGGTCTTATTCCAAGTACTCACCTTGGGTTAGTGCAGGTCTCCCTGCTGGGTCCTTTCTCCATTGGGTTCGCAGACCCCTGACTTCAGTGTGACCATAGCAGCTCCACAGCAAGCATGCTGTGATTGCAAGTTTGGGCAGCTCCAGGAGGAGCCCTGTGGCTGTGAATCTGTGCTGCTTCTACAGTAGCACCACAACCACATGTTTGGCTCTTTTCCCTTCAATTTCTTCGTGGGTGGAGAGGATCCATCTCCCTCTGTCTGGACCTCTCCGGGATGTTTTTAGTCAGGCATCCAAGTTGTTTCTCTGTTGTTCTCAGAGAAGCTCTGTATTTTGCCACTTATTGGTCTGCCATTTTTAGCTCCCCCTGCATTTTCCAAGTATTGTTTGTATCCAGCTACACTGCTGAATTTGTTTATTAAATCTAGTAGTCTTCTAATGGCGTTTTTGGGGTCTTCTATGTAGAGTATTATGTCATCTGCAAACAGTGATAATTTAATTTTTTGCTTTTCTATCTTTATTCCTTTTATTTCTCTCTCTGTCTGACTGCTCTGGCTAATATTTCCAAAACTATATTGAATAGGAATGGTGATACTGGACATCCTTATCTTGTTCCTGATTTTAGAGTGAAAGCTTTCAGTTTTTGTCCATTCAGTATAATGTTGGCTGTTGGTTTGTCATAGATGGCTTTTTATCAGATTGAGGTAGTTACCATCTATTCCAAGTTTTTCCAAGTAGGTTTTTTTTTTTTTTTTAACATGAACAAGTGTTGGGCTTTATCAAAAGCTTTTCTGCATCTATTGAGATGATCATGTGATTTTTATTTTTGGCTCTGTTGATGTTGTGTATTACATTTATTGATTTGCATATGTTAAACCATCTCTGCATTCCTGGGATAAATCCCACTTAGTCATGATGTATAACCTTCTTGACAATTTGCTGCATTCTATCTGCCAGTATTTTATTGAGAATCTTTGCATCAATGTTCATTAGTGAGATTGGCCTACAGTTCTCCTTTTTGTTTGGGTCTCTCTGGTTTTGGTAACAGAGTAATACTTGCCTATAGGAATGAGTTAGGGAGGATTGCTTCCCTTTCAATTTCATTGAAGATTTTTTTTATCAGTACCAGTGATTGAACTCATGAACTCGCACTTGCAAGGCAGGCACTTATGCCACTGAGCTCAATCCCCAGCCCCTTCACTGAAAATTCTGAGGAGTATTGGTGTTAAATCTTCTTTAAATTTCTTGTAGAAATTTAAAGCCATGAATCCATGAGGACTAGGGCTTTCCTTGTTGGTAAGATTTTAATCACGTTTTCAATTTCAATAGCTAATATTGGGTTATTCAAAATTGTTATATCTTCTTGTGTCAATTTTGGTAGTTCATGTGCTTCTAGAAGTCTGTCTACTTCCTCTATGTTTTCCACCCTATGTGAGTAAAGATTTTCAAAGTAGGTATTCATGACCTTTTATATTTCCATGAGATCTGTAGTAATTTCTCTCTTTTCAGTCCTTATTGCATGAATTTGAGTTTTTTTCTTTTTCTTGATGGGGTTGGCTAGAGATTTATCAATTTTGTTTATTCTGTCAAAACAGCTCTTTGATTCATTAATTCTTTTTTTTTTTGTCTAATTGCAGTAATTTCTGCTCTGAGCTTTATAATTTCCTCTCTTCTATGAGATTTGGGTTTGACTTGCTCTTCTTTTTTTAGAAACTTGAGATGTAGCATTAGGTTGTTTATTTGTTCTCATTCTGTTTTCTTGATGTGACAATTTATTGATATATATTTCACTCAAGATTGCTTTCATTGCATCCCACAGGTTTTGGTATCTCCATTTTCATTAAATTGTAAGTATTCATTAATGTCTTCTTTAATTTCACCTGTAACCCATTGATTGTTCAAGAGGTTGTTATTTAATTTCCATGTATTTATTCAGGTTTTGCAATGTCTTTACTATTAATTTTCAATTTCAGTGCAGTATGGTCAGATAATATGCAAGAGATAATCCCTTTACATTTACTTAAAAAGGTTTGGGGGCTGGGGATTTAGCTCAGCAGTATAAGTGCCTGCCTTGTGAGTACAAGGTCACGACTTCAATTCCTGGTACCAAAAAAAAAAAAAAAAGGTTTTATGGGCTAATATATGGTCTATTTTAGAGAATGTCCCATGTGCAGCTCAGAAGAATGTGTATTCTGATGTGGTTGGGTGGAACACTCTGTAAATATCTTACTAAGTCCATTTGCTCACAGGTTTGATTCAATTCTGTTATTTCTTTGCTGACTTTTTGTCTAGTTGATCTATCTCTTTGTTATAATGTATTAAGATCCCCTATTACAATTGTGTTCTTGCTTATTTGATTTTTCATATTCATTAGCATTTATTTGTCTTATATAGTTGGATGCTCCTGTATTTGGTGCATATATGTTTATGATTGTTAGCTCTTCTTCTTTAATTATTCCCTTGCCAAGTACATGGTAACTTTCTTTATCTCTTTGATCATTTTTTAAAAAATTTTATTTAAAGAGGAAAAAAGCAAAACAAGAAAAGGGGGTAGAAGAAAAACAGAATTTCAGAAAAAAATAAACTATGAAATCACTAGTTGATAAATTACATATTGTCTTCTTAGACATAGTTGTTCAAGTTACAAAATTAAAGCATACAAAGTGGACATTCAAACAGTGAGGCTGCAAAGAAGTTCAACGATCCAATAACAAACTTAGCAACATGGTTATCAATCTTACACACTTAAACATAAATGCAGTTATACCCTTTAGAGCACTTTCTTTTTTTCCTTTTCCTTTTTAAGTCCATTATCTGTTTAGTTATATCCTGTTTCAGGTTGCTCAGTACCTTACTGACCTTTTTTTGTTGTTGTTGTTATTTAATTTTTAATCACCTTATTCTGTTGCTTTGTTTTTGAGTTTCTCCTCATCCATGTCCCATAGATCAACTTTGGTGTAGTAGGAAGGTTTTTGGAGGTTACTTTGTTATCTACTTCTTTTTTTGAAGGTAGCAAAATGCAGCATAACAAAACAGAACAAACCCATGCGATACTGTGCAGTGAAATTGGCACAGAGCCTCACAGTAGGTCACCAGGACACCAGCAAAAGGCACAATAGTACATCCTGTTCTGTTCACATTAGCTGTTTTTTCAATCAGGTAGAGCAAAATGGAAGGAAATATCAAACTTATAAAAACAGAATATTGAATAGAGCAGTACCATTAATTAAAACTGAACAAAACAGTGATAAAAATATTTGCTTTCAAAGAGGTGGTAGAAGGAAATCCCCCTTACTTGCCACACTGCATACGTTCATCCTCCCAAGAGATACTCAGAACTCTGGCTCCCACTTGCTAACAGGTGAGGGGAGGGAGAGATGGATCGATGTCTGATTCTTAGCCCACACACCGGCAGGCTCCCAGCTGCTTACCAGGGTGGTGAGCAAGCTTCCTGTTCTCCCAGCACCCCAAGTTCCAACATGATGCAGAGCTCAGGAATCGCCGATAGTTCTCACCCTGGTGCCCCTTTGATCATTTTTGAAGTTCACATTGTTTGCAAATAGAATAGCTACCCTTGCTTTTTTCTGGGTTCATGTCACATTAAGTACTGTTTTCCATCCTTTGACTTTTAATCTATGAGTTTCTTTTTGAATCAGATATATTTCTTGTATACAGCATATTATGGGATCCTGTTTCTTGATCCATTCTGTCAATCTATTTCTTTTAATAGGTTAATTGAGGCCATTTACATTGATGGATATAACTGATATGTACTGGTTCAACTTTGCCATGTTATTTTCCTGCTATTGGTTTTCTGTTTTTTCCCCTCTGTTTAATTGCTTGCCCTGTCTGGTGGTTTCTTTCTGTTGTTGTTCCGGAAATTGTAGTCATTTCTATCTCTCTGTAGTATGTCTTTCAGTACTCTTTCTATGGTTGATTTGGTGGGCATGAATTTCTTCAGTTGTTCTTTGTCATGGAAGTATCTTATTTCTCCATTAAATTTCAAAAAAAGTTTTTCAATCTGAGTTGAACATTGTTTTCTTTCAGGGTTTGAAATACTTCACTCTAAGCTCTTCTTAACTCAAGGGTTTTTTACTGAAACATCTGCTGTGATTCTAATGGGCTTTCCTTGATAGGTGAGTTGTGTCTTTTCTCTAAGAGTTTTTAGTATTGTCTTATGCTGTATGTCTGGGATCTTAATTATTATATGTCTGGGTATAGATTTATGTTGGTTGTGACTGTTTGGCATTCTATATGCCTCACTTATCTGCCTATCAGATTCTTTTTCCTATTTGGGAAATTTTCTGCTATTACTTTTGTAAATAGTTTACCAATGTCATTTGCATTGACCCCTGCATCTTCACTGATGCCTGTCAATCTGAAATTGTTTCTCTTTACATCATCTCAAAGCTGTTGAATTGTCATTTCATGCTGTTTTGTTACTTTTAAAAGTTCTTTCCTTTTATGATTGCTAGCTGTGATCCTGTCCTCAAGGTCCAAATTCTATCCTCAGCTTCATTTAAATGGTTTTACCAGCTTTGAATGCAATTTTTTTCTTGGATATCTCTCTGACATTGTTTCATGCATTTTACTTTTTTTCTATATTGTTCATTCAAGGTTTCAATCAGTTTCCCATGCTCCTATATTTTTTTTATCTATGTCTTTTCTAGCTATGCTGAGAAACTCCTTTACTAAGGTTGTCATTTCTGAACATATTATAATAATATATTTTTTAGAACTTTAGTTGGGGCATCTCCCATAAGGCTATGGTGATCATTGGGACCTCTAATCAATGAACAAGAACTGATGTAAATGTTACCAGGCAGCTGTTTTCATATTGATCAATTGAAGTCCTATCCAATAATCTCTCCCCATTTCAAGGGATTTTTTAAAATCATCTTAATGATTTTTTAATGACTTGTTAAAACCCAATCACAACATTTAACATATTATGTTTGAATGAGAGACTCTCAAGTTATTAATAAACAACAATATACATTATATTTACATAACAAATTTTAGCAACATTTTAAGTGAGAACCCATGGTTTTTAAATCTATTATCCAAATTAAACTTTGATTAAATGATTCAAAAATATAAGGAAAAATAAAAAAAGTTGTTGAGCTCAAATAAAAAGGAACAGCTTGTTACAAAATGGACATATAGACAAACATGGACAGATGATCTGTACAGATTTAAACAAACATAGAAACAAGTACATAGCTTGTTGGTGTTCACAAGAACTCTCCAAGTCCCTGAGGGCTATTTGTACACTTGTATCACGCCCCCTTGCTGAACTAGCTCGCTTCATATACCTCCATATTCTCCGGCATAAAACACCTATTCACCTCCAGCACCCCATGTCCTCAGGGCATTTCTCAGGTGCTCTGTGTCCTTGGTCACTCCTGTACAGGCACTTGTGCTTTTGGCTCTGCACGTGTGAATGATCACTAGCTCAGCGACTCCCAGTAACAGCTTAGCAGACTGGACAAACAGACAAACAGTTCCACAGACAGACTGACAAACATCTTACAAAATCAGAATGCATTCAAATATATTATTGGTGACTTAGGAGGGCTGGGAAAGCAGGCAGCCACCAGCATGCTGCTCTGGTAAGTGGCTGTGGCCTGGCAAGCTGAGGCCGCCCCAGGGCAAGAATCATATCAGCATTTCCTGAGACCAGCAATGTGCCATGTTGGACCTTAGGGCACTGGGAAAATGAGCAACCAGTTCACCCCTCTGGTGGGTGGCTGTGAGCCTACCGCAGGCTAAGAATCAACATCCATCCATCCAATCCCCACCCCCACCTCCCCGCTAGCAAGTGAGAGCCAGAGATCTGAGCATGTCTTGCAAGTTTGAGTATATGAGAAATAGTAAATAAGGAGGATTTTCTTCTGCCATCTCTTTGAGGGCAAATATTTTTATCTCTGTTTTGCTCTGTTTTGATCAATGGTATTGCTCTATTTAATATTCTGTTCTTTTAATTTTGGTATTTCCTTTGATATTGCTCTACCTGATTGAAGGAACAACTATTATGAAGAAAACCAGATGTACTATTGTGCCTGTTGCTGCTGTCCCAGTGGCCTGCTGTGAGGTTCTGTGCCAATTTCACTGCACTGCCTCAGTTGGCTATGTCCTGTCTTGTTCTGCTGTATTTTACTATCTTCAAATATATTATTGGCCAAATTGAATTACACTAAATTTTTATAATTGTAAGATTTGTAACTATAAACAGACTAGTCAGATTTGTTGTAGATCAATCAGCTGAGAGCTCTTGTAAAAAGAATTTGAAAAAGACAAAATCTTATCTATAATTAACATATATTTTTGTCATAGGACTTAACATACACTCCTATCATCTATTTAGATCTTTGGTTTTTGTTACCATTTCTTGAGCATTCTGGGTCAAGGTCTGGTCTAACACCATCCTTGTCTATTGGTTTCAGAGAAGTTTCTGAGGCATCACTGTCAAGGACAGAGCATCCTGCTTTAAACAGGTGGAATCAACTCCCTTTCTGGGTCTGATTCCCTGACACAGTCAGACAGCACACTCTATAGACCATTCAGCATTTTCTGGAAAGACTCAAACATACCCTGAGCTGGGTCCCTTCCACTGTCTAGTATGAAGATCTTTCTGAAGGACCCTTCCTAGCTTCTTTCTTTTACCTGATTGAATTGTCTTGCTGCTGCTGTAGTTGCATCCTTAGTAGGACTTAAAATTTTTAATAGTACATACTGCCCAATGGAGTCCAGGTAAAATTCCCCCACCCTTTTTTTGGTTTTTGTAATTATATTTTGAGCAAATTTAACAATTTTTAGCCTATATCTGGGTTTGCATAAGGCAGAAGCTTTTTGATGGAAGATGGCATGAGAAATAGTAGCCTGTTGAACAGTGTCTGAGGGAGGAACAGTTCGTGGCAGTGGAAGAAGATAGCAAAAATAGCAAAAGCAAAGGAGGGGAAGCATAAGCCTGCTTTTCTTCCCTACTCTGAAGCAAACTATCCTCTACCCAAGGTAGTTGTAGCATGAACAACATCTTTTTGTCCTATTCCTGCAGAATGCAAGAATGTTTACAAAATGAGAACCCTGCAACCCCAACAGTCACTCAGCCCAGCTTCCAAAACTTCAAGTTGACACAATGTATCAGCAATTCCCAAACAGCACTGTCAACTTGGCAACAGGACACTTTGCTTTAAATCAAAGCAAAGACATGCTTATTTTAAACATTTTACAACTCAAACATTTTAACAGATTTAATGATCCTTAAGGACCAGTATTAAGTCTATCAATATTATATTGCATTAGAACCCTAATATTTCATCCTGGCAGCTAAAACAAACAACATTATTTCTCCACCTCCCTTGTCTGGGCCAAGTTCCAGGCTCAGTGGACTCTTTGGTTTTTCTCCCCTGCTTGGGAGCCTATGAGAAGCAGTGAGAAGAGCAGAAAGCAGCATTTTTTCCTGTTAAACAACACCTTTAAGGTCTGTAAAGGTCCAGATAGGTTTGTATTGGTTTGTTTTTCCCTAGCCTTGCTCTAAGCTGTTTCCCCATTTCCTCCCAAGTATGTAAATTTACAATTTCTTCTTCTGGAAACAAACTCAAGAAATTTAGCAAACTGTGTAGTGTCAGTGTAGTGAAAACTAATAATTGATATAAAAAACCATAAAGACCTAAATAAACATAGAGTTATAATGACCAAGGTCCTGAAGTAAACAATTTTGGGGGAAAAACAGAGTTTGAGCATTTACACTACCAGACATCAAGAATTACTACAAAGCCATAGTGAAACAGTGATATATGCTGGAGCCAGCTTATTATTAGCTCGGGAAAGCCAAATATTGAATTTTTAGAAGTTTTATGGGTTGGTTATTGTCCTATTGGTTATTTCAAATTGTCTTTTTTGAGACTATTTTGGTTTTTTTTTTAATCGGTACCGGGGGATCGAACTCACGATGGTGCACTTGCAAAGCAGGCGCTTATGCCACTGAGCTAAACCCTCAGCCCCTTGACACTATTTTGTGAACAAAACCCAGCAGCCCACAAATCAGGACCACATTGCCCCCCTAACCACTAGAAGTTTGGAGTGCGGAGCAGGGCTGTGCCATCTCAGGGAAGCTGTCCCGTCATAGAACCACTGTTCTTTGGCAAGGCTGTAGCAGGCCCCACTGGAAGTTTTTCTGGAACAGGTAGGCCTCTCACATCACTTTTGAATTTATGTTGCATTTATGTTAACAATATCTATGTCTACACTTTGGACAGATAGTAGAAGGCTTTGTTGAAGGGACAGATAGTGGCTGTGTTGCCCCCACAGGTGCAGCAGCAAAACTATTAGCAAAATGTCTCTTCTCTCCACAGTAAAAACAGGTAGCTTTGTTTTTTCTCTTTCCTTTAGGCTGTGAACTGATGATTTGAGAGAGTATAATTTGTCTCTGTCTCGAACTACTCAGGATTTGAAATTTAGTAGCCAGCTAGATATGCTGAAAACCTCCATGAGCTTCCCCACCCATCTGGCTTCTTTGAGCATCAGTTGCAAGGAAATAGAAAAGACAGCTCTACTCCCTGAGAGGCGGAACTTTTAACCTGTGATGCAGCAAAATTTCTCCGAGCTGAAAAGGTGGAGATTGCTGCTTGTGGCTCAGTTAAAGTTATCCAGGTGACTGTCATTCTGCCATTTTTTTCCTGCTTGGGACTTGATTTTAAAATAGTGCCTGGAGCCAATTTCATTGTGGTTATCTCAAGAAGTTTATGATTATAAACTTGTCTACTTGTCTAAACCAAATCCACACTGGGAATGCAAATACTGGAATCAAGCGTACAGCAGTTTCATAAACATTTGTGATTCTTTAGAATGTATTTGCTCCATGTCTAACAACTGAAAAAATTGAAACATTTCCTTTGGTTTCTTGTAAGCCAATTTTCCCTTTAAATTCTCATAAGCCTGTTTGTCTCTTTGGCTTTTTTCAAGTGTATCTGTCCTTAGGTTTTTTGGTTTTTTTTGTATCTTTAAAAAATATTTTAGCACTAATGTACTCATTTTTTTATCCTCGAGTTTTATGATGATGATGGCAATATCAATTCACTTTAGTGATGAATATTGACCACCATTTATTTACTCCACCCCCGCCCCATGTGTGCAAATGATCCCTCGCCTACTATTTTTTTCTTATCCCAGTCCCTGTTCAGGCACCATTTGTAGCAACTGGCTGCAGCTTTAGATGTTCCCGGGAGAAGGACAGTGAGAGGATGATAAAATAAAGGAAAGAGATGCAAGCTGGGGTCAGGCGGAGCCCTCACTCTCTGGATGGGAGAGAAGGAGCTGCTCAGCCACCCCAGCACATTTATTGATACACCCAGGAGGAGTCTGGCAATTTCAACCCCGCTGCCTAGCAACTTGTTTGCCTGGGTGGCCTGGACCCCTTGCCTTCCTGGAGCTGGAACAGCTTATTTATGTGGCTTTCTTTGGGCTCTCTGTGTTTTCAAGTTTGGTCTTATTGTAGCTCCCAACATGTGATCAATCTCCAGCTTCAACAGCTTCCTACAAGTAATATTAGAAGACACAATAATGATTCCATTGAGCAGGAAGCTCAGATTTCCCTCTGGTCATTTGAGCTTTGCCTTTGAGTCAACAAACTAAAAAGGAAGTTTCTGTATTTATGGGCATGATTGAGCCAGACTACCAAAGGAAAATTACCTACTATTTTACCATGGAGGCAAGAAAGAATGAAGTGCATGAGAGTTCTTAGGGCATCTTCTAGTATTACCATGCATAGGCAATAAAGTCAGTGGTAAACTACAACAATGAGTCCAGGCAGGATAATAAATGGGCCACTCTACCAAGCAAATAATCAAGACCTGCTCAAGTGCTGGCTGAAAGGCAAGAAAATACAGAATTGGAAATAGAAGAAGGTAAATACCATGTATGATCATGTGACAGGTTACAGAAAAAAAGACTGCAATTGTTATGATGTTTCTCTCCTATTTTTTAAATATGCTTATCACATATACACAAATGTTAAGCAGATATTTTCTTTCTCTCTTTGTAAAATAAGGCTGATTGACTTAATATTGGTATTTAAGTATTGCTAAATTTATGTTATGTTATAGTATTTAAGTTGTAAAATGTCAGAAAAAAGTAAAAATAAGAGAAAAGTAAGCATCATCCAAAGGAAAACGTTGCCTTCTATCCTGGGGAGGGAATTAGTGTATATCCATTTGTACACAGGATAGCTGTATCATGTTAGTCATAACTGGATTTGGAGATTAAGTATTATTGTTATTGTATTTGGAAATTAAGTATGGTTTAAGGAGATGTGTCTGTATTGTGACTGTTAATCATGATATGTCAACTTGAATGGATTAATAAATCCCTAGCAGATTATTAAAGTACAGCCATAAGTGTGTCAGTGGATGATTGACAGGTAGCCTACAAAGTGATTAAGGAACACCTACTTGGGATGTAGGTAGCACCAACCAATAGGCTTATAGACTGGATGAAATAAAAAGGAAAAGAAGAAGGAAGTGTGTTTGTTTCTAGTGTATGTGCTTCCAAGTAAGCATAGGAAGTTGTTCCTGAAGAGCTCCAAGCTCCATCTTCATCTTTAGACATTGATCTTCAGTTTCTTCCTACTTCCAACACACATGGGCACTGGTGACTCTACAGTGATCTTCCAGACCTTTGACCTTGGACTAGCCACTCTGTGAACGTGAGGTTGTGAGTTCCATCCCAGAGGCAGCAAAAAAAAAAAAAAAATGACCTTGGACTAGTGTTGCATCCTTGATCTTCTTCATTAAACAGCTTCCATCTTCTTGGGCTGAGCGGCTCAGTTACTGGATCCTCCAGCTTTTTAGCACACAGATGGCAATTGTGGATTCTTCCACATCTGATCTCTCAGATGTCCATTATGGATTCTCTTGATTATGATCCTGTAAGTCTATCTAATAAACCCCCTTGTACAATTATACAGATATTTTCTATTGATTCCATCCCTCTAGAGAACCCTAACACAACATTAAACTTTTGAAGTATTTTTCTGACATTTTATCCACTTCAGCATCTCTGGATTCAGTTACTTGTAGACAGCATATGGTTGGATGTTTTTCTTGATCCATTCTGCCAGTGCGTTTCTTTTAATTGGTGAATTGAGGCCATTTACATTAATGGTTATAACTGTTATATATGGGTTTATTGTTGACAGTTTATCTTTCTGCTATTGTATCTTTATCTTTCCCTTCTGTTTAATTGTCTGTCTTGCTTAGTGGTTTTTTCCTATGTGTATCTAGAATGTCTTTGAGTATTCTTTTCAGGGTTGGTTTGGTGATCATGAAGTTCTTCAGCTGTTCTTTGTCATGGAAGTATCTTATTTCTCCATCCATTTTGAAGGACAATTTTTCGGGGTACAACAGTCAAGTTGGAAGTTGTTTTCCTTTAGGATCTGAAATCTTTCACTCCATGCTCTTCTTGACTTCATTGTTTGTGTTGAGAAGTCTGCTGTGATTCTGATAGGTTTTCCTTTATAGGTGACCTGTCTTTTCTCTCTAACAGCTTTTAATATTCTGTTCTTATGTTGGATTTCTGGGATGGTGATTATTATATGTCTGGGTGTAGTTTTATTTTGGTTATGGCTGCTTGGAGTTCTATATGATTCACTAATCTGAATGTCAGTTTCCATTCTCATGTTTGTGAAGTTTTCAGCTATTACTTCTGTAAATAGCCTCTTGATATCATTTGTGTTGTCCCCTTCTTTTTCATTTATCTCTATTAATCTTATGTTGTTTTTCTTTGCATCACCTTGCAACTGTTGAATTGTTATTTCCTGATTCCTTGTTATTTTTAAAAGATCTTTCCTTTCCTGTTCACTAACTGCAATCTTATCTTTGAGGTCTGAAATTCTATCTTCACTTTCATTGAGGCAGTTTTGGCAACTTACAATAGAATTTTTTATTTCCTGTATATCTCTTTGAATCTGCTTCATGTATTCTGTTTGTTTCTTATACTGTTCATTCAGGGATTCTATCTGTTTGCTTTGTTTCTCTAATTTTTTAGCTGTGTCTTCTTTAGATGCATTCACTATTTCTTTCACTGCTTTTATCATTTCTTCTTTTACCTGGGAAATTATTTCTAATTTGAGTTCCTTTATAGCTTGCTTCTTTATTTCAGTTGATATCATTTCATGTATTTCAGGTGTATGACTAGTATTTTCTTCTGTGTATGTGGCTCCCAGGCTTTCTTGGGATGGGCTGGAGGTTTGAGATTGCATTTTGGTCTTTCATTTTGTCATTTTCCTGTATTTTTGTGTTTTGAACGATATTCCAAAACTTTCCCTGAGCATGTTGGAAATCACCTCCTGTGCCCTCAGCTCCTGGGACTCACGGGCCTTGGCTCTCCTGGTTGAATGAACGTTTCTGGGCATGGTCCACTCAAGCCTGTGAAAACTTTCAAGGCTAGTCCAGTGTCTTAGGGGGCTGAGTGGGCACCAAAGTACTGGGAACGATGTCCCAAACTCTCCTGGGCCAGAGCCAGGGAGCTGGAACTTGCCTCGCCACTGCATAGGTCTAACTCCCCTCTCGGCACAGGCCTGGTCCCCTGGTTGAATAAAAGTCACTGGGTGTGGTTCACTGAAGGCTGCGAAACCTCCAGGCTAGTCCAGTGTCCTAGGGGGCTGGGTGGGCACCTAAGCACCGGGAGTGATGTCCCAAACTCCCCCGAGCCAACGCCAGCAAGCTGGAACTTCCCTTGCCACCATGTAAGCTGGAACTCAGCTGGCCGCCACCGCGCAAGCCTACCTCCCCTCCTGGATTCAGTTACTTGAATATTGTGAAGTAACCGAAGGAGTACTTGAAGCAGTCATCCTGCCTTTTTTGTATTTCTTGAGTTTCTGTGTTAGAATTGGTGCATCTGTTGAGATAAGTATCTCTTAGCTTTTAAGTGAGGGATTTCATAGGGAATTGCTTTCTCTTTTAATGTGTCCTGGGATCATTTTATTGTGTAACAATTAGTTTTAGTCCCAACTGGACTGCCATGACCCATGTGGCTCCTGAGGTTCTTGGGGTTAAGGACCAAGAGAGGATAAGAAAAATAAGAGGCAAAACTGGGGTCAGTTGGAGTCCTTATTCTCCTGACAGGAGGAAAGGTACTGGCCCCTCATTGCAAGGGCATTTATTTAAACCTTCTAGCAACTTAATGTCACATGACACCCTGTTGTCCTGGTAACCCACTGTTCAGATGGTCTTGGGGCCAGGTGTTCTCTGGTCTGAAGCAGCTTCTTCATGCGGCTTGTCCTGGGTGATTTCTTTGTTGTTGGAATGGTCATGCTCCAGCCTTGTATGTGTGGTCAATTTCCAGCTTGAAAGGCTCCTAACATATCCATCTCTTTTGTTTTTTTGTTGCACATAATGGGTGATTTGTTGAAACTGGAGGAGCTGTTAGGAGAACTCTGTAGAAGATCTTTTAAGTGCAGTCCAAGGATTTTAAGTCCCTGTATTCTGAAATTAAAACCCTGTGCAGTCCATTAATCCATAAAGTAGACAGCTATCAGTGTAGCTAGCAATTATGAGATGTTACTGACTTGAGTTTCTTTAATAACTAACATAGAGTGTGGCATTGTTCTATATACCTCTAGTACTTGTACATTTTCACAAGATGTTCAAGACCAAGTTAAGTGAGACCTGTTTTAAATGCAATTAATTTTTGTTATCTGTCAAGGCCAGTTAAGTCTCCTCAGGAACCTTGGAACCAGCTAGAGCACCTCTTAGTCTTCTGTCAGTGTCAGTTGTTCAGACGAGTCATGGCCATTGCTTGACCAAGTTGCTTTCTGTGAAAGCTTGGGAGATTTTCGCTCCTGGCAACTTTCCTTAGGCACACTAAACACTGAAATTCTTGGAGCTGAGTGGATCTTTTACAGAGAGCGCTAGGTGAGGAAATAGGAGACTGTCCAGTTGGCCTTAAAGATTACATATCAGTACTCAGCTGGCCTTACTTGCATTGCTTAGAGCCAACTGAAGGGAGAAGGAAATACCATAGCTGACTTTCTGGCAGCCAGGTCATCACAGGGAGAGACCTTCCATAATACCTCTCATCTTTCCCTACTAGGAAGGACAGAATGGCATGGATTGAGATAAGCATCTGTTCAGAAACTGAAGATGAACAAGGACTAGGGGGTATATGCATGACCTTCCTTGTGCCCAGTGGTCCTGAGTAAAAGGCAGCAAAGTGTCAGTTCCCTGCTGATGATCCAGGAGCTGCCCTTGGTCAGAGGCTCTTAGCCAAGACATCAGCTTTCATGACAAATCAGGACAACTATGTGCAGCCAGGAGATGGCACCCTGGCAGGCGTCACAAGATGAGGCTCTTTGACAACTTGGCCTATGGCACAGCATACAGGAAAAGCTGAACGCGAGCATCTTTTCCTTGTTTATATCCTTCCTAACAAGTGCACAGCACTCTCCATCTTTCTATTCCTGGTTACAAGGAGCAGGACATGGGGCACAAATGATACTCATCTTTTACATGTGGCCATCATTGAATTCAGGTTAACATAAAAGCCCTCTTTGCAGCCAACATGGGCTGGATGCAGGGAGCTCAAGGCTGGATTCACCACCAGTGATCCAAACATACCAAGATCCGAGGTGTAGGTTTTGCTCATCACCTTTTGGTAGTTAAGAGCCAATGCTATGCATTTCTACATACATCCCTTTCTCCTTTAATGGAACTGGTGTGCAAGGGGAGGGCATGGGAAGACTTTGAAAAATAATCAGGCAATTTCTTTTTCTTTTTCTCTCTCTTTTTTTTTTTTCAGAGAAGTCTCACTATGTAGTTCAGGCTGACCTTGAACTCAAAGTAATTCTGCCTCAGCCTCCAGAGGGCTGGGCTTATAGACATGTGCCCCCTCACCCAGTCATTTAAATTTGTTTTGTTTTGTTTTGCTTTGCTTTACTTTTTTAAATCACGCAATGTCAGACCCTAGGGCTCATACTCTGCATGGCACAGAATGTCATAAAAGAGGAAAATGTAATGAAATTGATTGATATGCCCTGGTCCTAGGGAAAATAACATTTCAAGAAGTGTACCATCAACTCCTAGAAGTCTCGGGAGGTAGGAAGCAGCCTATTCTGAGGTCACTCACAGGTGCAATTTTTGTATTACTCCTCTCTGTTGATGCTATGATAGTAGACCAACAGGAATGGATCTACAGCTCCTTCAAGACAAATATACTTTGGCCAGGTCATTGGCTAGGGGCCTTATCTGCCCCTCCCCTCCATTTTTGCTGATTCAACACAAACTTTTCTTTTTTAATTAACGTATGTTTGCTGTACATAATATTTACATCCTTTGTGTGTAGTTTTTATTAGTGTATAACTCCTCCTCCCCCTCTTCCTCCTCCTCCTCTTCCTCCTCCTCCTCTTCCTCCTCCTCCTCTTCCTCCTCCTCCTCCTCTTCCTCCTCCTCCTCTTCCTCTTCCTCCTCCTCCTCTTCCTCCTTCTCTTCTTCTTCTTCTTCTTCTTCTTCTTCTTCTTCTTCTTCTTTTGTCTTTTTGAGACAGGGTCTTGCTATGAAGTTCAGGCTGACCTTGTGCTCACTGTGTAGCCTAGACTGGTCTTGAACTGCAAATGATTCTCCTGCCTCAGCCTCCCAAGATCTGGATGCATAACACATTTTAATTCCTCTTTAAAATTCTCTTTCCCTCCCTTATCCCCTCTATCTCTTGATCTCCTTTCATTTGAGAACTATTTCCTATTATCTACCTTTTATTTTGCTCTCTATTTATAATTTGTGTTTCTTACATGAGAAACCATGTGATATTTAAGTTTATCTGTCTGACTTACTTCATCTAACATTATGCATTCATTTTCCTATGTATGACTCAAATTTATCTTTCTTTATGGCAGAGTAGTACTCTATCATGTATAAATACCATGGTATTTTTAACCATTTACCTGTTGAAAGATATACAATAAAGGTGCTTCCTAGAGTGAGCTATTATGAATTGTGCTGCTATAAACATGGGTATGAATGTATCACTAATGGTTCCAGCGAGGTTGGGTGTAGTAAGATATAATTTTGCTTATCTGGGAAAGGAGTGTAGCTCAGTGGCAGAGAAGTACCTAATGTGCCCGGAGTGTTAGGATTGATCCCCAGCAACTCATAGAAGGAGAAACACAAGTAATAGTGACAGCCACAAATACATGCAAAGCTGATAGAGAAATAAAGCAAAAACCAAAGTATCCCCATCAACAGCAGCAGTAGGAGGAGCAAAAATATGTAATATAAATTAACTAGATTTCAAAAAAGATAAATCTGAAATTAATTAGCAGAGAAAAGGGAAATACTCAAAAAGAACATTAAAAGAAAAATGATAAAGTTCAAAAAGAGAAAAGAAACATACAAAGGTACAAACAGTTCAGAATGACCTCAGGGTGGCTTCCATTATGATATCACCAGTGTATTCTGGGATCTGCCAGTGTTTCTCCAGGGCCTGCCTGTTTTGGAGATCTCCAAACAGCTGTTTCCTAACTGTTCTTCTGCGCTGAGCTGATTTCTGCGTTAGCTGTGCTTGCTGGACCTGTTCCTCTTTCCTCACTGCTCTTTCCCTTGGCCACAGTGGCACTCATTTGGTGCTGAGGCACTGTCTTCACTTTCTTTTCCTCTGTTCAGTCTCTGGGAACCTGTGAGTCTGTCTGTCTAGCACTGAGCTTCAGCAGGTTCCACTGCGACTCCCTTAATAAGCAGCTGTTCTCTGTTTGTTTTGATTCCAACTCGCTGAAAAGCAGGAACGTGCTGGCTGCTTCTAGCCTGCCATCTTGTGTCACAAGATTAGCTTTAAACTAATCAACAAAAATCCTAAAAAGAAAATCAACTGACTGAAGTTTATTTGCCATACATTTTGTAGAAATCCTTCATGGACTGTTACTATAATAGTTTAAGAGTGATGTGTAGAGAGAATTACCTGGTATTTGGATGGATTAGGGAAGCATTAAGTTTTTCCATCTTAAAATTGTGAAATATAGACTCTGTCAATATGGAATTTTCCATTGTAGCTTCTTTGTATGTTATGGTCTGAACCAAAGAGGTATCTATTATGACATACAGTGGAATAGGGATGTTGGAGATTCAGAGGACCATGCAAAAGGAGCTTTGGATGCATAAGGACCCTATTAAGATCTCTGAGTCCAGCACACATATCAAAGTACTTAGATACAGGTAAAAAGATGTTTCTTAAGGTACTATTTGAACACACTTCAATAAATATTATTTCAGAAAATGGATGTGGTGACTATACTATAATGTTTCTTGCAGAACATCAAACGCATATGTGTAAAAGATGAAGAAAGAAAGATCTGCCGGCACCTGAGATATCAGATTCAAACTGCCTTCTTGGCTACAGTGAGCCAAGCAATAAATAGACCTGATGAATAGCACTTTTAAATTCGTTTGACTTTACAGCACTGAGATAAGGCAAAGGCACCAGGAGAGCTGTCACCTTGCAGAAGGACCAAAGAAACCCAGTTCAGCATCGTCAGGTGACCCATTGATACACAAGGAACCGGTGATAGCACAGTGGCTCAGATATGCCCCCTGGTCTAGCTGTCCCTGCTGTCTGTGACCACTGGAATCCTTCCCTCTGACTCCCAATTGGTGGAGCAGAGACCAGTCAACTTCACTGAGCTCTCCCCAGGTACCTGACACAAAATTATGAGCATAATAAAATTATTGCTTAATGTTACAAAATTTGAAGGTTTTTTTTTGTATGGGAATCGAACTCATGACCTCACATTTGCCAGGCAGGCGCTGTGTCACTGAGCTATATCCTTGGCCTTGGAGTGTTTTTTTTTTTTCCAAAAGCATCAAAAAATAAAAGTATTTAACAATACTCAGCTGATAATAGAGCGAGCTTGTGAATAATAATTCATGCTATAGCCTGGTCAATGAACTGAAAACTGAAAGGAAGGCGGAGGAAGGGGCTCTACAATCATCTGACATCTGCTTGCTGTTAATCTGTGGTTAGAAACTTACACGACAGGAACTCCAGGGATCTTCCAGATTCTCCATTTAAGGTTCCAGTCAACTGTGGTCACAGTGTAACGCTTGTGCTGAGTTACTCCCTGCACTTAGCAGTCAAATGCACAGGTCCCTTTATGTGTACAGGGTAATCGTTCAAATCGTGGACCCTTGGCAATCCTTAGAGCCACTCGACACTTCTGTCCCAGTTTCTCAGTTTCAGCCATAACATGATCAACTATACAAGGGATACACGTGGCATCCAGCAATGCATCACCGATTGTACTAAGTCTAATTTGTCTTTAATAGAAAAGTTGATAAAGTTGGTGTCAACCAGGATACGGTAAGGCAGGCCCAGCTGTGTATTATATTGGAAGAATAAGCAAGAAAGATACTGGGGACGTCTCTTTCCTTTAGAGCACTGGGATCTTTCTTTTCTTTCTTTTTAGGTTTTATTCTATCCTTTTCTTTGAGCCTCTCATCTCCAATACTAAATGTTCGTTTCATGGTCACATACTTTGTTGTTTTCGTGTTCACACCACACTGCTGTTTCTTCCTGAATCACCCCCTGGGGTGGTTTTTAACACAGTGATAAGTGGGTCACCTGAACCGATTCCTGAAAGCAGTACTACTGCACAGTTAGGACATGCATTTGAAATTTTGATAAATTTTTCTGAATTGTCCACAATGAAAATATTAACCAAAGTGGTTTTATCAACATTTATTAGCTTCCTCATGTCTTTGCTCATAATTTTATTTTTGCCAATTGAGCAGACAAAAAAAATTTCAGTGCAATTTTTACATGCATTACTCAGAATGAATATAGTTGAATCATTTTTATGCTAAAGAATTGTGTTTGTTTCTTTGATGATGTCTTTCTTGCATAAAATGCCACCTCAGTTCACAAATTCTGTTCATTCCACCATTCTGGTTGGAAATGGAACTGAATAAGAACTGAATGAAATTTCTCTGTCAGGTCAGTGTTGAACTTAATAACTGAATTTGATTTGAATCTCATCAACTCAGTTTGTAACCAGAATCATGGAAAGCATCACGTTTGTGAACTGACGCACACTATTGCCTATGTTTCAGTCCTAATGTTAATCATCTTGATATTGAGCTTTGGACAGTCTTCAAGGGTCCAGAAGTAAAAATCTACCTTTTCTTCTTGAATTAAAAAAAGAACTTCTAATTTCTTACTCTGTTAGTTTGTTGTGACTAAGATTTAGCACAAAGTTAAATGATTACATGACAGTGTCACCACTGTGGCTATACATTGATGTTTACCATTAAAAAAAATGTCGATTTTATTTACTTATTTTTCTTGAAGGTAGTAAAATACAACAGAACAAGACAGAACAAAGCCAATCAAGGCAACACAAGGAAATTGGTACAGAACTTCAGAGCAGGATACCGGGATAACAATAATAGGTACTATAGTATATCTCATTATCTTCACAATAATTTTCTATTCAATCAGGTATAGAAAAATCAAACCAAAAACAGAACATTATAAAACCAATTGAAAGAGAATATTGAATAGAGCAAAACAATCAGAACAAAGCAAAACAATGAAAACACCATTTGCCTTCAAACAGAAAATAGAAGGCAATCCCCCCTATTTGCTATATTGCATACGGTCATCCTCCCAAGGGATGTTCAGACCTCTGCCCCCAGGTGCTAATGGAGGGGATGAGGTGTTTGATTCTCAGCCCGTGATCCAGGAGACTCACGGGAGGCGCTGACTGGTTCTCTTCCTGGCTTGTCTGCTGCTTGCTCCCATTTGGGCCACTTACCAGGAAGGAGGACTTGTTGCTTTCCTGCTCAGCCGCCTAAGTTCCACCATGGCTGGATCTCAGGAGACGCTGACTCAGAACGTAGGTTTTAAAGTTAAGATGGGATTTTTTATTGTGGTAAGAAAAAAAGCAATTAGCAGATATTGAATTTCACTGATTATCTTTCGACAGCTAAGAAGATGATGAGATTATGTTTTTTTGATGATACTTGAAATTATAAAAAATATTTTCTAATATCAAATCTTTATATTCACAGGACAAATCTCAGTAATTTCTATTTGTTATTATGTAACTATTTGTTCTATTTGTTATTATGTAACTGAGGACATTTTTCACTGATATTAATAAGTGATTTAGAGTTCAGAGCCACTTTTATTTCTTTGATTGCCCCAGTTATAGCTCAGGCTGTTTTAAGGGTTCCATGTTCCTTCCACATATGTCAACCATGGTGTTTTATAAAAATCTTTATCCATCATTTTGGCTTAATGATCTGAATTTGGTTTGTCTTATCAGGGTCCTCCTCTACTTTTTCTGGTTTCCTTACCTTTCTACACCCCTGGTACATGCAAACAAGCCAATTGCCCTCAAAGTGAACTCGATAGGAGTCCTGCCCGGGACTTTTGAGGTGAGTCCACTGTGGTTCTCACCCCATTTCCTTTCCTTTGCTACAAACCTTGTCCACAACCCTCATTTCTAAGCAACAACTGTATCAGACTCAT
This sequence comes from Hydrochoerus hydrochaeris, assembly GCA_004027455.1. Classification (NCBI taxonomy): domain Eukaryota; kingdom Metazoa; phylum Chordata; class Mammalia; order Rodentia; family Hydrochaeridae; genus Hydrochoerus; species Hydrochoerus hydrochaeris. The sequence goes on along the minus strand of PVLA01004174.1, from coordinate 56,799 downwards.
TGTCATTTCTTATCTGCTGTGGATTCAGCTATATCTTGAGAAGAACTTGGTTTGGAGGTGTTATTTTCAAGTGAGAAAAATAACTATTTCTGGTTCAAAACATAAGAAGGAAACCACAAAACTCAGCATCAATATAGGGGCACACAGGGACACAGAACTGTCTTATCTTGTGTGATCTGAAGGTTCTGATAAACACGTACCTGCTACCCACTGGCTTTGCGCTATTATTCTTCTGAACAAATAGTTTTCACCAGAAAAGTGGTCAGATGCCGAGTAAACAATACCCAGAAAAACTGAGAAAGGGCTCCAATGAGCTTAGTGAAAACCAAAGTCATTTGGCTTAAGAGTTAAACAAAGAGGTCCTTAAATATTGAGTGTCATGTAGAAGATTTCTCAGATCAAGTCTGCAGCCCATGACTCTTGATTGAACAGCATGTTAGAAAAAGATTTATTAGCTTTTCAAGGCTAACACTGCAGATTCTGGGCCCAGGGCTTGATAACATTTATTCAATACCCAGGCCTTGAATAACATCCATTAAAATGGAAGCAATTCTATTCACATATTTACAAAATATACCTAGGAACAGATTTAGCTAAGGAACTGAAAAAGCCCTACAATCAAAATTATAAAACACAAATGAATGAGGTTGAATAAGATATGATAGTATGAACAATTAGCTCCTAATAATAAAAAGTTTTAAGAAACAATAACACAAAGATATTATTCTGATTACCTATTCCTAACTTTTCTTCCTTCTCCCACTTCAAAGACTTTTCACATATATTTTTTCTCTACCTAGTGTCCATTGCTGACCATATATGGTCAAAATGTGCCCCCTATATTCTCAAAGGAGTTTTGAGGTCACACAGCCTTGAGTTCCAGTTCCCACTGAACCATAGACCAATTAAATCCAGAGGAAAATTATGATGAAAAGCGATGGTCAGAACACATTTTGAATGATATCAGGAAGCCATTAAAGGACTAAGGTCTATGCACATATCGAGTTGCTGCTGGGGAAAGTGAACTCTTAGACTAGAGAGAATAGAGCTTCAGAGGAATGCTGACTTTGAACTGGCCAAGGTCTATATGGCCATTCACATATCGTAATGGAAATTGCACCTGAGTGATAGCAACAAACTGTTATTAATCAGTTGGTGGTTCTTTTGCTTAATATGGATAGAAATCAAGGAATTGACAAAGTGCAGTTTTGCTAGTTGCTCTGAAGTTTAAGCATCAAGGGCCTCCAGCCCTTTGTGTCATACTCTAGGCTTGGAGCAGCCGGTCAACAACATCTATACCACAACAGTGATGTTTGGCACTGCCAGTCTGCTTGATGCTGGTCACTGACACAGCCAGCTGCTGGTGGTCAGTGCTGGATACGGTCAGTTTACTCAGTCAGCTGCTAGTCTTGGTCATTGATCATTGATGGCTGCCACCTTAGGAGCTCTTTAACAGTCACTACTTTTTTGTATCTCTTTTTAAAAGCAATTCCTCCTATATAGGAATGCCTCTTGAGCAGAGCTCATGCTACCTGAGTAAATATACAAGACCACTGCAAGAGTTCATTTAGAACCTATGCTACCTCACACAGGGGTCAGAACCCCAGAGCCAGCCTTCCTAAGCCAACCCGGAAAGTGTGAAGGGAAAGATGCCTATACACTTTATATCACAGCTTCGGACCTGTGATTGGTCCACATTGGAGCCTATTGATTGGTTTAAATTGATCTAAACTCAGGCTTTCTGGTCCAAGTCAACTGATTGGGCCAAATGAAAGTTTATTCCTTAGTTTCAATTCAAGCCTGCTGTGGTCAGTGTAGAGATTTCCAGGAGGACATGTGGGGCATCCAGGATAGCTATACCAGTCATGGCAGCTGTGCAGTAAAACATCAGGAAATATGGTTGTTTTATTGACGGCTGCTGTGCCTCCTGAGAATGGTGGGGACAAAGCCAGGAACTCTTCAGGAGGACTGGCGGCTTTGATCACAGCTTAGTGGGGGTTGGGTGGTTTAGGGTATCAGTCTCCCTGGTCTTTGCCACTAATTAGGGTTGGTTACCCTGTGCTTCTTCCAAGCTCCAGAGGCAGTATCTGAAGTGATGGGAGGGCAGGGGCACTGCGGCTGAGCTGACCTGGGGCTGGGCCACAAAGTAACCCAGGAGGAAAAGGGCCATCTCAGTCTATCCTCCAGGAACAAACAGGTAAGTGAAGGGGAGGTGCACGACTGCTGCTGGGGCTCACCACACCCGCCTCAGGCTGCTACTGTAAAGAGAGAAGTGGGAGATGCTCCTTCTGTTTCTTAAACTGACCAACCACCTTTACAGTGAGGGCCAAGCATGGGCCAGCACACTGACGCGTGGCCCATTGCTGAGAGTAGCTTGTCTGCACCAGTCACTTTGCTTTTCATGTGAGTGTAATTTGCCCTCAGCTTCCCCTTCCTTTTCCAAGTCAACTCAGACAAATCTAAGTGTGTCCAGAAGACTCATTCAGAACTGTCTGAATTTACATTTTCCTGGACTACAATGCTTGCATTTCAAGCAAAATTCTTCTGATGTTACAGTTTCTGAGCTTGAACTGATCAGCGCCTTGAAGTATATATCAACTCTCTCCATATATAGCTATAAGACAATTCCAACTAAATACAGATAGGGTATGGTTTCAGAAGCTAGCCAAATGCTTTTAGCTTTCAAATGGAAAATTAAATAACTGAGAGTAACAAAGAAGACATAAACATGTAGACCGAGAAGGAAATTTGTTCACCGTAATAGTCAAAACTACTACCAGTGTATCAATGTTTTATTCATCTAGGAGAAGAAAAGCAGAAGATGTGGACAGAATTGAAAATGTTGACATGTCCTAGGAGGTGTGAGAATGGAGTAAATGATAAATGTTTCATGCTCAGTTCAGCAGGAAAGGAGTCGCTTTATTTAATCCATTTGTCTATCACAAACATTATCTGAAGCATATACCAAAAGCGAGTGTCCTGCTTTGAGATACTTTTCGGTATCTTTTAGTAAACATATGCTTATGCTTTCTAAGGTAGCTGCCTGTCTCAGGAACATGGGCTTTGGAAAGGGAGGTCATAGGTCCACTACCTATCCAGTGGCAGAAGATGTCTCACAGCACATAAGCCACTAGGTGGGCGTAAGGCTGTATCCTTTGGTTTCTGATTGTTCCCAGCACTATCATCATGAAATCTCTTCCCTCCTTCTCCTGGGACGGCAGCTGGGATCTGCACAAAATAGAAACCAAGAAGAAGCTATGCCAACGCTTTTCCCATCCCTCCCATCACTGCCCATCAGTGGGTCAAACTCCCCAGGAGCATTTTGAATCTGAAAGATATTGAGGTACAACTGAGGCCTGTCGTCCTGCTCAGGCATCCAGGGAGCTCAAGACCAGACCCGCATCCCTCTCCCTCCTCAACATTTTCAGCTTTGTTTCTTATAAACAGTCTGTGGGAGCAGCCTCCCAGGGACACCCATATGTCACAGTTCTCCCACAGATCAGGTAGATGGCAGCACTGGAATTGAAGATGTTCAACTGCTTCCTTCGTGGGCTCCCTTTCTTCCTTTTCTCCATTCAGCTCTCTAGTCCCACCTTGATGGAAGCCATGTACACATGCAGACCCTTCCCTCTTCCAGAAGGAAGAGTGCAGGTAAGTATGACGCAGGCTGAGAATAGCTTTACCTTGTAACACTAGAACTCAGATCTAATAGAGTCATGAGCTCCAAGAAATAGGAGGGGGGCATGTAGAGCCTTCTCATGTATAGACCCACCATCTTGCCCCAGGAAGACTTTCTGGATACCCAACCCCAATTTCGCTCATCATTCTGACCCCTAGGGTGTTCCTATGGGACTTACTAGTTATGGTTCCAGAGGAAGGCCTGCTCTTTCTGCCTGATTCTCTATTCCTGGTCCTTCTTCTCCTCAGTCCAGTATCTCTCCATCCCCATGTTTCAGAGCCACTGCAGTCACCAATTTCCCCCGGGTTTTCTCATTTCAAGATAAAAGTCACAAAGAGGCACGCAATACTGACCAAATGAGACTTTATTTAGGACTTATGCTCAAGCACAAGTGAGATAGTGCACAGCTAGGTGCTGCAGACTGGCTCCCCGTGGAGGGATCTACCCGGTTTATACTCCACCTTCTCTCCTGCATAGTACTTTTGGCATCTGTTGCACTTGACTTACGATTTCTGCACTCATCCTGTATTTGGGTCCCTGTAGTAACGTTTGGCCTTGACACAGTGATCTTTTCATGTATACTGAGTCTGTCTCAGCTCAGAAAACGTGGTGCTCACTGCTGCCATCCCAGGAAGGCCATATTCAGAGAGAATCTGCCATTCTACACAGGTTGCAGGGAAGTCTACCAAGCATAGAAAAAGTTGGTGGTTGCAACCTAGTTATCTTAGAGGACAGAACCTATCAAAATAGCTCACATCAAGGAAGGACTCTATGGGACTCCATGGGAAGGGGTCTGGGCCTTCCTGGTCTATCTCATTGCCATGTTCTGCCCACTACCTGAGCAAGTACTTTAACAGTCATCACACCTGTGCCCTTTATGGGTGAGAATAAAGCCCAAGGGATGTGGAGCCATCTGGTCAATGGCTCACATAAATTTGCATTGACATTGACTGACTGATTCCCAGAAAATTGTAGGTGTTACATGGAGGAAATGACAGGCCTGCCCTCAGAAAGGTTTGGTTCTACGTGAGCAGAGACACAAATGCCAAAATATGTGATGCCAGTGAGAAAGAAGGTCCCATAGGAGGACCTTGGGCTGTTGGGGTACCGAAGGAGAGCCCAGTGCTCTGCAGAGGCAATGAAGAGCTGTATATGAGTAGACACCTGGATTGAGGGCCCCACCCCTCTGCCATATCACCCAGACCTGGGGCTCTAGGTAGTTCTCCAAGAGTATGAACAAAGCCATCAGTAAGGGCTGGACATTGGGATGTAGGGGTTGAGCCATCTCCTGCTCTTGTGCATAGACTCAGGCAGCCTCCCCAGGAGGTGTTTTTAAGCCTTCTCAGATTCCTTCTGGATTTGGGACAGGACTTCCAGCCACGACACCTTGTTGAGCACCTCCTCAGAATCTTGCTCAGGTCATCTGCATTTCCCAGGCTTCTTGGCGCAAAACCCACTTCTAAGAGTATTGGTAAGTTCTGTTGCTGTAACAGCAACCTTCATTTCCCTACTGGATCCTTTCAATCTTATTCATTAGGTGCTGCACCTGGGCCTCCTTCTCTGCCCCTTTCGCCCTGTTGTTGAAGGCACAGTGGCGTCTCTCACACAGCATGTCCAGCTTGGCAAGGCTCCGGTTGTCAGTCTCTTGCAAGTATTTATCCAAGGGCTCGCCAGCCAGATCTTCCTTCCGGGTGAACACCAGGATGGTGTAAGCCAGGACCCCCGCTCCAAAGATCTCCTGGAGACGCCTAACAACCTGTTGATCCTCTTCTGTGAAGCGGCCCAGCTGTGTCACCAGAAGCACAGCATAAGGCCCTGGGGAAGAGAAGGCTAGGCTTTGGAAGACTGCTTCAGCTGCTACTCCTTGCTGGACCTGAGAGGGCAGAATATCTGGGGTGTCAATCACCTCAAGTTCCTTGCCACCCCACTCTCGACGTTCTCTCTGGAAGGCCAGCGTCACTGGCTTAGCACTGAGTTTAGACGCAAATACTTCCCTGCCAAGGATGGTGTTTCCTGTTGCACTTTTCCCACTTCCTGTTTTCCCCACCAGAATGAGCCTCAGTCTCCTTGGGGTGAGTTCTTTCTCCATCAAACCTGGAGACATAAAAAACAAACCAACCAAACAAAGGAAACAGGTTAGAACCCAGTCTACTTCATTTTTTGAAGCTAAGTCATCACTCTGAGACCTGTCATGTGTTCACAGTTTTAGTCTATATTCTTGAAAGTGGGACTGAACAGTCTTACTCAGGAATATCAGAGCAGAGACTTAGGGATGCCAAATAGACCCTGGAAACCTAACGCCAAGATTTGTAGATATCACTGGGGCTGGAAGGCGTCAAGACCCAGAGCACATAAAGCAGTGACAAATAATAACTGGTTTCCAAATATGATCCCCATTGAAGATACTGATGGGTCCAGACACAGAACACTAATGTTCTCAAATGTACATGGGTACTTGTTTTCTCTTAACCTCCTTAGCACTGACCAGTTTTGCTGCTACCTTCCTGCTGCCTTCAGCTGGCCATCGGCTTCTCAATTCTAAAAGAATGACATTGGTTCCCTCTAGTCTCTACAAGTGGTAGGAAAGGCATTTGAGTGAATGGGTGGGAAGTTAGCAGCAGTAGGGATGACTGGATACTCATTCCCACTGGCCTAGTCAATCCACACGTGGTGAAGAGAGTAGCTCCCATCAGAGCAGCTATAGCCAGGTTCTACCACTGGACTTCAAAGCCAAATGCATCATCTGAGCTCTAGTTTTTAAATTAATATCTAATCTTGGTTACTGTAAGAAAAGGTATAAGTATATTATTCATTGCATTGGAAAATTTTTTATGTAGTAGATTAATATGACATTTTCCCAATGGCCCAGGTCCTTAAGGTTCATAAAATATAAAAATAATTCATACTGGATACATAACAAATCACAAACAACTTTCTGTAGACAGGAAAATGGGTGAGCTTCCAGCATTCCCACCCAGGGACTCCTGGCTTTCAACTTTGGCCAAAGACTGGTTGTTTTCTTCACACCCACAGCTACACAGCACATACTTCCCAAGAAGAAAAACCTAGAGTCTGAAGACCTTCTTCTTTGGGACCTATATTTCTTACTTCCTTTTGCCTGCCATACTTATCAGAGGTCTTTTCCCATACTTTTGGCCGAGGTGGCTAAATTTCTGCAGCAGGAGACTTCAGCTGCCTCTCTAAGCACTCTATTTGTGGAACCTGTCCCCTCCTGGACACCAACTGTCTGCTTTGGCACTGTCCTCCAGTGTACCTCTGCTAGGGAAGCAGTTTTACCTCCTGACAGCTCTTTTGTAGCATTCCAGAGAGGCAGGCTTGGAGAAATCTGTGAAATCAGTACATATTCTTCTTCTTCCACCTAGAGAAAGCAGTAACGAAGTTTACTGATTTTCCAAATGAGTTTTATGGTGCATTTACCTTTCACCTTTCTCTTGTGAGAGGGAAGATTTTGCACTGGGTTAAGGTCAAGGGAGACTGAGCGAGGAGAAGTTAGGAGAGACCTAAGATATTTTCTGCTATCTTTAGAGACCCTGTCCCACTCCCACTGTGGTTTCCATCCTGAGTATAAACAATTTCTTGGGGAAAGGAACTGCTGGGCTGAAACTGATGAATAAATAGAATTTGGATGGACAGAGTCTGGAAGAGGAAGGGGAGAAAGAACAGACAATCTGGGGAGACCCTGAATGTGTGTGTCCCACAGTGTGCTTGGAGGGCATGAATAGAAAATTGTGGGAGTGGCTTGCTCTGCATTTGGGGGCCAGAATGGGCCATCCAAGCTTCATCTTTGGAGCAGGTTTGGAAGAGAGGCATGGAAGAGCCAGGTGCCACTGTTGTGAAGAAGATGACAACCATGAGGATCTTTAGAGACAGATACCTCCGTGCTCAGTGGAGACACAGCCTTCAGTTAGGGTGCTCACACTCCTTGGACCATGATGTTCCTTTGGGGTGAATGTTGGTTGTGAACTAGAAGATACCTTGAGGTCTCTTTTCATATAAGGTCCCAGCATATTCATAGCACTGTTATATTTATTTATTCATTTGGTACTGGGAATTGAACTGACAACCTCATGCTTGCCAGGCAGGCACTGTGTATCTGAGCTACAATCCTGGCCTCCATGCATAGAAGTTTTACAGCAACTCTTGAGTCCTTTGCTCATTAGGGCCACATCATCCCCTGCCAGGACTACCCATCTGGTAAGACAGCAATATGTCCTCACTTCATGGACTAACACAGTTTTCTATTTCACCAGCCCATGTTGCTATATCTACTTGATTTTTTTTTTCTCAGAACCAGGGAGAAAACTACCCAGCTCATGACTGCTTTTTCCAAATGTGTATTCTTTCTTAGGCAGATTACACACATTCAGGTAAAGGCTCTGGGGCATGAGGAAGCCCAACTCCAGGGGATCTTAACAGACATGGTTTTCTCATCACCACGGCACTGTTGGATGCGCCTTCTACTCTGTTCACCTGACAAACCACTTTATCCTCCCCAAATCTCAGAAACTGGCAGGGCGGGGGGTGGGGGGCAGGTGTGGTGCTGTTGCTAAGTTGGTAATGAAGGAAGCCCAGGAAGGTTTGTTGACTTCGGGACAGCCTCACACAGACCCACACAGCTACAAGCTGGTGAGAACGCAGTCTTCCCCCTGCCCAGTGGGCTCTTGCGAATGGGGGAGGATGTCCACTGCCTTCTGCCCCTATGCGTAGTAGGCTGCAAACCTGCACTCTTCCCTGGTGCAGCCTGGAAAGGGTTTTTACCCTGAAGCCCCACTGCCCCACCTTTGGTCCCACCTGGAACAGCACCACACACGCACTGGCCACACTTCGTAGTTCTTTTCTTTTCCTCCCACTCAGAAGATGGAGTTGGTATTATCTCCTTTACTAGGTTGCCCAGGAAAAGAAAGCAAAATTCACAGAAGAGTGTTGCCAAACATTAAGCTCATAGCAGGGTCCCCCTCCCACAAAAAGAGCAGTCCCAGCTCTTTCTATCACACCAGAGAACGCATGCACCCACTACTCACACATACCTGTTGATACACTAATACACAGAAATACACATATGGCCATATATACTCACACTAACACATATACACAACACATACATCTACACAAACAGCACCTGTGCAGTACATGCATATGTAAACACATGCACACACCCAAACATGACCTACACACACTTCATACATATAAACATAGATTCACATGAACACAGCACATACATAAGGGAACAAAACAGGTGAACTTACCAACTGACAGGCCAACAGGGAAGAGGAAGGACTGCGTTTCCTGTCTCGCTGGAACATGCAATCTTTCCAGTTCCATGTTTCTCCTTTTGGGGCCAACTCATAAAAGTCTCCTTGAGAGAGTGAATGGCAAAGCCAGTGGAAAGTTTCCAAGATGTATGAAATCATGAGGCTAAGGCTAATGTTTGCCTGTGTTTTTCGGCAAAATGTGATCTGAGCTCAAGAACTATTCTTGAAACAACAGAGTACTGTGAGAGAAACAGGAAGTAGGTGGAAATACAGAAAATCAGGTGCTTGGGCTTGTGGCCTCAAGAGCAGAAAGAAATTACACAGCTGTGTTGGGGTTGTTTTTATCCTGTTTCTTGACAACTAGGCTAAGAGGCTTAACAAGCTCCGGGTATCTCAGAAAAACTAAAAAACTACTGATTTTCCTTTCTGAGATTTGTCCTCTTCCCAGGGAATCCCACAGGTTCAATACTAGGCTAACACTCACTGTCTCTTTTCTTTCTCTAATTCTTCCTTCCTCTAAATATTTTCTTTTCAAACAACATCTAATACTCATCCTTTCTAAGGCATAAACCGTTGGCAAGAATTTTAATTGTTGTATTGTTTGACAATGTATATTCTAACAAAGGCAAAAGCAAAAGTCTGGGTAAACTGTATGATTACAGAGGACCATGTAAGGAGGAGACAGTGTTTCAGAGACAAAGTACACTTTAGGAAGAAACTTCAGGCTTCTCAAAAGATGTATTTTCTGGAATCTTCTCCACAGCTCTGACCATCATAATTAAAAAACAGCCTTTCAAAGAAGGAACTAGAAACATTTCAGCAGGGGTGATAACACAGTTATCATGTGATTTTAAAATGCTAAGATTTCCCCCAAATCTTACTGGGTGGAATAGAGTGGTTCTCATTTTCTTTCATTCAGTTCTGATTGATCTCCAAGGAGCATTTGCTACAATAGCTACATAATGCAGAAATATAATGTTCTAGTTTAATCAGTAAATGCTTTAATATGAGCAGTTCTTAAAAGGCACGTGTTGATTCTTACCATTCCTCCCATTGCATAAGTATTGAAAATACTGTTGCTTCACCCACTGAAACAAGTGACCTACTATCAATTTCAGTAGTTGCCATTTTCTACAAACTGATCCTGGAGTTGCCCAGATCTGTAGCTGAACAAGTCAGAGGTCAGCCCAGTGTGTAGTCACAGAGGTTTTCCAGCATAATTGGACCTAGTCAGATCGATACAGAATGTGAATCTGATGTTAGATTTTTTTTTCAGCCTCACTTTTGGGAATTTGTCAGAGGAAGTTTCACAATTATTGATGCTTAACTCAAATATGACTATCCCTGGTATTGAAATCAAGATGACTTTACTCCAGAGAGGGTTTGCATATATTTTTACTGGGAACTAAGAAGAGGGTGAAGGTACTACTGAGCTGAGATCACATTGGCCCCATTCTGGGATCTCTGACTTGATCTGAGAATATCCAGATATGTGCCCTGGAGAGGGCAGCAGAAATCTCCATCTGCTTTTGAGTCAACCATTCTTTCTTTGAAGGTAGCTCACAGTTATTATTTTAGCTTAAATTGTGTTTGTTTTTATTGCTACTACTTCTTGTGTTTTGCTCATACAGGGTTGTCCCTCATTTCCGACAAGCCAGATAGTGCTGTTTTGTTGAAGAAAGACCTTATTGTGCTAATTTCTTAAACAGGGCACATCTACACAGAATGTGGTTCACGGTCTTTCTCATGTCTCACTTCTTAAACCACATGTCTTGACCAGAACCCAGGCCACTGGTCCCATTTAAGTGCAAGGAAGCTGGGATGCAAGAAAAGCACATGGGTGTTTTTAAACAGTGATCCAGCTCTGAGGTGACCTGGGAAGAAAAAGTCACAGTTACAAATAGCTAAAATAAATAAATAAATAAGTTTTTAAAAAGCATTCAAAGTGTTATGGCTTGGATCTAGACGTCCCCCCAAAGCCTCATGTGGACATAGATGGGGTTTTATTTTAGAGGTGATTAGATATAAAGGGTGTGATGCTGGGATTGATTCATAGTGCAAATGCTAGGATCAAGACCACTAGGATTAAGGGTGGGAATGGTACTCACCCTGAGTAGCTCTGGAAAGAGCTGTGGTCATCCCTTATTGCTTTGCTACTTTCTGCCCACCATGAACTGTTTCTCCTCTGTGATGCCCTCTGCCAGGCCCCCTGCCTTGAAGTCAGCCAATTATGGACTGAAACCTCTACAAAATGTGAGCAAAATAAAACTTTCCTCCTTTACCTCTGGGTGTGGGGTATTTTGTTTCGACAATGAAAAAAGCAGCTACGATACATAGTTTCCAAAATTATGATGACTGTAAAAGTAATTACTAACATTTGCATAGTACTTCTTGTAACCAGGCGTTGCTTTAAGAGCTTTACGTATGTTAACTTGGTTAATTGTCACAGAAATCCTGTGAGGAGGAAAACAGTTCTGTGTTATGCATCTTGGTGGTGAAGTAACATGCCAACTTGCCCAGGGTATGATATCCAGCCATTCAGTCAAATACTAGCCTGGAAGCTGCTACGAATTTATCCTCTAGCTGTGGTTAACATTTAAGTCTGTGTACTTTAAGAAAAGCAGATTGTTACATGGAGCAGACTTAAAGATACTCAGCAAAGGAAAACAGAAGCCTAGGATTTGTGGTGAGCTGATGCCTTCTTGTGCTTGGAATAGACTGAGCCAAGAGTGTGTGTGCTACATTTCAGGAGTGTGTGTGCACATTTGCACTCCTGCCAAGGGATCTGCCTCCAAAAGCAGATGGCCCTGGAGTTTACATGCCTCCAATAACATTATTCACTGGGCTAAAGCTTTGAAAGACATCCTGATTCTAGAAGGGGACTGAAATAAATCTGGCCTTTTCCATTCAGTTTCCTCTTGTTTCCAAAGATTGCCTTCTTAGAACATTCTGAAGTTATTCTTGATAATGGGCATCTCCCTTCCTCCTTGGGAGAGGCCTCAATGCTAGTGGTAGAACTGTATATCATGGGAGGTTGGTGGACATCAATATGGACGTCAAGATAAAAGAAAAAAGAGAAGGTGGAGAATGGCAAGGTGCAGAGGCAGGGCACAGCCCCAGAGCCCACCCAGCACAGGCCTGGAACTCAACAAGATGGATCAAGTTGGAAGTCAGACACTGGAGCCTTCTGAAACGACAACAGAAGTGGAAAAAAACAAACAAACAGTGGAAAAGGCTACAGATAAAATGATCTCTCAAATCCAAAAAGAAATGATGGTTAAAATCAAAGATATCAGAGAAGAAACAAGTAAAACAATAGATGATCTTTAAAAATGCCCAACACAGGAGGGAAATGGAATCCGTGAAACAGATACAAACAGAGATCCAATAGATTAAAACCTCCATTGAAAATATGTTCAACACACTGAATGAAGGAAAGGACAGAATTTCAGATCTTGAAGACAGAATTGCAGCTAGTGATCATGAAGAGAAAGATATCTTAAAATAGCAAGAAACCATGAGAAATCAATCCAACAGCTGCAAGACAAAGGAAAGAAGAATAATCCAAGTTTTATTGGGGTCAGTAAGAAAGCTGGAAACATAAATGGCATAACAATCATAAATATCCATGCACCCAACTATATAGGACAGTTACTGGTAGACATGGAAAATCAAATAAGCAATGACACAGTGTAACGGGACTCCTCAATACCTACTGTCACAGAGAGACAGATCAACTAGATAGAAAATCAGCAAAAAAATATCAGAGCTGAACCAAATCCGTGAACAAATGGACTTAATAGGAGGAAGCCAAGCCCTGACACTATTTGCTAGCGGCCCAGAGAGACCTGGCAAACCCAGTGCCAGCCTGGAGAAGAAACCATGACCCCAGGCCCCACTGCCATTGGGAGAGCATCTGTAAACCACTGTTCCATGCTTCTCCACCACTCTAGGAACACCAGATTGGAGGTATCTAGTCCAATCCACTACACTTAAGGTCTGGCAGCCAATGCAGGAGGTACCCAGGAGGCAGCAAAGGGCTGATTCAGAGAAACACAAGAAAATGTGAAGATAAAGGAGCAAAACACAATCTCAGACTTCCAGCCCATACAGAACAAGTTCAGGAGACACAGACATAGCATAAATTAAAAGTCACACATCTAAAATTTCTTAAAAGAAAACAACTGAAATAAAGAAGCAACTTAGTTCTTGTACTGATATGTTAATTTTACATGCCTGTGTCTGATGGTCTGGACAGCTATTTTGAAGATAACAGGAAGCATTACTGTAGCCATTGTTAATTTCCTATTATCTTGTTGTCAAGTCCTGTGTTGTTTTCACTGTTTTGTTTTATTCCATTTTGTTTTGTTTGATTTTATTGCCTGATAGCATGGGCAGCTATTTTGAAGATAACAAGATATATTGTGGTAGCTGTAAGAGAAATTTTCTCTTATTAACAGTGCATGGTCTACACTGCTCCATGCTGCTCATCTCCCCCCAGTATTCCAGGAATTGAGCCGTTATACTTAAAACTGCCTAGGTTAAATTCAGACAAGGATAAAGCTGGCTAGAAAACCTGGGTTGCAAGGTAGAAACAGCCCCCTCCCATGCTTAAGGAATTTATGGAATGTACCTTCCCTGGGCATCTGCTGCCCGTATTAGGGAGCACCCTCCACTGCCCAACTCTAGACCACCCTATAGTCGCCCCCTCCAATGAATGTAGAAAGCCATTTAAACTAACCAATGCCTTCTGCTTCTGTAACCGCTTGCCAAAGTCCTGCCTTCCTTTGTTCGGTAGTTTAAAAGCCATGCTCCGGCATACCTCGTGGCTCTCTGTTCCTGCGTGTTCAGTGAGCCCCACGCATGCTTGGACAATAAAACCCCTTGCCTATTGCATGAGAAGGCGTCTGTTGACTTCTTCCTACACGCAGCGGGCGTCTGGACCCTCACAGTAGCCACTGTTGATTTCCTATTATTTTGTTTTGAAGTCCTGTATCCTTTCATTGTTTTGTTTCCACTGGTTTTATTCTGTTTTACTTTGTTTGTTCTTTTTAAAATAAAAATAAAGGAACTGTGGTGGAGGAGAGCAAGAAGTTGACCTGAAGCCAAGACCTCCTGTGAGTCGGCACCATGCAGGGGCTGCTGGGGGAGAGCCAGACACCAGCCCCTTCCAGCACACAGGCAGGGAGAAAAGAATCCCCCTCCAACCCGGTAAGTGACTGGCTGATCCAAAGAAATACAGGCTGTGATGATACTAATGAGGCAAACTACAATTTAACACTTGTAGTATTTAATGCTTCACTGACTTTGCAGGCCTAAAGTCAGTAGTCTGATTACTTGTTCAGAGGAGAACAATACACAGTGTAGCGTTTATAGGGGATCTCCTGAAGGTGGTGGCCATTGTTAATTCCCTATTATCTTGTTTGGAAATCCTGTCTCATTCTCATTGTTTTGTTTGGCTGGGTTATATTCTGTTTTATACTGTTTTATTTTGCTTGATTTTGTTGTATCTGATGGCACGGGCAGCTATCTCAAAGATAACAAGATATATTATTGTAGCCATTTTGGATTTCCTGTTACCTTGTTTTGAAGTCTTGTATTGTATTCATTGTTATGTTTTTACTAGTTCTATTCTGTTTCTGTTTTGTTTGATTTTACTATGACTGAAGATATTGGCAGCTATTTTGAAGACAAGAGGCATTATGATAACTTCTGTTGATTGCTTATTAACTTGTTTTGAAATCCTGGGTCACTTGCACTGCCTTGTTTTGATTGACTTTATTCCATTTTACTCTGCCTGGTTTTATTCTTCCTAAAGTAAAATAATTTAAAAAAAATTTGCACCAGAAAAAAATAAGAGACAATAAAATAAAAATTAAAAATATAGAGTGTATGATCCTAAATCTGACCCTGACCCCAGTTTTCCCCTCCAGGATTTGTGTTTTGGGCAGATTGTGGCAGGAATTGGATGATACTCGGTGAGTAGAAGGCTGTGCTGTGGAGCCCTGCAGCCTCCAGCCCCTGAGCAAGGCTACTCAACACAGCTGCCCATTGTGCCATCATGGATACGGTTCCTGTCTCGTCTTGGAAGTGAGCTGTCCTTGGGGGTTGTTTTGGTGCCTCTTCTATGACAGACATTCAGTGGTGGAAGTTAGCATGAGATTCAAACATCTTCACCCTTCACGTCCCCACTCAAGCCCTTGTCATAGTTTATTTTCCTTGCTATTGCTGAGTATTAGTCTAGGAAATATATGAAGACTATAGACTTATTTGTCCCATGGTTCTGCAGGCTGGGACATCCAAGATTAAGGTGAAGGCATCTTGTGAGGACCCTGTATTGTAGCAAAGCGCAGGGCATCACATGGTGAGACAGCATGAACTCAGAACTTCCTCTTCTGATAAAGCCTTGAGTGCCTTTGTGGATCTCCACCCTCACGACCTTATCTAGCCCAGACTGTTCCCACAAAAGGCCCACCTCCAAGTACCATTAACATATGAATTTGAGGGTTAAGTTTTCAACCCAGGAACTTTTGGAGGACACGCTCAAATTATAGCAGCTGCTTGGCTGCTGCAACGTCAGTTCTTCTGGTCTTCTATCTCTGTATGCTGGCATTGTTGGACTTCCCTAACTTAAATGCTTCATTCCTTCTCTTCTGTTCATTAATGATATGAAGATCTGGTACCAAAATGTTTCACAGAATATTGTCTAAGAGTTGTCGATCATGCAGGGTCCAGGAAGAGGGAAGCCAGTTTGCCTTTTCTGTGAATCAGCAGAGACCATGCTGGTTCTGGGATAAGCACAATGAGAAGCTAGTTTGAGCTTCCCATAGGCCACACAAACCAGGTGGAGCCCAGGAAGAGAGAAGCCAAGTTTTCTTTCTTGTGAGCCGACCAGCATCTGGGCTGAGAATCAAGAACTTCCATTTACTCCCGTAAGCAACTGGCTGGTTCAGAGGACAGGCTGAGTTGATAGTAGCTGAGGCACAAAAACAACTAAATGCTTGTGCTATTTGATCAACTTTACAGGACTAAGGCCAGTACTCTGAGCATCTACTGGGAGGGTGACCCTGTGTGATATAACAAATATGGAGGATTTGTTTCTGTCTTGTTTTTGAAATCAATATTATTCTCACTGTTTTATTTTGTTCCAATTTATTGTTTTGTTTTACCCAGTGCTCTGTTTTGATTGGTTTTATTCTGTTTTATTTGATTTTACTATGTCTGAGGCAATGGACAACTATTGTGAAGATAACAAGAGATATTATGGTAGCCATTGTTGATAACCTATTGTCCTGCTTTAAAGTTTCGTGTCATTTTTACTTCTCTGTTTTGATTGGCTTTATTCTGTTTTGTATTGTTGAGTTTTCTTCTCTTTACCATAAAAAAGTTATTTATGAGTAAAGATACCTTGATCAACACTTTATGCGGAAGTGGGACCCTGAGAACATGGGTCAGCAGAGTGTAGGTACCTTGATTATTTTCTAATTGCTGGGACAAAATACCTAACATCCACAAGCTGAAGTAGAAGAGTTTATTTTAACTCACAGTATGTAGAGGCTTCACTCCATAGTCAGCTGGCTCCAAGGCAGGATGGCATTGTAGAGGAGAAACAGTCCGTGGCAGGCAGGAAGGTACCAAGCAGAAAGCAGCAGCAGCCTCCCCTTCATCTTTGCTTTTTAGTCCATTCAGGCTACAAGCCTAATGGTTTGTGCAATCCAGGCTGGGGGTTCCCATTATTCCCACCCAGAACAATGCTAACCAATCAGCAGACTAATTCAATTATCACAACTCTTTATTCATATCTACATATGCTACATCCAGCCACCTCCAAAAAAGCCACTTAGGAGCACATGTGGCTTCAGAGGGAACATCTAGATTTAAGCTATAACACTAGGCAATCCAGCAAATATCAAAGTGCCCTTGATTAGCCATGGACAGGTCCGCTTATGAATATTTATAAAAATGATAAATATATATCAGCAAGCAGTTTCTTAGAAGAGTAACCCTGAATTACTAAAGCTGCAAGGAGAGTTGAGTTTGTAAATACAATTCACAATGGTGAACATAACATATATTCATAAAGAAGAACATTTCGATCACCCAGTTAGAAGCTGCGATGGTTTGCACATTGTTTGACAGTGTCCCCCAAGATTTCGGGCTATGCAAGCGTGATCCTTGGCATGATGGTATATGGAGGTGTGAAATCATTAAGAAGGGGGTTTAATGGGAGGCTTATAGGTTATTGGGGGTATGTCCTTAGAGGGGATTAAGGTCATTCTTCTGAGACACTGAGATAGTTCTCCCAACCCTGAATTGTTAAAATAGCAGTGAGACAGCATGACTGTTTCAGTCTGTCTTACAGCTACTCTCCCTCTTGCACACACACTCCCGCCGTTGTTATGCCACTTTCCGTGAGGCCCTAACAAGAGCCGAGCCAATTCCAGTGCCATGATCTCAGGCCTCCAGAACTGAGTCAAATAAACCTCTTTTCCATAAGTAGTACAAAGACTCATGCATTTCGTTATGATAACAGAAAATAGACCAGTACAGATGCTGAAAGGTTATTGATACAATCCAACCATTATTTGATTGTTTTAAAATCTCCTAAGACTATAAGACAGATAGCTAAGCCAGTGTGTCTCAGTTTCAAACCCATGACCATGATATCTTGGAATCAGTCATTTCCAAGCTAATGTAGGAGAAAGAAAAATATGTCAGTGTTGATGACTAGCCCTGTGGTTGTCTGGAAAGTATACACTGCAATCATGAATACAAAGAAAATATATGCATAAAAATTGTAAACTGGATATAATATTATTAGTATCTTGGATAATATGAATATAGACCTGGGAAAATAAAGAGAACAATGGATAAGCTATTAGAAAAGAAAATTTACTAATGTGATAGGTACAAATTAAATGAAACCAATAATTCACTATCACACAAACAATAAAAAATTAACTATAACTCACAATGCTTAAAAAACAATGAAAAGGGCTGGGGATTTAGCTCAGCGGCATAAGCGCCTGTCTTGCAAGTGCACGGTCTTGAGTTTGATCCCCGGTACTGCTAAGAAACTTCTGAGGCTAAGTGGAAAAAAAGGAATCTAACAGAACGTGTGAGGAAAAGCTTTTTTTTTTTTTTTGGTACCAGGGATCGAACTCATGACCTCATGCTTGCCAGGCAGACATTTATGCCACTGAGCCAAATCCCTGGCCTGAGGAAAAGCTTTTTAAAAACATAGTTGTGTAATACAGGTGAATGGAAAAAACTGTATCACAAAAAAGTCAGCAAATTCTTCCCAATGGTACCTATGAATGTACAATATCAGCACTTTTTTTTTTTCTTTTTCTGTTTCTATAGTCCTGGAATTTAAACCCAGGGCCTTCACACTGAGCTACATTCCCAGCCCTTTAAGTGCTTTTTAAATCCTATTAAAAAAAAAACAACTCAAGAATTTGGTCTTCACATAGAGGTCTAAAACACCAGTAAGTAAGCCAGAACTTCATGAAAAAGTAACAAGCATGCTACATGCAGAGATCACTAGTGAACCCCTCCTCTCTCTAACCCCAGAGCCTCAGTACCCTAAGCATGAAACCCTCAGATGACCCCTTGGCTCCCACCAATTCAGTAAGAAAGATTAAACAGTGCTTTTTGGTGATTTAGGCACAGCACTTTCTGAATATCACAGGGTCTGAGATGAAGATGTATAGGCATGAAAATTTGGTCCAAGATTGTTCCTGGGGCCAATAACTAGGGGACAGTGAAGAAATCAGGAGACACCAGCTGGGATGAAATATAGCAAAACCCAGGGAGTCAGCTCCCTAGGGAGCATAATTGGCCCAGTGGAGCTAACCCTTACTGAGGACAGAGCAGGCCTTTCAACTTCTCCATGGCCCAATTGTGGATGTGAGCTGATCAGGACGTGGGGGATGGTCCTGCATGAGATGACTCTATTCAGTTGAGAGAAATCATTCTGGGTTGGCTAAGGGTGGGGACAGGGCTCAGCTGAGAGCCATTGGCCAGCAGCACTGCCATGGAAACTGGGTTTCATTCAATGCTAAAAGGGTAGGATGGGGAGCAAAGTGCAGATATTGCAGTACAATCAGAGGTGCCACTGGGCAGAATCTGCTGACTTTTTTGTGATACAGTTGTTTTCATTCAATGCTAAAAGGGTGGGAGAACATGGAATATAAAATATTGCATAAAATTTGGGCCATTTCGGGGCTGACTGTATCATATAGAACGGTGAAATGACTTCAGACATCTCAAGAGAGCATCAGGTGCAAGGAGGAAGATGCTTCACTCAGCAGAGTCAAAGTAGCAACTGTATTGCAAGAAAGCACTTTCTTGTCCTTCAGTGTATGACACTAACATGGTGGCCCTGCCCAGTCTGGCTTCCACGCTCAGAGTATCAAACTCACAACCTTGCGCTTGCCAGGCCGGCGCTTAGGCTGCTGAGCTCAATCCCCAGTCCTCTTTCTTCTTTCTTTCTTTCTTTCTTTCTTTCTTTCTTTCTTTCTTTCTTTCTTTCTTTCTTTTGTTTGAACAGGGTCTTACTATGCAGTTCAGGCTGGCCTGGAGCTCACTTTGTAGCCCAGGCTGGTCTCAAACTCACAAGGATCTTCCTGCCTCAACCTCCCAAGCTCTGGGACTACAGGCGTGTGCCACCATGCCCAGTATCACAGGGTCTGTGGGAGAGCTTTTCTTCAGACTGAAGCAGGAGCTTTCTTGGAGAGGGCATGAGAGCTCGTCCATTCTGCAGGAAAAGGTGAGCCTGTCTGGGACAAGAGGTCGTGGAGCTGTGCAAGAGTGGAAGTGGCAGGAGGGGTTGACAGAGGTATGGAGGGGTGGGACGGGTGCTGGGAGGTCCCTAGCATAAGTTCCCTCGTTTGCCTCTTTAACAGGACTTACCTTTGCCTTACGACAACCTTGTATGGTCAGTTTCATTGACCCTTTTCAGAGCAGAGCTGAGGAATTCAGGAGCAGCGGTCTGCCTACTTAGGAGTGCATTCTCTTTTCCTGTATCACCCTTCCCCTGGCTGGAAGTGCCTGGGCCTGGCAGGAACCACTGGAGAAGGCTTCAAATGATGACATCCAACCCTGTCTTCTGCCTCATTGTATCAGTCTAGAAGAAAGAGAAGCCAGCTGAGAATAGCCAGCCGTCCCCTGGGTTCCCATTGCTGGTGGCTCCTGCTCACCTTCCTGGGAAAGAAACTCCTCCCTCTTTCCTCCTGTGTTTCTCTGATGTTATAATAGCTGACGCCATAGTCCCATGAGGAGTAACGGGAGGCCGGCCTGGGCCCAGCTGGTTGCAGAGGGAGCATGATGGAGGTGGCTGGGCTTCACCTGGGACCCTTGCTTTTAGGGACCTGAGGGTGCAGTCTCCTTGGGCAGGGGCCACAGTTTTCTCACCTCTAAGATTAAAATGACACTAATTTCATGGTGGGGAGATTAGGAGGAGTAAGGACGCCTGGGGACACATACGGGAGGGTCTGGACAGCAGGTTATAGCCAGTTCTGGTTACAACACACACATGCATCTCACACTTTTTTTTTTTTTTGGTCTTTTTGAGACAGGATTTTGCTACACAGTTCAAGGAGGCTGGTACTGAACTCACTTTGCAGCCCAGGCTGGCCTCAAACACCTACCTTAGCCTCCCAAGTGCTGAGATTATAGGAGCATGCCACCATTCCTGGCCCTTCCTAACTTTTAATAAATGAAATGTCCCAGTTTTCCAGAAGGTGAGTGTGATGAATGTCCCGTATCCATCACCAGAGTCCACAGTTCCTGGACACTTGAGATTCATGTTTCTCTCAGCCCCCAACCTCTGGATCATTTTGAAGTCATAATTCACGTCATGTAACTTGTTGGCAAATAAGTTAGAGTTCGTATCTGCAAAATTATTTCCCACCATGATCATAATACTAATGATCCTGTTAAACTGTAACTTTATCAGATATACTGTCATCAGTGTTCAGATTTCCCGGATTACTTTATAGTACATTAACTTCATTCACAGTACACGAAACACTCTGTTCAAATCAAACTGCACAGAATGTCTAATAAAATGACCCTCGGTTACATCATGGTCTTTTGTCCAGCAGTGTGAATTAGTCATTTCCCAGGAGTCCCTGGTGTTCAGGGAGGAAAACTGTGCTGTAGATTCTGATTGAGCAGAAGTGATTGGGGCTGCCGTGTGTGACACTGTTTCTTCGTTTTTTCTATGTCTCTACCTCAGCCTATGTATAGGAGCATGTGTGTAAACATTTCTGTCAATGCATCCAATACAGAGAGACATAGATATATGATAATTCACTTTATCACTACTGTTACTGTAACCGAGATTATCTGAGGAGCTTAAAGGCATTTTTCCCTGATCATTTTGATTTTTGGATATACTCTGCTAGGGATGTTCAGTGACGTGAACTTGTTTTAATGACACGTAGTACGTTCACTTGGGTCATTTTATATTTGGTTTTTTGAAATTAATTTTCAAAATTCTTTTGCCATACAGTCTAGTACAAAATTCATAGCTTTCCAAGTCAAGCAGTGATTTCAAAGAAGTCTGATTTTCTGCTCCTGAATCTCCTGCCACCTTATTTCTTCCCTCTATGTGAAATTTTCTCTCTCTCTCTCTCTCTCTCTCTTCTCCTCTCCCTCTTTTCATCCCTCCATCCCTGTTTTTCTTTTCCTCTCCCTCATCCCCACACCTTTGTATCTTTGTGCTTAAAATAAAATAAGTCCCAGTATTGTCTGCATTCTGTCCTGTTAGTGCTCAGGATTTATTCCATCTTCTCCTTCTCCTCATGTATGACCAGCTTGTTTAACATCATTGCCAAGATATTTGTTGCTTTGTTTGAGTCTATTGTGCATGTTGCTAACTCAGATACTGCTGAGAAAGATGCTCTATTTTAAATATTTAAATGATATATGTACATTTTTTCTTTAGGTTTATAATCTTCAGGCCAAATGTTATGTCCCCAGATTGGGTCCCTTAGTGTTTCCAGTGCCACATTTCCATGCAGAACAGCTCTGTGACCCTAGCGATCTCTTCTCTGCCTCTTTATCAGGCTCATTCCCATCACCAGCATCTTACTGTGACGGTCTTTGGTTCCATGAGCAAAGTGAGAAACTTTTTATGAATTTAAAGTCCAATTTGAATTCTTTTGTTCCGGGAATTGTTTTCCTACTGCTTGCTATATTTCTCAGAATCTTATTCTATTTGCCTCTGAATAAGATTCTACAGTAGGAAATTTGTGTTATAAGTGGGAGATTATAATATAGTTTGATAATATTTGCAGTTATTTATGGTATTTAAAGTATATTCTGCTGTATACAAGTTGCTTTTCTTATATTAAATTTATACATTTTATTCTTTCTTGCAACTATATTTTGAGTTAAATTTGGTAATATATTATTATTATTATTATTTTTGTACCAGGGATCGAACTCAGAACCTCATGCTTACCAGGCAGGCGCTTACACCACTGAGCAAAATCCCCAGCCCAAGTAATATTTTTCTCATTCTCAGGTTTTGAATTGGCTTTCTTCTAATATTATGTTTCATTTTTTTATAATCAGTTCCTAAACCAGTGAGTATTCTCCTTGTACTGGGGAGAGGAAAGAATCTCATACTGTTTTCCAAATTTTTATCTGTTTATCCCAACACTGCATATGGCCACATCCTGATTTCCTCCACTGCTCTGTCTCAGGGACCCCTGCAGTGAGTCCCCAACTTCCTGCAAGGTGTCACAGCGCATGTTGAAAAGAAAAAGCAGGAAACAATCAGCAGTGCAGTGGAGATCTGGGATGATCAGTTAGCTGTTCATGGAGAGCAAAAGGCCACGAATAGACAGAACCTCGGTATTTACTGAGCATACTTATACTGAGGAAGATGGCGAGGGGATTCTCAGATGACTCAGAGGGTGATGCTGTATTGGGGACCTGGAAAAAGGAAACAGAGGCAAATTTAGTAATGCATGGCAGAGGGATGGGGGGTCTCAGGATGGGCAGAGACAAATGCACCCAACCTAGCCCCTACTCTGAGTGTCTATGATAATTGGAGGGATTCTCAGATGACTCAGAGGTTGGTGATGACCTTATGCTAATGAGGATCTTTAGGCTGATGAAGAGGGTGGAGAGAGATGGCAGGTTAAGAAGTTCGTCCTGTTTTTATTACTACTGGGTTCTCAAGGAACCAGCATGTCTTCCGCTGTTACAGTATTACCCTGAGCCATCCAGCATCACGGAACCACTGAGGTCTCAGCTATGGCTGGAGCCACACGGAATAATGTTCCTGCGTACCACGGCCAGCCTGCCTGGTAAGACAACAGGCCTCGGACAAACCTACATACAATTTAATTATGAGATGATTTTTCCCCAACAAGTATACTGAATGGCCCTCAGCAGCTCTCGAATGTTGACTTTAGCATACACTAAATTTTCCATGTCCCTAAGCATTTGTCTAGAGTTTCTATTTTGATCATTGGTCTTTCCATTTGTGGGTCTTTAGATATTAGTTAGCAGCTGGCTTCTCTGGGTGTTTCTTTCCTGGGGATTTCCAGAATGTCTTGTTACATCATCTCAGTGTACTTTTTAATCAACTTGTCTATGCAACTAACTCAACTAACTTAAGGTATTAACTTACTGATGTTACCAAGAACATAATGATGGTTTGTTGTTCCTAAATTGTATTTTAAAGATAACAGCATAAAATTTTTCTTCCCTTTTTCTGTAGCATTTTAGAAAATAAGGCTAATGACTCTGGGATAAATGGCATATACAATTTTAAAGAAAGTTTCACATCCCCTTTATACGTTCCTTTCCTTCTCTGTTGAGTGTTCCATCGTGGGTCAAATGTGTGCCATAAGACAAACTTTAATGGAGACAAACTTTCTCTACTGCAGTCACAGACTTTTTACATGTCTGACTATGTTGTAGGCAGGGTTTGCAAGGAAAATAATTTAATACAGGACACAAAATAAGGATCAGGGCTCCCCTAGAAAGTATCACAGCCATCCTCAGGGACAAAGACATCCCAAGCTTCTCTGACAATGAGAACAGCTAGTTTATATCAGGGAGCCAGCATGACAAGGTTCTCCTGGAGACTGAACAGCACACATCTTCCCCTCTGGAGCCAGGAAACGATGCTTAAAGTAAGAACCAGGGCTCCCCCCAAAGCGAACTGCAGCCATTCTCAGCGACAAGGTCCTGAGCTCCTCTGATGATAACAGCTGAGTTCATATCAGGACAAAAGCTCAACAAGCTCCTCTAGGAGAACCAATGGCAACAGGAAAACCAACAACATCACTTCTTTCCTCTCCAGCTCTCTTTTTTATGTTGTTGGCAACAATCCCCAGGAGGGCCCTCCATACCCAGCACCACGCTGATTCAGCTCAGCTGCGGTTGCCAGGGGCCCGGCAGTTGTCAGTCCATGACTGACAGCAAATGCCTTTTAATGAAAGCTCTTTTCTAGGCAAGAAGACTATTTTCTTCTGCTGGGATTGCTCAGATTTGATATCTTAAAGATAGAGTTGGATCCTTTTTTAAAAGGAAAATAAGACATTGAACAAATAGAAAAGGTAGTAAAAGTTTAGGTTTTAAATTGTAAGCGGTTGATCCATCCCAGAAATATAAACAGAAGTGTAACAGAAAGTAGAATAACAGGTAGATGAGAGCAGGAGAGCATCTAAGTGAGGGAAACTTTGGGCTCTGAAGACTTAGACAACATGTAGCTGCAGGACGTGGGGTGGGGGAATAAAGGACAGAAGTTTAATCAGTTTCTTTCATCTCTTCTAAACCACAAAGTGCTAAATTCAGACAGGGTCCTGACGTGGACATGGCAGCACATGAGGATTGTTCTTTGGGGTTCTTTCTGGTTGAGAGAATTGAATGTGGAAAAAGTGCAACAGAAAACACCCTCTTTGGGGAACACAAATGTGTTTCTAAAATTTCTGCCCACGCCTTACTGAGACTGACACCCCAGGGGTTTTTGACCCCACAGAGAGCCTGGAAACCACCTGCAGGGAAATCAGCCACTGCGTCATCACCGCCAGCCCAGGACCTCACGCTGTTCTTGGTTCTTCAGCTTGACCACTACGTGGAGAAAGAGCAGAAAACCACCCCTTGATCAAGGCTGTCTTTGGGGAAGCAGCCATGATCTTGTTTACTCTCAAAAGTGAGTTGGACAGCAAGAGCCTGAATGAGGTCCTGGTAGGTGCAATTGAGAAGCTAAAAAGCATCATGGAGGAGTGTGGGGATTGTTGCTTTGCCGTCAGTGACAAAGCAGATCCGGCCCAGAAGGAAGGCCAAGTGCAGGAGCTACTGGAGCTGGTAGAGAGAAAGGCGCGGGACAACGGAGGGGCCTACTTTTCAGATGCCATCTACAAGGACACAGAGATGGGAGGGGATGTACAGAAGGGACCAGAGGGCTGAGGAAATTCTACATCAACCAAGCAGGAAAAGAAATAAGAATACTGAGAAGCACAAGAAGAATATGCAGGAAAAGGAAGAGAAAATAAAATTAACAAGAACTAGGAGGAAATGCTAAGAAATACAAGGAAGAAGCAGAGAATTACATATTTACCCAAATTGGTGAAGGAATTAAGATTGTGCCTGTAAATGTGCGGCATTTTTTTTCCAGACGACAATGTGCATGTTATTTTTTCTTCAGTTTTTTGTAAACATCTCTCTAACATTTTCCCTGATTGGCCTCCCCGCCAACACCAACAAACTTAAACAATTACCAAATTACTATGTTCAGGCAGTACTTCGATGTACGTGGTACAAAGATTAACAAGTTTAATATCTGGCTTGGTCAGACCTGAATAGCTACCACCCACAACCCACGGCCAGCCATACACATCAGATCTGGAGAGTCCAAGAGTTGTCCTTCAGCATCCTCAGGGGACAATTTCACGCCAGGCCTATGGCCCATCTGGATCGGAAATACTTTTGTGTCCAAGGGTTACGTTGTCATCTGACATGAAATTTAATTTTTCTAAAGTATTCAGATGTGGAGGTCAGCATAAAAAAGCCCACTACTGAGGAGACTAGAAGACGCACAGAATGACTTTCCTTTTGGGCTTCTAACTCTCAAAGCAATGCACGAGAAACATTGCAGGACCACTGAGAAACAGGGGCGAGAGAGGAATAATGTGTCCCTTTGCAAAGAGGGCACTTTGAGTGATACAGCTTGCCAACAATCTTGTTCAAATAGAGGAATTTTCAATTCGAGTGCAGTGTCTCAGTTTCCTTTATCTTAAAAACACATGAAACGATTTACTGACATGCTGGGCAGGGTTAAGGCCCAGAGATCGTCGTGAGAGGAGAGAAAATGAACACAGGGAGGAGTTAGGTCTGCTCTGCACCCCAGGGGGGCAAGGACCCATCTTACTCTTAGCCTGAGGGACAGCTGCAGGCCTTGTGCTCTGGCCAGTCTTGACCCTGAGGGTGGAGGGGACCCCAGTGGGGTGCTGACTGGGGAAACTGTGCCCTGTGGCTCATCACCAGGGAGGTCTGCTGCCGTCTGTGAATGCAGCTTTCTGGTCTTCTAGAGGTGTTTGCTCACTTTGCCTGTTTTCAGTATCTGCCCAGTTTCTCTGTGTGTCACTTTGTGAGGATCTCCTGAGATATAAAAAGGGCTATTAGTAACTTTTAAAATAGTAGCCAGACAGTAGAATAAAGGTGCACATATCCTGGGGAAGCAGTCATTTCCCAGATACCCAGCCAGCAGCAGTCGCTTGGACACCTGACTGGCAGGTACCGCGCTCACCTCCTCACATAAACGTCTGTGGTAGACCTGTGCTCGTCTGGTCACGTGCTTACTGCGGCCGAATGCAGGCCCACTGCAGCCCACACCAAAGCCCATTTCCCCTCTCCTTAGTCTGGCTCTGTTTGTCCAGTGGGTGTGCTATCAAGGTGTTTATAAGCCCAGCTAAGGGTCTATTATTGGCTCTTCAGCCTTGGCGGTTACTCTGTCACCGGCCGCTTCCTAGCTGATGGCCAATGAGCCCAGAGATCATCACTGGGAACAGGCGTGACGTTATCCCAGAGCTGTTCCACCATCCTGAGCTTCCTGTGGACATGTGATTAGCTGAGCCAGCAGAGTGCACACAAAAAATGCCAAGTAAACGACACTGTCACCTCCTCTTCACACACACACACACACACACACACACACACACACGATAGATACATATAGATGACAGATGAAAGTGTAGCTTTTTTAAAATTATAAATAGCACTTTTTGTTGTGAAGGCCCAGCTATACCATAATAGGGTAAGGGAAAGGTATATATGAGAGTTAACATAGCTCTGAAGCTACGCCTTTCACACCTCTTCCTCCATCCACCTGCTTAGTTTGAAACCCCCCACCCTCGTGACTCCTGAAAAGCCCACATTTCCCTGCATTCTGAGCAGTTCACTGCTCTGCTGTGAAATGGACAAGTGGGTGCCAGCACTGGGCTCCCCTCCTCCCGGTGCCCATTGCCAGACTGCAATAATCAGAGCACGTCAGGGAAGGCCCAGCCCAGCTCCTTGCAGGGTCAGTATGGTCTGAGACAGAATGTCCTCCTGGCCCAGCTCTCAGAGCAAAGTCTTCTGCTTCAGAAACTTCTCTTCCGTCTCCTCCACTTGCCCCACACACACTACTGTGCCGGTGTATTGTCACAGAATGTGCCCCTTGAATTTGTGTGCTATGTTTTTTTTAAGACAGGGGTCTTGCTAAGTTGCCCAGGCTGGCCTCAAACTCGCCACCCTTCTGTCTCCGCCTGCTTTGTAGCTGGAATTACAGATGCACATTTCCACACCGGGCTTGTTTGCACTCTTAATATGTTCTAATATAGCACTTGGTCAGAAATTTTACAATAATGCATCGGTCCATCTGTACAACCCAGTTTCATTCCTCTCCTCAAGATCTGATGATTCGTCACCTTAATTCCCCCTTGTTTTGTGAGATGTAACATGGTCTCAAGGGCTAGGGATTCCAGTGTGCTTATCTTTAAGAGATTACCTTATGCTTGGACTGGCGTAAGTATATTGGAGCTTTCTCAGTGGGAGGGGAAAGTGGGGTCCACTCTCAACCCCAAACCCCTTGTAGCTGTTCTTTCTTTTTTTTTTTTTTCTTTTGTTTTTTTGAGACCGGGTCTAACTCTGTCATTCAGGCCTTGAACTCACTATGTAGCCCAGACTCCCAGCAATCCTGTCAGAGCCTCCCGAGGGCTGTGCCACCACACCCAACCACCGCTGATATTTCTGACTCGAAGCTCCCTGGGATACTGCAGGTGACATTCCTGGATAACTCACCTCCCCAACCCTGGGCTTCTGTCAGTGCAGATGTTTTACCTAAGACATCTTCCCACCCTCTGCGCCTCCCAGACAATTAGTGAAACCTCCAGGTGGCTGCTTCTCACTATAATAGTGATTTTACCACCTGTTTGCCTTGCTAATATTGACTAACTAGGAGTGTTTGTGGAACAGGCAGAGGCTAAGTGCAGGCTTTTTGCTATCTTGAACATGACATTCCCAATTCTGTCTTGTTTGTTTGTTTGTTTTTGTTACCAGGAATCAAACTCAGGACCTCACGCTTGCCAGGTAGCAGTCTTGTCTTAATTACAAAGAAATAATAGCTAAAGAGAACAGGAGACATGGTTTTGTGTGTTTCTATTCATGTAGAATCATTGTGGCTCTCCCTAATTTTGAAATGATCTTAAGTGAATTTCAAGGTTTTTCTTCAAAATATGCAGTCAAAGTACAAAATAAAAGTGACACCAGTTTAAGTTGCCTGATCCCGGTCAGGGCTGGACCCTGAGGGGTCTGGGGTGCTCCTCGTAGCTCTGCTTCGAATGAGGCCCCACTGTAGGTTTGCACATCCACAGCGAACATCTCTGCCTGCCCTCAGCTATTACCATGGTCAGCCCTTCCCAGCCTGCCCCTTGGATGCCCATCCTGACACCATCCTATGCAAGGGAGAAGACAGTGGCCTCTGACTGTCCTGTGCAGTAGCCACAGCTTTATCTGATGCGTTAGAAACAGGTGGAGGAGGGGAGACAGGAAACAGCTGCGGTGGCAGGTAGTGTTTGCACATACAGGGTAGCTGACAGCAAATAAGCTTGTTTTCATAATTGGAAACAGTTCTAGGAAATGGCTGCCAGCACTTGTAGACCACGGACTTCCTGGGTCGCATTGAAATGCACAGGAAAAAAAACCCACATCACTTCTAATGAAGTGGTCCAAACTGCTGAGGGGGTGGCTGACACGGGTCAGGAAAAGAGGTGGACTTACAAGGCGAAGGGAGACATGCAGGCGCTAGAAGTCTTGGGCAGAACCCAGGGGAAGCCTGGGTGGTGGGAGCACCCCAGTGTCACCTCTGCTTTTCTCCCTTTCCAGGCTGTGCTGGGTGACTCTGCTCCCCGCATGCTGTGGAGGGCTAGTTACCAAGCCAAGGTCTGTGAGACATGGAGCGTGGTTTGTGTGAGAAGCGAGAAGGAATTGGCTCACCAGGAAAAGAGGGCTGAGCCTTCACATCTCACAGCACAGCCTCCTTCATGGGTTACCCTGTGCCCAGAGGAGGACAAAGCTGATGTAATGACCACCAGTCTCCACCTCAGCACTTCTGTGATGAATCTTGAGATCCAAAACCCCAGAATAAAATGCCTGTTCCTTCCTTCCTTCCTTTCTTTGAAACAAATAGCTTGATTGATATATAATTCACATACATAAAATTTACCTTCTGAAAGTATTCTGAAATTCAGTGCCCACAGGACTGTTTCCGATACTGCTTTCCTGACGGGGCTCCTCACCCCAACACCAGCCTTGTCCCTCCAGTGGTTTGGTCACTGCTTCTGTTCTCTCTCAGACATCTCAGAAGCAGCTTCTGGAGTGCCAAGTGTATTCAGCCAGCTCTCAGAGAACTGGATCGGCGTTGCTAGGTTAGTGGGCTCACCTGCTGTAATGGATGAACAGAGATTTTACTCACTTTGGTATGACCCAAAATATTGGAGGATTTTCCAGGAACAAGGAGGAAGTAACCTTCCATCATTTCCATAACCTTCATTTTAGCCATAAAATGAGCGAACCTCAGAGACTTTATGTATCATACAAAGGTGCAAAACACAGCAGCGTGAAGCCCAAAATTTGCCTTCTCCCCAGGCTGTTCTTTCTGCTCTGCTGCACACTGGTGACAGGCAAAGTGCTAAGGTGCAAACATGAGTGCTCCGTGCTGATGGGCTCAGGGTGAGCAACCAGAGTCAGAAGACCTGATGCTAACAACAGTCATAATGATGGTACCACTCAGGACTGGTGAGAACCGATGCTTTCATGAGAGGAGGTAGAGATGATTTTATAAGCAGTTCTCTATTAGTTTTAATGCAGTGGGATGTGGGCTAATGGATTTGACACCCAACACCTTGTTAACCCTAAATTTGGGTAGAAACCCAAATTCCTTCCGTTCTATATGCCAACACAATGTGGATGGTGCCACTGTCTCCCACCAGCTTGAGCCATAGCCTGGTCTGCTCCACCTTGTCTGCAGGGGGATCTGAGTGCTGGGGTGGATAAATTTTGGAAAACACTTTCCCAGGCAGTCCTGAACACAGGACATCCTGGGACCTTCCTCTCAAAGCAAAGGTTTTCAAAGAAGCTTAACCTAGTCCACCCTTGAGCCTACAATGGCTTCTTTAATGTCCCAATGCAAAATACCTGGTTTTTAAAATCCTAATAAAATTACTGTCTGTACCAGGATCTTGAAGTATTTCCCCTAAGGTTTCTTCTAGTATGTTGAGAATTTCAGGTCTTACACTTAGGTCTTTGATTTATTTTGGGTTGATAAGCACAGGGTGGAAAATATGGGTCAAGTTTCAACCCAGTGGATATGGATATCTAATTTTCCCACCACCATTTCTCAAAGAGGCTTGTTCTCCAATACTTTTGCCTCCTTTGTCAAAATTCAGTTGGCTGTAGATGCTCGGGTTTATTTTGGAAGACTTTGTGGTCTTTCATTGTCTGGTTTATGTCAGTATTACACTGTTTAGATTGCAATGGTTCTATAGCACCATATTCTATGAAATAGGTGGTGAATTTTTACGCCTCCATGTGAATTTAAAATTTTTTTTTCTAGTTCTGTGAAGCTGTGTGATGGAGTTGTTTAATGGAGACTGTGTGAATTTGTATAGTACTTTAGGTAGTATATATGTTTTAACAACACAACTTCTACCAATCTATCAGTATAGAAAGTCTTTCTAGTATCGGTGTCTTCCTCAACTTACTGAATTAGTGTTTTGTAATTTTCATTGTAGAGGTCTTTCATTTCCTTAGTTAAATTTATTCCCCGGTATTTTTTTGTAATTATTGTGAATATAATTATTTTCATTTTCTTGGATACTATTTAAGCTCTGGATCTTCAATAGATGATATTCAAACCAGGATCTTTGGTATCAGGCCTGAAGAGCTAATCATTTATAAGATGCCATATATCCAAGAGCAGTGGTCTACAGGGCACATCAGAGAAACTGTCCTGGAGAAGCCACCATTTAAGAGTCTGAATCCTTAACTCTTCAACCAAGATACTTTGTCTCTTACCTCCTTCTCAGTCTTTCTGGGTGTTATTTTCTCTGGGCCTGGCCACTGTTCTGGTGGAAAAATTTTACTCATAAAGGAGGAATGATAGTTCAAGGACAGTGCGTGGCAGCTGCATGCTTTGTCAGAGGGGAATTTCACAGCAGGCATGACAGCTTTGGTCCCTGCCCCAGGATAGTCTTGTCTTCGTAGCAGTGTGGGTCTTGTGGTTTCCCTTTATATACTAAATCGGCTATTTTTCTACTTAGCAGTAACACCCATAACCATGTCTTCTCAAGAACTCAGAGAAGATAAGAGGTGGGAATGAAACAACCTTGCACCTAGAGTGCTTGGAGAGGAAATGGGGGTTTTTGATGAGGTTTTGAGCAGAGCAAAGAGGGTGAGCTGAGAAATACTGGGCTCACCTCAAAGGTCCCGGCCAAGGCTCTCACAGCCCTCTCACAGTCTCTCTTTTTACATGCACCAAGGGGCAAACGAATGAGAAACCAGAAGTGGAAGAGGACCCCAATAAATCAGCTGGAATTCAGCTCATGTAAAACACAATGAGAAATGAGTGAGAAGGCTTTGAATCCACAATTCACATACCCAGCACTTACGCACCTCTGACCATGAGATGACCCGATTCAACCCTGGAGTGATTTCCCCATATTCTGAAAGAAAACTTTCAGAATCCAAACTTAACAACAAGTTCCTGCGTGAATCATCTGCCCAAATGACCAGCCTCGTATCTATCCCGTGCGATTTACTAGCTCTAGGAGCTAGCCATGCTGGCTGCCTGTGCTTATTTGAGAACTCTTTGCTGCCATTTGCCTTTAAATATTCTGTTTCTTTTCCCCAGAAATGCTTCTAATCCCTTTTCCTAGCTTGTACTCACTTTTCAATTCAGCTCAGTGTTCTTTTTAGGAGTCTTTTCTAACCGCCAAATACCAACCCCAGTGCACCTCTTATACTTTCCCACAATGCTCTGGAGCTCTTCTCAATAACACTGACCACAGTAAAGTCTTTGTTCAGTGCCATGTTTGCTTAGGAAATGAGAGTGATGGGTAAAAAGTGGTGATGATAAAAACTTTATTTTTTCATGGGATGGATGGCACTAGAATTCCTCAAAGAGCTAAAGGCTCTATTCAGAAAAAAAAATTACATGGTTCATATGTTTGGAAGGAAGAAGAGGCTCTGCAGCTCTAGCTGAAATAGAACTGTAACAATCAACAAAATAAAAATTGCTCTGTATTAGAAATGAGTAAGTTCATTAATATCAATTAAAAATTCCCAAACTACCTACTGACAAGTAGAATCTAGCAATACATTATATTACTAATGTTTGTCCTATGAATACAAAAGGAGATTCAATGTTAGAAAATATTTTCATATAATTTAAAGTGTCATAAAGTACAAAGCAACATAATCCAATCATCTTATTGGACAATGAAAGCGACTGATAAAATTTAACAGCTAATAATTGGTTACTTTCTTACTATAATAAAAACTTTTATGTTAAAGTCTGTGTCTTGTTTAGTAGGAAATACTAATGAATTGCCACAGAAGTAAAGGAGGAAAGGGAGTCTACTATTTCTGCAATTATTTAATTCTACATGTTATCCACATAAATTAATAGTGAAAGAAACTAGAATTTTTTTTAAATTTAGGAAAGGTATATTATCATATTTTGTCCCCATAAAAAGCTAGAATTCAATATAAAAATGACTAACATCATAATTAAAACACAGATAATAAATATAAAGGCAGATATCAAAAGGAAATACATATAGTACTTTAACATAAAAATGATTAAATTATACTCATACTGAATAATGCATATAAGAATAACAATGAAAAAAATTTCACCCATCAGACTGAATGATAAAATCATGAGCAAGGGTGTGAGGATACCAGTAATATGCTGATAAATTAATTTGGTTAAGTTCTTTATTGTGAACAACACAATAATATCTATCAAAATTACAAATATATGTACCAACTGTCTAGCAATTGTACTTTCTGGCATCTACTTGGGGGACCAGATTATCTATTATTGCATTAAACACCACTACAGAACCAATAGCATGAAACAACGGTTTTATTTGGTGATGGATTTGTATGTCAGAAGTTTGGGCAGAGCACAAATGGGAAAGCTGGCCTTGACCCCCAAGAATGGGGTCAGTTGGGGAGGCTCAAATGAGCGTATATAGCTGGACACAGGGCTTGTCTGAGCCCTTGGTTATCACTTGCTCCTAGTCTCGCAGGGAATCTACGGGTGCTGGGATGGGCATCTTCACTCCTTCCCCAGTAAGCAGCACTCTCTTCTCAGTGGCGTTGCTTCCTTAAGTTCATCTTAATATTGGCAATTATTATGCAATTATCATGTATCACAAATATATATTAATAAAAAAGCAAAGCTAAAAGAGCTTAAAGTTCCTATTGTTCAGCTTGACTCATAATAGCTGAGAAAGTAGGTTATATGGGAGATCTCAGAGGCTTTTTTCTTTTTCACATTTTCATATTTCAAAACACACATTCCATTAGAGTGACCACACCTATGATTCGAAATAACACTGTTCAGGGTGTGTTCAAATTGCACCTAAAGAAACGTCTTTTTATATGTGTACAAATTACTCACTACAGGCATTAGTCAGAAGTCCCTACAGAACGCCGAGTCATCCACACTTCCTTTATCACCTGCTGAACCTTCTACCTTTCCATCCTGCCATATCGCATAAGAAAGACCTCCCTCAAAAGCTACATAACAAACTTCCAGACTGAAGAAATCTATATTTCATAAGTTTAAGATGGAAAACTGCAATGTATTTCTAACCTATCAAAAGTCCCAATGATTTCCTCTGACTATGGCTGCAATACTCTTAAACATCTATAATCCAAACGCACGAAGGATTTCTACAAAATATAAAGCAAGCAAATCCCAGTCAGCCCACTGTTTAACACTTTCATTCATTAGTTTAAAACTAAACTTGAGACACAAGATGGCAGATTAGAGGCAACCATCACTTTTCTGCTCTCAGTGACCTGGGACCAAAACAGCTGGAAAGCAGCTGCATATGGAGATGAGTGGCTGCAAGAACACGCTGAAGTCCAGTAGTGGACCGAAGCTTGGAGAAAACCAGAGGCTCGGAAGAGTGGCCCAGAAAGTGAGCGGAAGCATCTCAGTAGCCATTAGGCTGCAGCATGGCCAGGGTGAGGGTTGGAGACCGAGAGAGGCTCAGTGAGCAGGACAGACACAGAATCAGCCCTGCACACAGGCAATCTGAACAGGGCTGTCTGGGGAACTCTTAAGCAGCCTCATGCTAGAGAAATTCTCTCCACTTCTCAGTGTACTGTGTGGTCATCTCATCTCTGTCCCCAGGAATCAGAGCAAGCATACTATGACTTAGAAGCGCCTCTGAAACAATCTCACAGAAAATGATGCAGCTGGTAACTGGCTAGTGAACTAACTTGCCTCGGTGGCCAGCTGAAGGGCTGACCATGCATGTGGTCAGACTCACCAGGGGCAGGTTGCAAGGGGCCTGCTCCATGCAGATAGTTGTCTTGTCCTTTGAGTGATCTTCACAAAGGCACAGGAGGCCCAGGTGCACTGTAGCACCTGGGTATCAGTTCAGTCCTGCGGGTCCACTGAGCAAACCTCTCCAGAATAAATTTATGTGGGGAAACTCTGAATTCTGTGATAGATCATATTGGCAAGCAAGGATGATTCAACATCTGCAAGTTGATGAATGTGATATACCAGATAAACAGATTCAAGGATAAAAATCACACAACTTCTTCAGTAGATGCCCCAAAAACCTTTGATAATATTCAACATCCTTCAATAGAAAAAAACCCCCTAAACTAGGTTGAGGATTACAATTCACCATAGTAAAGATTGTATGCAATAAATGTATAGCCAGTATCATATCAAATGAAGAAAAATTTAAAACATTGCATCTAAAATCAGGAATAAGTCAAGTGTTCACTCTGACAATTCTTGTTCAATATAGTACTGGAAACTTTAGCCAGAGCAATTAGGCAAGACAAAGAAATAAAAGTGATATAAATAAGCAGAAAGTCAAATTATTCCTCTGAAGATGATATAGTTCAATATTTACAAAAACCTTAAAGGGTTCACTAAAAGTGAACCCATTTTGATAGACAAATTCAGCAGAATAGTAGGGTACAAAAATCAACGTACAAAAACACAGTTTTTCTACAATAATGAAGCCGCACAGGAAGAAAGCAGAAAAACCATCCCACTTTACAACAGCTTTTAAAAAATACATCTAGGAATAAACCTGACCATAAAGATTACAGTGCAAATTATAAAACATTTCAGAAAGAAATTGAAGAAGACAATAGAAGATGGAAAGACCTCCCATGTTCATGGATTGGGAGAATTAAAGTTATTTAAGTAGCCATCCTACTGAGGGTAATCTACAGATTCAGCGCAGTCCCCATCAAAATACCAATACATTCTTCACAGAGCTAGAAAAAAATTCTAAAATTCATATGGAAGCACAAAAGACACAGAATAGCCAAAACAATCCCAAACAAAAAGAACAATGCTGGAAGTGTCACAATCCCTTATTTCAAAATATACTATGGAACTAGGCAGAGGTCCATAGTGGTCTGTAATCACAGTATTTGGAAGACAAAGGCAGGAGGAATGCAAGTTCAAGGCCAACCCAGAGAACAAAGCAAGACCCTGTTTCCAAAAAAACTGAGGTAGGGGAATGAGCTAGAGCTGTAACTCAGAAGTAGAGCAGCCTGTTGGATGGTGTCATCCATATTCCCAGCAGGTTTCCTGCCTCGGTTTGCTGTCTCACCTGCCATCTTTCTCCGGAAACACCATCACAGACACAACCAGGGTGTGCCTTACTAATTTCCAAGGTACTGCTCAATCCAATCAAACTAACAATCAGAATCAACCATTGCACATACCCAGGAATAAACTCATGCGTCTACAACCATTTGATTCTTGACAAAGGAGACAAAAATATACACTGGAGAACAGACAACCTCTCTAACACATGGTCCTGGAAAGACGTTCACCTGTAGAAGACTGAAACCATCTCTCCCACCCTGTACCAAAATCAGTTCGAATCAAAGGCCTTCATGCAAGATCTGAAACTTTGAAATTACCAGAAGAAAACACAGGAGAAACACTTGAAGATACTGGAATAGGCCATGATTTCCTACATAGAAATTCAGTAGCTCAGAAAGCATAACAAGAATGGACAGATGAGCTTACATCAAAGTAAAAACCTTTGGTACAACAAAGGAAATGATCAACAGAGTGAAGAGACAGCCTACAGAATGGGAGGAAAAAGCTCCAATAATTATTTGCTAACAGAGGATTAACATTCAGAATAATAAAAACTCAAAAATTAACACTGAAAGAACAAGTAATCCAGTCAACCAATAAGCAAATGAGCTGAACAGGAGAGGTACAAATGGCCAATAAATACATGAAGTCAGTGTCTTTAACCATTAGGAGAATGGGAACCAACACTGCATTGAGATTCCATCTGACCTATTCAGAGTAGCTATTATCAAGAAAATACAAGGTAGCAAATGCTGGAGGACAATGGGAAAATAAGGAACCATTATGCTGCTAATGGGAATGTAAATTAGTTATGGAAAACAGTACAAAATTCCTCAAAAAACTTAAGAAGGAACTGCCCTAGGATCGGGATTTATCTTGCCCTGGTATATACCTGGAGGAATCAAAGTCAGCATATACAAGAGATCCCTGCAGAGCCCTGTCTATCATGGCAAAATCCACAATAGTCTAGTTATGGAATCAGCCTAGGAGCTCTACCATAGACGAACATTAGCCATAAAGAATAATGAAACCTGTTTTTTGTAAAAAATTGGGTGAAACTGAAGATTATCATGTTCAGTAAAATACACCAGTCTCAGAAACACAAGTATTACATGCTTTTTCTCATATGAAATAGAAGGGTATCTACCAAGGAAAGGGAAGGAGACAGGGTTCGGGAGGGGCTTGGTAAGAGAGGTTTGTTAGGAGAGTGGGCATGACCAAAGCATGCTAGAAGCAGGTGCGAAAATGTCACAATAAAAGTCATCACTTGTACATTTAACATGCACCAATAACTATAATTGCAAAACTATAAAAATAAATGTTTTTAAATGTTAGGGTTAGGTACGTAGCTCCGTGGCAGAGTACCTCCTTGACGTGTATGAGATCTTGACTTCAATACCTGGCACCATCAAAAAATTTTTTAAATTTATTTTAAAGAGCAAAAAAATAGGATAGAAATAATACAAAATTTCAAAAAAAAAAAGGTAAGAAATTAACACTAGTTAATACACTGCATATTGTTATCCCAGAAGCAGTTGCTCAGGTTACAAGATTCAAGCATGAAAAAAAAATGATCAAACAATCAAATAGTGAAAGCACAAGATGTTCTTTTTGATGAACTAAAAGAGGTTAGTAGTATAATTATGTATCTTTTATATATATACAGACATGCACACATTCACACATATGTATACCTGTACCCGCACAATCTTCTCCCTTCTTCCTTTTCTTCTTTCCCCTGTCCCAGTTGTTCTTTCCCTCTGAGCACTTTCTTTCCCTTTCATTATCACAATATCTATAGTACATTCTGGATCTTATTACTCTTTCAGGTTTTTTTACACTAGTGAGACAATACAATATTTACAAATGTGAGTTTGATTTATTTCACTTATGAGTATGGTCTCAAGTTGCCTCCATTTACCTATAAAAGCCTCAAGTTTATCCTCCTTCATGGCTAAGTAATATTCCATTTTATAAAAACACCACATCTTTTTTATCCATTCTGCAGTTGATGGCATTTGTGTTGCTTCCAAGATTTGGCTATTACAGATTGTGCTGCTATAAACACAGGTACATATATATCGCTGTGGCATGACGTCTGCAATTTTTCTGGGAAAATACTCACAAGGGGAATAGCTGGATTGAATGGGACTTCCAATCCTAGGTTTTTAAGGAAACTTCACACTGATTTCCACAGTGGTTGTACCAGTCAATTTTTTTGAAACTACTGGAAGCGATGAGAGGTGGCTGCAACTTATCCCACGTACATCCTTTTCCCTAGACTCCCAGGCAGCATAAATAATTTTTTTCTAGTGTGCCAAGCCAGATCTGCTTCAGTGGACATTGCTCTCCTTCTCAGATCTTTTCCTGTCTGTGTGTCCCACTCTGTCAACAACCCAGTGTTTTCTATCATCTTATTAAAAACATACACTGTGGCTACACTGCACAAATGGGAACCGCCAGCCACATGCATTCAATATCTAACTATAGGAACTAAAAGTAAATAAGTCTAAAACTCAGTTTTTCTGGCACATCAGCCACATGGTAAATGCTCAATAGCTCAGTTGCTTATGGCTGTCAAAGTGGACCATGCAGATGATGGACATTTCCATCATGAGATGTTGGACATTTCCATCATCACAGAATGTCCTCCTATGCAGTTCTGCTTTATAAATAAACCCCTCACAATAAACCACAGAACCACTACCAAATATAACTCAGTATGATCTTAAAATGTTTATGGTCTATTATTTTAGCTTGAGCCATTTTCCAGAATTACCTTGAAGCCTGCAAATAGAATGCAGCAGTAAAGCCCATTCCTTCACTCAGTCGTGGCCCTGTCCTCCCCCACTGCCTCCCCACTGCTGTCCTATGTCACTGGAGACTTCAGTCACAGCACTTGTTGGGTGACAGAGGATTTGGGGGAAATGTTCCTTCTGTCATCATGAGCCAGGAAGAAACTTAAAGGCTCCAAGGATGATGCAGAGAAATATATTTGAGTGTCTACACCTAAGGTAGCAGTATCCAAAGAGGCCAGGAGCATTTCTAGCTGTTCTTGTCACTGGGTAGCTGTCAGCCCTCTCCAGAAAGTGCCTTCTTCTGAAGGACAATACCTTGAGGTCAGCAGGCAGGAAGTCAGGAGAAATAACTGGTCAGAAGTAACTGGTCAGGCAGGAAGTCAGGAGAAGTAACTGGTCAGCGGGGATTATAAAGGCCAGGCCAGTCACCATCATTCCCAAGGTCCACTCAAACTCTGCAGCTCCCTGTGGAGTCAGCATTTGGTTGTGACTACCTCTCACTCTAGCGTCTCTTTGCCCAGTCTTGGGTGCATCCCTTCTCTCTCAAGGGTTAATTCTGAGAAGGTTCCCTAATAATCTCCTTCATCTCTGTCTTATCTGTGTCAACAGTCTGCGTGCGCTGGGATACACACACATGACCTTACGTTAGCAAACGTAATTTACACTAATAATAGGTCAAAAGAAAAAAAATCAAGGAATTATTTCAATCATCATTAAAAGACTATTTTCATAATTTACACCTGAGATGTAAGTGTTTCATGAAACAGGACTAAACAAAAGATATCTATACTGATTAAAGAATAAATTAGTTCATTAACTGCCAATAAGCCATATTAGTATTAATGATATTAGCTGCCCTACAATTAAAATACATAATGAAGTCAATAGCTCACTGGGTGACCAAATTCTTGGTGTTAATATCCTTGTAATTGAAACTGCAATTTTCTTGATGACTAAAAATATTAGATTCCTTTACATGTGGTCTTTGGCCCTTTTTTGCATATTCTTTCTGAAGTGTTGGTTCAATTTTTGTGCCCACTTTTTCTTAGGTTATGTGATAGATCCCATAGCTGACCAATGCCCTAAGCAGGTCTTGGGTCAGGCTTGTAACCTTGCTGCTGTATGGCTGACTCTTTTGGTGACCTCTTGATGCTCTTGAGAGAAGACAGAACATTGGTGAAACCAACCAGGAGGAACAAACAAGCCTCCTAACAAGACTATCTTAAGAATAAGGAATTCCAGTAGCCACTGTTGATCTCCTATTATCTTGTTTTGAAGTCCTCTATCTCTTTCATTGTTTTGTTTTGATTGACTTTCTCTGTTGTACCTTGTTTGATTTTATTCTCTTAAAAAAATTTTTTTTAAAAAAAAGAGTATCCTTCACATATCTTCTGGCCTTGGGTCTTCAATACAAAGCCTTCCATTTTCAGAGAATGTGAGACTTCCCTTCTAGATTTTTCTGGTGAACTGTTGCCCTGTGCTGGCAATGGCCACATGGGTGTCCAATCAGCACACAGTCACTGAGACCAGTTATCATGTTCTTTGTTCTGGGGCAACAATCTTTCTGTGCCCATTTTGCAGAGGGGGGAAAACGTCCCTAAAAAGCAAACTGCAAATGGGGATTAGCAGTAATCATTTCTAGAAATAAAGTCAGTTCTCAGGGGTCTACAAAAGTCTTCCCTTTCCAGGCTTTGAAATCACAGAGCTTACTGGAAAACACACAGTTCGGACACAGTGTATGGGCTGTGGAGGAGCCTTGCAAATGCACAGTGGATACAAATGATTTTGTCTCTTTAAGTCGTCATCCTGGACCCTCCCTGAGCTTCCTGAGCTCTGAGGCTCACTGACTTCCTCTACACGCTCTCTCTCGCTCTCTCTCGGGGCAAAGAGCCTCCACCACTCTCAACAGAAGGGAAAGCAGGAAGTCAGGGCTTCTCAGAGCCACTTCAGAGCCTGTCACCAGGAAAGGTGAGCGGGAGCTGGGAGCTGGGAGCTGGGTGGGTGCACCGCGACCAGAAATGTTGTAGTTCCTGGCCAGGAGCTGCTGCCAGGCACCTGCATTCCACAAAGTGCCCTGTGGGTGGGCAGGATGCCTGACTGCTAAGGTCCTGCTTCTAAAGTCTTACAGATGCCCTGTCCGGGATTCAAATAGAGCAAGTTCAGAGGAAGATTTAGGAGCATATTCCCTGAGTACAAACAGTTTTGAAGGGGAGTAAGACCTTTCTCTTCTCACACTTCTTACATGCAGCAAGAGAAGTGTGTGCTGGGCACACTTCCAAGAACAACACATAGTTTACAAGGCATTAAACTTTCTCCAAGTTTCATGGATATTTCTGTGTCCCCATAAGCAATCCAACCTTGGGGGAAATTCCAATGTGACAAGTGTGGGTACCAGTAAACTCTCAGCTCCTTCTCCCCATCTGCAGTAGAGGACTCTTAGGAGACACCTCAAGTTGGAAAGGGTTCTTCCCTGTAGGTCCCTTAAATGTCTGCTCCCTAATTTGAGCTTTTCCTGCTCCATCTGCAGAGATACCTCAGTTGCCTCATCTGTACATTGGAATTTGAAAAATAACTGATTCCCAAACACAGAGTTGTGGACAGACTGTGTCAGAGACATTCCATTCCAGTCATGGAATGTGAATCTCTGAAAATGGGTCCCAGAAATGTGAATTTGGACAGAACACTCAAGTACTAAGAAAACAATGAGTTTGGGAGGCAAGGAACTGTATGAACTCTGAGGTCTCTTAAATTATTATCAGTTAGAATTCTACCTATTTTGTACTCCTAAATATTGAAGACATTTTTATCACCCCAGATTTCAGCTGGGTTTACTTCTGTCTTAAACACTGTTTAAAATCAACACCCGCTGCAAACTGTGGAAAGCTGTGTGACCAGCCTGAGCCCCTCTAGCCTGCTCCTCATTTCCATCTCTGACAGGACTTTGTTCTTAAACTGCATTCTTGTCCTCAGCTCTGCATCTTGTGACTACAGCTTCACTTCTGCTCTCAATACCAGTTACAGGAGTTGGGGGTGAACTTTACTGAAGGCTTTGAAGAGGTGGCTAGGGAGTGACTGCACAATAGAAATAGATTTAGGTTGAATCCTATGTAAACTTGTGCCCCAAATCCCTTGGCCAGCTATAAGTTTTTTAGTCAACCTCTCTGCTTTTCTTCATGTATAGAACCAACTGGGGAGAA
The DNA here is from genome assembly GCA_004027455.1 of Hydrochoerus hydrochaeris. Taxonomy (NCBI): domain Eukaryota; kingdom Metazoa; phylum Chordata; class Mammalia; order Rodentia; family Hydrochaeridae; genus Hydrochoerus; species Hydrochoerus hydrochaeris. The sequence goes on along the minus strand of PVLA01004174.1, from coordinate 14,464 downwards.
TCACATCACCTGCTGTAACCAGGGTGGAAGACATAAAGAGGAAGAATTTGAAATGATGGTCAAGTGCAGCTAAGAATCAAGACACAAACGTGGGAGATCAACAGTCACGGGGAGAAAGCATAGAGGTCCTTTTCCCATTCTTGTCACAGCCTGGGAGGTTTATATTTGTAATCTCATGGCAACATTGTTGGAATTCTACTGAGTTAACTCCAGTCTACCACTTCCAGTGCAACCCATGGTGAGAATAAAGACTAACACATATTTATCATTATGGGAGGTCAAGGAGTCTTGAGTTTGGCCAGGGTGAAAGTTCACTGAAACCAATTGCTCTGGCTTAAAGAAAGCAGAGGCAGAGTTTCCAGATCAGCTTGGGAGATAGATGTGTTCTCCAATTTTCAAAAGAATGGTTACAATTTCTTCTTGTTTCTCCCAGGCCAAGCACCCTAGAATGGTTCCCTAATTCACTGAGTAAATTTTCCAGTTCTCAGAATTTACCTAAATCTCTCCCAGCCATTGAATCCCAGGAGAAAGTCTAAAGTCTGTCACTGACCTAGCATTACTGGGAAAACTTTGGGGTGGGGTGGGTGTTGAGAGAAGGTCTCACTATGTAGCCCAGCCTGGCCTTGAACTTGTGACAGTCCTTCTGTCTCAGCCTCCCAAGTGCTGGAAATACAGGCATGTGCCATCTCACCTGGCCTATTGGGAAAATTTTAATTTAAAGGCACCCATTGTTTGGGGTTGATGTTATAACTTATTTGCATCTGAAGTCTCTCAAACAACAAATCTAAGAGCACAAAATGTTCTCATGCTGTAATTACAACCTGAAGTCAGGACGTTGGCCAACTTGCATGTTCAAACGCAAAAGATATTTCTGTGGTCCCATAAGCAATGTAACCTTGGGGTGAGTTACAATATGACAAGTCTTGATACCTCTGAACTCTTTCTTGTCCCAGATGCCTCCCAATTCATCATGATGTTATCTTCAAAAACTCTTATTCCTCAAGAAGAATTAGCACACTTTCCTATAACTGACAACATGTACCTGCTTTCTCTCTAACCACCAGCTCTTCCCCCAAAACACACAAATGATGTTCAGACCCTTGTAGGCAGGAGTCATATCTGGGCATTTTGGTGTACCCCCAGTCCTTTAGACGGTGTACGTGTTATGATCATTTGGAAGAATGCACACATGAAAAAGCATAAAACATGTCTGGGACTCTTTCAGGGAAGATGAGAGGTCGGAAGATGGCAAGGGATGAAGAAAGTGCCTATGGTAAGAACCTATCTCTGCAACACATCCTCCCCCCAGGGTAAGAAAGGGGTGGGGCTCACTCAGGACCAAACACGGAGAGATCCCAGGGCATCAAGGCTGGCAGGAAACAGCAGGAGCTTGGGACCTGCTTTTGTGAGATATTCTTTGACTCAGCTGTCCGTCAGTTCCTCCAGGATACAGTGAGGGTAATGAACCTGCTCTGGTCCCCACAGGGAGGATGCAGAGAGTACCAAAAGAAGTATTTGAGTGAGCATCACTCACCAGGTACAGAAGATATCAAATAAGGTGTTAGAGTGAGCATTGCTTATAGGAAGGCTGTGTCAAAAAACAAGGAAGGAAAGGTAAAGACATTCTTCCTTTGGGAACAGGTTTAAGAGAGATGGGGGAAGGAGAAGGAAGGAAGGAAGGAAGGAAGGAAGGAAGGAAGGAAGGAAGGAAGGAAAATCAAGAATCCCATGGGATCCCAGCTCTGTGTTAATCTCATTTTACAGAAGAGATTTATGCTGACTAAGCACTTGCTCAGGGTTACATAAGCAGCACATGCTGGGCTAGGATTTAGCTGGCCGATTGGGGTTCCAGCGAAGTTCTTGGCTGTGTGAAGAATTCCCCCTGGCCATTCCTCCATGGCTGGTGTCCGGGAAACCACTGCCATCAGATATGAAACAGGTCTGCCTATGCAGGGGTGACCAGAGGCAAATTCAGATGATGCAACATCTGAAAATGACAAAGAGCATTTTCTGAAATCTTCAGCAGTGGTGGGAGCAGCAGCAGGGGCACATAGGAAAGCCAAACAGAGGTGCCCAGAGAGCTTTAAGCCAATGGCCACTCTGAAGATTTTGTTTAAAAGGGGGAAAGTTCAAGTCTCATTCCTCCCTTTTGCAGTTCCCAAAGAAAAGTTGGTTTAATTGATGTATGCAGTGTGATCACAATATATGGTGAACGCATACATTTAAATAAGTCATGATAGTAAAAAACACACTGCCATTAATCCTCTTCAGAGCTCCCCCTTGCTTTGAATACCTTCGTTCCATCATTCTTGCCTCTTTCTGAAGCCACTCTGGAAGTCCTCTTTCCTGAGTGTCTATGAGCTGTTATGAAAAATACAGCGAACGATGCAGGCTGGTACTGTCCAACAGAAAGGCAGGCTCGTTGGTAAAAACATTACCGAGTGTTCTCATCTACCTTAGTCTGGCACCGTGTAACTCCTACCTCTCCCCAAGGTCAAGATGACCGTGAAGAGTAGATGTTTTGATTCTATTCAGGACAGCTAGCCAGCTACACCGTGCAACTGCAGACATTCAAGAAAGAAGCTTCGGAAAGTGGCAAGAGAATTGGGATGGGTATGCCTGAAGTAGGGGAGGACCAGGAGGGAGAGTCACGCCAATGTCTCTTACTGTAATAAATATTCTTAATTGAAACCACCATATTTGCTAATCACACTTGGTAAGATGGTAACATTTTGCGCTCCCAGGTTCTAATCATGACCTGAGGTCCTTACAGGAGCCTCAGCTGAGACTCATCCTGGTGGGCCGAACCGGCACCGGCAAGAGCGCCACTGGGAACAGCATTCTGGGCAGCAGGTGCTTCCACTCCAAGCTCGCAAGCACGCCCGTGACCAGGACTTGCGAGGCTGCCAGCCGGAAGTGGGGCCAGTGGCACGTGGTTGTCATTGACACCCCGGACATTTTCAGCTCCAAAGTTGACCTGACAGACCCTGAATACATAGAGAGAGTGCGCTGCTACCTGCTGTCTGCCCCCGGGCCACACGCACTGCTCCTGGTGACCCAGCTGGGCCGCTACACCGCCCAGGACCAGGAGGCACTGAAGAAGGTGAAAGAGATGTTCGGGGAGAAAGTGGTGGCACAAACCATCATTGTCTTCACCAGGAAGGAAGACCTGGCCAGTGGCTCTCTGCAGGACTACCTGCGCTACACGGAGAACCAGGCTCTGCGGAACATGGTGGACGAGTGTGGAGGCAAAGTCTATGCCTTGAACAACCGGGCCGCTGGTAAGGAGCTGGAGGCCCAGGTGAAGGAGCTGCTGCACATGGTTGAGGCCTTGGTGCTCAAGCAGGGGAACAAGCACTACACCAACCAGATGTACAGCTTTGTGCGCGCGATGCAAGGGACACATCCGGAGGATCAGGTCCCACGTTTGGCAGACAAGCTGGCAGTTCACTTGCCCCGGTCTCTCAAAGCCAGCCTGCTGGCTAGGCTGTTGGAGTGGCCCAGGTACCCCTGGATCTGCTGGAGACTCGGCGTGGCCGCCGTCCTGGGAGCCGCCTTCCTGGTGTATATGCTGTTCTACAGACGCACCCACCAGACTGTTGATTGACCTGAATGCTACATAGCTGAGGTTTTACCAGTCTCAATAACTCAGCAAAAAAAGGACCAAATATTTAAGTGCTGAAGGAGAAAATTAAAACTTCATTCCAAAAAGAATCCTGCAGCTGCACACTGAGAGCTTTGAAGTCATGGGAAACATGGAACCATGCATTACCTTTGTCAAGACTCAAAATTCACTTCCAAGTGTTTAACCTTCAACTTTTAACTATGTGTAATTAAATTAATTTGTCTAATTTTTAAACTTCCTGAAGACTTTTTCATAATCCTAGTGCGTTTTTCCTCTCTTGCCAAAACATTGAGGTGACTGATAACTTGGAGTTGTCATTATCACTTTTGTCTTGTAAACATAAATATGATTTTTAAAATAAATATTATGAGTTTTAAATTCTCTGGAGTCCTTAACATGTGAAATATACCTGGATCAAAGGAAAGCTTGACATTTGTGAGTACAGTGACCAAGTTGGGGTATCACCCACGTGGTAGGGACAGCAAAGGTCACAAGCTGATGGGCACATGCCCCGAGATTCCCTGAGACCTGGGATTAAGGTTTTCACTGAAATGTACATATTAATATGAATCTTTATAGTTTACACCTGTGACAAAATAATATGCACAAAAGCTCTTGTAGGTTAAATTCCATAGCATAATATGCTAACTAAGACATCATTATTGTAGTAAACAGATTTGTGGGTGTGCATGTGAGTGTGGAGTTGGGAGCCTAGTCATCACTTAAAGTCAGTATCCTAGTCACTTTCATTGTTGCTGGGACAGAATACCCAACACCCACAAATTAAGGAGGAAAGATTTATTTTGGTTCACATTTTAGAAGTTTCAGTCTATGTTTGCAAACCCAGAAACCACAGGGTGGTCCCTCTCCTGTGACACAGGTGGTTGCAGCTCTCATGCCCTCTCTTTTAGGGTGGCTTTGCTCTCTGCCTGCTGCTTTCCTCCACTTCCTAGTGTCTGTAACTTCCTGAGTTCTCCACTGCACCTTTGGCTTCCCTCTCACAGCTTCATGCATTACCCTCTCAGAGGCCCATCACCTAGCCTCGCAAGACTCTTTCTGAACTCTGGGTGCGGGCTCCCTCTCCCCACAACTCTTGCATTTTGCATGTCTATAAAATCAGGATCATGTAAATGATTCCAAGGTCTGCTGCCAGCTCCAGCAGCAGTGGGGCCTCCTTGGATTATGGATACAGAGGCTTCTGAATACCTGGATGGTTGAGCTCCAGGAAACTCTTTCCTAGTTGGCCAATGATGAGTTCCCTGAGGCTGTCTTCTCACAGCAAAGTCTTTCACTTTTTTAGGGTAAAGAATAGGGTCTTGCTATTTCCCAGAATGGCCTCAAGTCACACTTCCCATTGTCCTGATGCAAAATACTTGCCTTCTTTTTAATGCTCATCATTTCAGCAACTAATCTATCCTGGGCCAAAATTTTAGCAGCCCCAATTTTACAGGACCATTCTAGTGAAATGCAAAGTATTTAAAGTTACTCAGCTGTGCTGTTTGCTCTTGATTCTCAATGAAGGACTGGTTAAAAGCCCACAGCTGTACCCATGCCACAACCTGAAAGTAGATTGCCTTGAAATTCCTCTGCCAGATTAATTACTCTATCACCTCTAATATTAGTCTCATAAAGTCTCAGGACATGAGCAAAATGTTGAAAAACTTTCCACTAGCACATAACACTCACGGCCTCAAGTCCAACTGCCAATGGAGTCTTTTGTTGCCCCCTAGCCTTTCCCATTTTCCTTTTTATCAGCATTCTGATTTTTTGAGCTCTGACCAGAATCTCTCATCAAGCTCCAATTATAGCATTTCAGGGCTTCTCAAACCAGCAATTCTAAAGCTTTCCAAACTCCTCCTGTGAACCAGTTCCAAAGACTTCTAACCCACATGGCCAGATATATTCAAAGAACCAACCCTACTCCTGGTACAAAAATCTGTCTTAGTCACTTTTTCTCCTTGCTGGGATAAAATACTCAATGTCTGCCACTTAAAGGGAAGGTTTATTTTGGCTCACATCTAGAAGTTTCACTCTCTGTTTGGCAAGCTCAAACATAGAAAACACATGATGGAATGGTCTCAGCAGAGGGAATCTGTTCATGCCATTGCAGACAAAAAGCAGAGAGGCCAGGGAGGAACCAGGGAGCTATATACACCCTTTCAGGTCACACCCCCAGTAACCTGCTTCTCCCCAGGCCTCAGCTCCTAATAGCAGATCAGCTGTAGCAACCCCACAGTTCAATCACCTTCCAAAAGCCTGCCTCCCAGTGAGTGAGGCTCTTAAGGACATTATTGACCCCATAATAGTCAAGATGTGATTAGCAAGTATATTTACAAAGTGCAACCAAAAGTGCATTTTCTCTAAAATATTGTTAATGCCTAATCCTTAGGTTTAAAAAACAATGCAAAGCAATAAATACATGTAGAAGACCCTTAACTTTATCTTTTAAAATATAATTTAATGTCATATATATATCCAAACATCTGGGAATAGGAAATAAAAGCTGTAGAAATAATGCTATAAAATGATAGCTATAAAATGGCTATAAAATGATAATGATAATTTTCATTATAATACTTTATAATGAAAATAAATAATGAGGTTTCATTTGTAACTTCTCTAATATTTTACTAAATTCTCCATGAATTTTAGAAAGACAGAAATTTGGGTCTCAAAGAGGAAGTTGTACTCTGAAGAAATGTCTTTATAAAATAAGATTGAACTCCAAATAACCGAAAGCTGTGAGATTGGGTTTGTAATAATTTTGCTCAGTAGAATTCATAATAAAAAAATAAACATAATACTTTTTTGTTTATTCTTTAGATTACTGAGTCTTCCAAAATCTCATGGAAATATTTTGATATTTGACTATTCATGGGTTTCAGAAAACTGCTATGATGGGAGTTTAACTTAAATTTAGGTAGGAACCTGGCTACAACTTGGAATTTACTGGTCCTGCAGGGTAATCAAGACAAAAGTTTTAAAAGATCAAAATCCACCCAAACTGGAGAAGCTCTTTTAGAAGGTGTTCCAAAGTATTCAACTCTGCCAGCTCAGTCATCCGACCTGTATACATAAGCTCCTCACACTTCACTGAAGAGTGTTTGTAATTGTCAATTCTTCTTTTGACCCTTTAAGATAAAAAGTCTTTTTGAAAGCTTTTTGCCCTTTGGCAAACCCCTCCCCCCATGCTTCCTCCAGCACCTGTGAGCATCACTTTGAATTTCAAATCAGGGATGGCCGGTGCTCTGGTGTATCTCAGACACCAGCAGTAGCAGGCTAAGGACTTAATTTGATGGGAGCTTAACTCTTACACTCCCAAGCTGCGAACCTTTTTCTTGCCAGAAGCATAGAGGTTTGTTTTCCTCTGGACAAATGCAGTTATCTAACACAAGTTTGTTACAAGGTGAATTTAAGATGAACTCGCACTGACCCAGCTGTTTTCCTTTTAGGAATCTTCCTAAAAAAGTTAAAAAATCATATTACAGCCATACATGCAATACTCATGTTTATAGCAACACAGTTCATAACAGCTAAGTCTTGGAAGCAGCCTATATGTCCACCAACCAATGAATGGATAAAGAACATGTGCTCTGTGCACCCAGTGGAATACTACACTGCCACAAAGAAGGACAAACTTGAGTCATTGGTAGGAAAATGGATGCCCCTGGAGACCATGGTGTTAAGTGAAATAAATTAGACACAGAAGCCTAAGTATCTCATGGTTTCTCTTGCATGAGAATCCCAAATTATAAATAAAGAACAAAAAACAAAAGACAGATACTAGGAAATAGGGAGATAGATTTTTCTTCAATAGATCAAGAGACGGAGAGGGGAGGCAGGGGAGGGAAGGAGATGAGAAAAGGAATTAAAATGTGTTACATGCATGTAGCAGCACAGGGAACATGAACATAAAAGTGTAAGATGCACTGGGTGTGACAGTAAGTCCCCTCACTTAAGACTAGCTATGGCTTGAGAACCCGGCTGGACGGGTTGCACCTGCTTGGCTAATGCAACTAGATACCTTCCCATTCTGTCTCTGCAGTCTCTCGCAGGTCGCCTGTGACGTGTCCCACATCCTGGTTTAATGCTTATTCGACAGTAAAAACCGTTTTCTTTCTCTGCTACTTGGAGGGCTTTTCTGGGGTAGCAGGAAAGCGTTTTTGGCCGCATCAAATCCAAGACAACAGTCAGGATGCGACACTAGGCCTAAATCCAAACGCCAGCAAAAAGGGGCCCAGAGATCCCTGGACTCAAACTCCACCTAAGGCCCTGGTAAGTTCTCAGTCTCTGGCAGATAATTCTTCCTACGTTCCCTGCTGGTCTTAGAGCTGCGTTTAGAACAGCGAAGCGCCCTCCTCTTCCCTCAGCCCCACCCCCAGTAACCCACAGCGCCCCCCACGTGGAGCGGCCTCTTGCTCCAGGTGCGCTCGCAGCTGGGTCGCCCCGGAAAGGCGAGGGCCGGGGCCGCGGCGCGGGCGGTGCCGGAGGCGGGCGGCAGGTGGCGCGATCCCGGGTGGCAGCCGGGCTGGTCGAGCGCCCCCCGCCAACCCGGCTTCTTCTCCCCGCGCCGCCGAGCTGCAGCCGGCGGAGCGCGCCCGGGAGGAGCCCCGCGAGCCGGGTAAGCACTGCGCGCCCCGCGGGCTCTGCAGAACCGCGGCGTGGACGCTGTCGCTCGGGTCCTTCTCGGGTCGGGGTCGGTGCAAGAGGGCGACAGCGGACACGCAGGTGGCCAAACTGCACGGTGACTGCTAGTGTTTAAAAGATGTATGAGAGCCAAAGACAGGTGCCACCAGTCCCCTGGGGAAGGTACTTTCCTGGCTTCCTGCGCGCTTATTCCACGGTGCTTGCCTTTTTTCTGAAGCAGTTCTGGAAGTGCTCTTTCTTGAATGTCTTTATGAAGTGTGATTTAAAATATATATATAGTGAATGCTGCTGCCAGGTGCTGTCCAGTGGAGGGGCAGAGACATTACAGGGTGCCCTGATCCACCACCGTGGCTGGCACTGTGTGGCTTGGGGCTCTTTCCCAGGGTCAAAATGACCATGAAAGGCAAACCATTTGAATCCATTCCAGACACTGAGGCAGCCACACAGCACAACCGAAGACACATAGCAGAGTGTGAACTGCTCCAGCACTGCCTCCCAGGGTGGCGAGAACCGTGGGATACGTGTGTTTGGGACAAGAGTCTTTTGAGGGAGGTTAATGGCCATCCATGTCTTTTACAGTAATGCTTTTTAAAATTTAAGCACTCTCTGTATTCTTCCATGGCATCTCATGCAGCAGGGGTTGGGAGATCACAGCCCTAGAACCCCTCTCCTTCATCAGAGGCCTTGGTAGCTCGCATGCTTGGGCTTCTCCCTGCGTGACTGTCCGGCCACTGAGTCTTCTAGGTTCTCTCAGGAATGAAGCTCAGCTAACTTCTCATTCCTGCTGAACACAGTGGCACTCTCCGGGGAGCCTGGGCTTTCTCCAGCTCTCCCCTACCTCCCAGGTTGTGGGGACATCTTCTCAAGGCCGCCTGCCTGCATTCTCACAGCCCACCCAACCTGGTGGCCTCTTCTCCCAGGGGCATAAGACTGGATTTTAGGCCTTCACAGGGCAGTGACAACCCTCACCTTGCCCACCCCCAGGAGGCTGGAGCGCCACAGGAGACCTTCAGACAACTTTCTCTTTTTCTGACATCCACATAGTCTTCCCTAAATACCCGTCACCTTTATTAACCCGTACCTCTCTCAAACAACAGCCTCCTGTTCAGGACAAGTATGAGTAACCCCTTTGTCAGTCAGATTTGGGGGAGACTGGGAAGGAATTATAGTGACTCACCTGAAACCTGGAGACCCCAATTCCCAAAATACAGGGACTCGGGGAGGACAGCCAGCTGGAGGACATACTTACAAAAGAGAAAGTTAAGGTATTTTTATCTTTCCTACAGAGGCAGAGCAGATCCTGCTTTCTTGTGTTTGGATCACTAAGGTTATCGTCGTGATAAAATCAGGCTTATGCAATTTTCAAACCAATGTGCATTTTAAAAATTTAGTATGTATTTGAGATTCATGATAGATGCACTCTTCATGGGGAGTTGGGACACATACACGTCCCCTCTCAGTCCTTGTCACTTTCCCTTTCTGTCTCCTCCATCCCCAGAATCCCTGCTCTTCTCCACAAAGTTTGCTTCCTGTTTCCCATCATCTACCTTTTATTTTGCTCTTTATTATGCTTGGGGATGAAGAAAAGGGAAAAGAAAGAGACCTAAAAAGAATGAAGACGTCCCGCTGTCACTACCCATCTTGCAGGCACTCTGTCTGCCAATGTCCCGTGACCTCTGGTCCCATGGTAGGGGAAATGGGTATGATTTTTTTCTTTGGAGGAGGAATCTCCCTCCATTCTCTCTCTCACATTTTGTTTTGTTTTGTTTTGTTTTGTTTTGTTTTGTTTTGTTTTTGGTACCGGAGATCCAACTCACAAGCTCACTCTTGCCAGGCTGGCACTTAAGCCACTGAGCCACTGAGCTAAATCCCCAGCCCCTCTCCCTCCATTCTCAGTCCCCACCCCACCCCCGTGTCTGCTCCGCTCTCACGTCTGTTAGGTTCACAATGTGTTCTGCAGTCTTTGCCTACGTATTATTCAGTCCTTTCGTACCTTGTCTGTGACTGACTTTAGCATCTCCTTCAGGAACCTTCCAGACTTACCTCTGGATGCTTTGTTAACATCTGCCAGAGAATCTCTTCCTCATGGGATATATGTCTTCTCTCTTGCAGCCTGATCTGTGCAGAGGTTGGTCTGGGGACTGTTTTTGCTGCATTCTGACTGATGGAACTGAGTTTTTTTGCCTTTTGTGATGGCCAATTGCACATTTGGGTCACACTGAGAACCAAGTCATATAAAAACACAAGGTTATTGCAAATTGAAATAATTCAGTTCAGAGCAGTTTCTGCCACCTGCAATTTTATCTTTGATAATTTTATTTACTTTCATTTATTAATTGGAAAATCCACACTCAAGGCCCTGCACTACCATTCTCTGTGCTGGTTTTAGAGCAGGCTGCCACTGGTCAGTGTCAGTGGGTGCCCCGACGGGAGGCTGGCAGCACCAGATATGGTGCTCCAGGGGAGTCACTGACTTCTCTGGAATCGTCTCTTTCCCACTGTGAAGTCGAGAGCTGACATATGAAAGAAGTTGTTTTAGGGATTCCACTCACAGCAAGTGTGTGACTTTGGCTGGGTCACTTGAAGCTGTTTCATGAGATTTTAATAGAACTTTTAATGCGAATCTTAATCACATCACAGGGAACTTAGAACCATTAAAACGGTGGACATTAAATCATAAGTGGCCACACAGAGACTCATCACGACTGTGCTATTCATTATCAGTGTCATCACCACTGCCATTGTCGTGTTTACCGTATCGTTACATTGATTCCAGTCTCAGAAAATGTCATCTAAAGCGGAAAAAGTGTCACACACTTTGGGAAGCGTCAGCAAAGGCCACACTGTGTGTGGGAGGTGGTGATGGGGAGACATGTGCGTGTAAGGAAAGGAAAGCAGAGGGGAAAGGAGGAGAGGAAGGGAGGGAAAGGGAAAGGGAGGAAAGGAGCTGTCTTCACATCTTCTGATGATGTGCAAGTGGATGGTGTTCCCTTAAGAATGCCAAGAAAATCCCCTGACTAAATAGAAAAAACGTGCCAAAGACAAATAACAGAAGCAACCTAAATAGCAAATAAACTATGGAAGCTGTTTTTTAATCCAGTGGTATTTGGTCAGTTGAAGTTTAGGCCAATGAAGACTTGCATATTTACATGCCTAAGGATGATGCAAATTACCTGTAATATCACCCAAATGCCTGTGAGGATTTGGGGAATTCCTGTGTTATTGTGCAGATAGGTCACTGGTAGCGAACCCGTGGCACCATGTGTTACAGCGGGCTACCTGTGTCACTGAAAACTCTAAAAGGTTTGCCAGTACTGCAATAGGTGTTAGCTACTTGGGAGTCAGAGCTGGCCGTATCCAGCCAGGCAGAAAAATGTATATTCTAGAAAAACTACTGTCTGTATATGTTTTAGGTTATCTTGCAGCATTGTTTGTAGTAGCAGACAAATATTCCAAAACAGCCTAAATGTTTGCTAATACAGAATTGGATACAATGTTACATAAATAATGCCATTTGTGGAAAAGTTTAAAGTACAAAAACAGTACTACAAATGACTTGCAGATGTAGTTTGTACAAGTAAATATACAAGTAAGATTGATACATAAAAACCTCAGAGAGAGAGAGCTCACTGTAGAGGCGTTAGCTTAGCAAGTGTGAGATCCTGGACTTTTGATCCTCAGGACTAAAAAAAACTCTCAGAATGTTAGTTGCCTCAAAAAAGGCAAAAAGGAAGAGACTGAGCTGGGAATTAGAAAAAAAAGAAAGAAAGTAAACTACATCTGCAATGCTTTGATTTTTCACTCGAACAGAATAGCTGCAGTAAAATGCCAAAACCCTTAACTGGGTTCCCTGCAAATGGTGAGCGTTTTTTATTGTTCTGTGTATTTCTACACTTAAAAAGTGTACTTCATAACCACAGCGTCTTCACAACTGGATAAAGAAAGCACAGGCAGGAGTTCACCTTCACGACGGTGGCACGACACATGCTCACCCTGTCTGAGGTGTGTTTGCCTTTTTAAAAATTTTTATTTATTTTATTTTTGGTACCAGAGATCAAACTCATGACCAGGCAGGCATTATGCCACTGAGCTATATCCCCGGCCCCGTGCTTGACTTTTTCTAAGACACAAAGAATGACACATTTGAAACATTTCTGCCAATGCTTCTGCCAGGTCCCAGTTAAATCCCCTGAAATATAAATATGGTAAGGATGGAGAGACCAGCACATCAGATCTGATCAGGAAAGGCATTGGCTCAAAACTGAGTGGGAAATGAGCTTGGCTTGGATTTGGCTTGAATGTTGATTCTTTCTCTTTAGTCCTGAAAGGACAGCAACTCTCCACCAACTCCTACAGATGCAAGGCCATGATGCTCAGCTCCCCCACCTTCTAACTGCCTTTCAGTTTGGGGAGCGGTAATCAGTTGATTTCTTTCAAAGCATCCCTTTCTTTGCTGCAGGCTGGCACCCAAAGCCGCAGAGCATCTCCACAGCATGTCCCAGCATGTCCCTGCTCTCATTTGTGCAGGCATTTACAGATGTCTGAGCGTGAGTCTGCTCCAGATTGGAAAATTAGCAATAAAAATGGCTCATTTAAGGATAATCGGTCCAGGTATCTAAATCAAGAGGCCCTACCAGTTCCCACCTGGGCACTGCCTTTCATTCCTTTCCTGTTTCTGTTCCAGAAGAGCATGGAAGGCTCACAGAAGACCACATACGGAGCCATGGCTGCGGGTAAGAAAGACTTTGCCTCGGTTCTAAAGAGCACCAGCTTGGGGAAGGTCCCTATCTCCCCTCCCCCGATCTGTGCCCACATCGAACACAGGAACGGAAGTCCGGTTATTCTGGACTGGAGCAGGAAAAGGCAGCTGGCATTTTCCCTTACCTCCCAATGGTCTTGTGCCTGGGCCCTGACATCACCACCCACCTGCCTGTGGGGGTTACCTGTGCACGGTACGGAGGGAGGTGGGAAGGGAGCTCCGAGCAAAGGCAGAGGTGCGGAACTGAGCTCCGAGCCCAGCTTCTCGTTCCTTGTCTCCTCTAAGCTGAGAAACAGAAGTTACCCATGGAAACCTCACAGCGTAGAAGGAATAAAATCATAGATTGTAAGGAGCCTAGAATGTACTTAGCATTCACGTAGCTTACTAAAAACTCTAGAAAATCTCAGGTTCCCCTCCATTCGATGTTGAAGATTTCAGCCCTTGGCTTGGTGTTTTCCTCTGCAACACCACTTTTGTTGTATTTTCTGTGCTTTTTTTCTAACAAGTGAATGGTCTTTCCCATACAAATCCTACTGGTTTTATCCTTCCCACTTCTTCAGCCTTCAACAGAGCTTACATTAACTCCTTACATTACATTAACTCTGAAGCTTCCTTCTCTCAACTTTGAGCACCATTCACCCCGGAGAGCAAAGGCCGAGGATGTTCAGCGGGCCCTTGGCAGGGGTCACCACACTCTGCCCTGTGGCTTAGGATGCCCGTGTCTGCACAGAGTCCTGGGAACTAGTGGGTGAAAGAGAGACGATCATACTTTCTCATTCTCTCATCTCACTTCCTGCCTTCTAATCTCTATTTAGCAATGTCACCATGGAATTGCCCTAAATACCACCAGGGAAAGGCACAGTGACCACTTCTCTTGCAGAGAGAAACTATATTGGCCATGATCCAGATGAGGTACACAGAGAATCTCTTTAGTGTGGCAGTTCTGACTCCTTGGCTATGGGTCCAGCAGTGGGCTCCTCAGTGGGGGGCCACCTTGTAATCTGAGAGCCATCCGAAGCCCCGTGCAGACATTGGAATGCACCGAAATGTACTTGTCATTCTGGAAAGCATGTGCACAGCTTTATCAGACATCCATGGAAATCTGTGACCTAGCATCTCACTCACTTAGTGAGGCACCGAAACTCTTTTCACAGGTGGACCGGAAGATAACAGGTTTGCAGTGCAGCCTCCATTGAGGATCATCCTGGTGGGCAGAACAGGCAGTGGGAAGAGCGCCACGGGTAACAGCATCCTCTGCCGCCCAGCCTTTGTGTCCAGGCTGGGGGCCCAGACGGTGACCAGCACATGCCAGGAGGAGATGGGCACCTGGAACGGGAGGACCATCCTGGTGATTGATACGCCCCCCATCTTTGACACAAAGGCCTGGACTCAAGAGGTGTTCAGGGACATCGGAGACTGCTACCTGCGGTCCG